>JAFIDM010000005.1:14446123-14473261 GCA_023159025.1 Thereuonema tuberculata | reverse complement strand
TTTTTCTTCCCTTTTCATATTACATTAATGCACTTTAAACCTTCTTTATTATTGAATTTTGAAATAATTCTTTTTTTTTTTTTTTTTTTTGCTAAAGCCCGACCACAGTTTCAAGAGAAACCGAATCAATTTAGGAGTGTCTTAATCAATAATACTCTACATTTACGATGCAGAGCACAATCAGACGGTGGACTGGATCTTTCGTATTTGTGGTACTTGAATGGTCTTCAACTTCCCTCTACTTCTGCAGGTCATTTCGGATTGGTAAATATTATTTACTTTCAGTGTTTCCGACTAACGATTGAAAATGGCACAAACTTGCAGATTGATTGTAAGTTTTTCATCAAACATTGTCACTGAAAATAGGCAATTTAGAGTTTAAGCACTTTCTAAAATGTCAGTTGCATTGGAATGATTTTAACATGAATATTGTAAGGGAGAAGATCTTTGATTTTGAGCTCACTTTCAACTTACAAATGTCTCTTCAAAGTATAAGTTTTTATTATTCACAATAAATTACTCTTGTTTTGCTGTGTTGCATTATTAAAGTTAATTTTGTATTTAACATAGTGTTTCATACTTTTGGTACTATTGGCCTCTGAATGCAAGATTTACTTGCGAACCATGGTTTCATTTATTACATTTTATCGATTATGTTCAGGCTTTCTTTTTTTTTTTTTAATTTCTGTTCACATGTAATTTTCTTTTTTGGCTTTGTATTTGCCACTGTCCTCCTCACATTTAAAAAAAAGAAAATCGGCAATGAGTTAAGGGAGATCTCAATGCGCTTTTTTTTCTTTCACAAGAGAATGCTAAGAATCCTCATTAGAATTACAGTAGAGCCCTGATTATCCGCGGAATTGGGTGGCAAGGGTAACGCGGATAGTAAAAATCGTGGATAACATGAAAAAATGAGATTTAAAAACGAAAAAAAATATTTCAGCATAAAAACTACATTTTATTATACAAAAAACATTATACGCAAAACTTTTAAAATATGTACAGTACAGCAGAAACCTTTCTGCAGAGCAAGAGCCTGCCACTCATCCACAAATTCCGAGAAGGCCTATAGGATTACGATGCACAATAAACCTGTCAGTAATTTTCAACTTTCGCACGGTAGAGCCTATTGTACTTTCCCTGTTGTTGGCTTGGATTAAAATTGGTTTTCTTGATGTTCGTAATTAAAAAAAATTTTCGCGGCACTCGCGGATAATCGGGACTCTACTGTATTTATTTATAATTTTTTTAGTTGAAATTAATATTCACATTTTTCTGTTTTGCAGAAAACTACTCCACTTATTTAGCCTATTTTTCTAGAAAGCGAGGTATATTAAATGAGTCTGCTTGTGTGTCATTATCTTCTTTGTCCTACTGCCCCAATAACTTTCTTGAAACTTGGTTTGCATGTTTGTAGATAAGAGAGGAACTAAGTTTTGCATCTAAAAAATTTGTTTCCATTCAATCCCTGTAAAAAAATACTCAAGTGAAGATGATAAAAATTGCCATAGAAAACAATTAGAATCGAAACAATGGGTTTCTTTTAATATCTAACAATAAATATTAATTCTTTTACAATTTTGCATGTTTACTTTATTATGTTTAAATTATTTAGATTTAGGCAATTGAAGTAAATATTTGAGGATTTGGTGAAAAAAAAAAATGGAGTGGGGGAGGATTGCAATAAAAAAAATTAAGTAAAATGGCTTCAATCTTAAATATAAGTTTAACGTGTGTGAAATATATTTGTTGGAATAAAAGTTCAGCCTAAACACATATGAAGAAATATAATAAAATATTTAAAAAAATCACAATCAATTTCGTTTCGATTTTGCCAAACATCATCTTGTGAAGAAAATAAAACAAGATCCATTGTTTATAGGCAAAGACACAGTTCCAAACCAATGAACATTCAGTTGTAAATGAGATATAGTACACTCTCGATATCTCGAAGTCAAAGGGACGCTAAAAAAAATTCGAGATAACAAGATCATAACCAAAACATAAAAAATCACATAAAAACACAAGATATGGAATAATATTATAAAAATTTGAGTCTTGATAGATGAGAATAAGTATAAATATGTAATGATAGTTGACAATAAGTCTAAATACAGCAATGATAATTTTAATTTTTAAAAGTAGTCAAAAATAATTACATTAAATCGAAAAGAATTAGTAAAATACAATGAGCTTATATTGCTAGAATTTCTTAAAAAAGTCCAGTATCGTGGCCAGAGAGATTCTTGGAAAAATACCTCTATTTGCTTCAACACAACTGAACGGCGATTTTTCAGGAAAAATTCATTTTTTACTTTGAAAAATATTTAACATAACAAGGTTTTGAGTGAAAACTCTTCGACATAAGAATTAAAAATAACATTAGATAAATATGTAATATCAAGGTGAAAAATAATTTTTTGACATATCAAGGTTTTGGAGATATCGAAGTTCGAGAGTATACTGTATATCATATTTGCAGTAGGGAGGTAGGAAGTAGAAGTCCATTCCATTTGTAGTTTGCTGAATGGTTCTATGTTGTCCGTAGAGTTGTCTGTATTTAACGGTATTATTCCATCAAATATATTTCACACATATTAAACGTTTCTTCAAGACTGAAGCCATGTGTACTACGTCAGTGCGGGATTCCAGTCTTTACTTTAATATTCACCAGTTAAACACCAACAATTCTACTGACAACACGGACCCATTCCACAATCTACAAATGGATTCACCCTCTACTTCCTACCTCCCTACTGTAAATATGGATGTACCTCATTTACATCTGAATGTTCATTGGCGTGGAAGTGTGTCTTCGCCTATAAAGACTGGACGTTGTGTTAATTTCATCACCAGATGATGTTTGGCAAAGGGAAAATCCAAACAAAATCGATTGCTATTTTTAATATTTTTTTATTTTATTTTATTTTATTTCTTCATATGTGTGTAGGCTGAACTTTTATTCCATCAAATAGATTTTAAGTTATTTTGGGAACATTTTGCTGTCATACTATCCCTATAAAATAGTGTCCTAGATTTGAAAATAATCATTATTATACATTCACTTTGTTTACATTCTGGTGATTTTTCTTTTTTCTTCTAGGGAAGAGATTTTAGTGAACTCTTTGTCCACAACATAAGCTTTGCAGAGGGTGGCGAGTACGAATGCGTTGCTAAGACTCCTGTCGGCTCAAGTTCAGCCAAAACAGTCGTCACAGTTGAAGGTAGGCAACACTAAAGGAATTTTATTACGATAAAAACATAGTTTAAGCTTTTGAGGTTGTTAGGGTATTTCATTGATAAAATTGTTTTTTGTATAATTGTACAAAAAACATTTGTACAATGTTTGGAGCTTCATTGAAAATAAAGATAGAAAATTATGAGGACTGTCAAAAAAGAATAAGACTGCCACTGCAGTGAGACGACAACGCAACTTACGTGAAAATGATGTTCATATTTCGAAAGGCTGCCCTTTCTTCACCGAGTGTGGTCATGGATAGGTGATAGCCGTTTTGCCGACAGACGGCAGTAAAGTGTAACATGCCCAGTTCCATCTCTGTGAGAAATGGCTGACACCAAGGAAGAGTAGTACATCACATTGAAATTCTGTTATTGACTGAAGAAAATGGCCACTTAAGCATAGGAAATATTATAGGAGACACGAGGACAATGTGCTGCTACATTCAACAGCATTTCGGTGACTTAAGCAGTTTCAAGGTCATCAAACCAATAAGCAAATTAGGTGGGCCAGGCCATCCAAGTACTGAGTTATCAATCAACACTGCTGCTCTATAGTGCATGAAGATTGTCGAGTGACAGTGAGGCAACTGGCTGACTGCTGGAATGTCTCACAGCAGTGCTCATGTGATTTTGCATAATCATTTACATATGAGACTTGCGTGTGCAAGGTGGATTCCACATTTGCTTACATTGGAATAGAAGCAGATGTGCATTGATGGATGCCTGACTTGGAAAACAAAGTTTCAGGAACTTGGCGATGAATTCTTGCATGCCATAGTGATCAGAGATTAATCCTGGATTCATTACCATGATCCTGAATCGAAGCAACAAAGTTCAATATGGAAGTTACCTTGCTCTCCCACACCGAAAAAGACTAAGTTGTTCCTTCCACTGGCAAGACAATTCTAATCACGTTCTTTGATCGTGTTGGAAGGATTTAACAATATGTTGTGCTATCTCACACTGCCGTGTCAGATGCTTATTATGCCCCTGTTAAGCACTACTTGTCGGAACAAATCCATAAAAAGAGGCGTACCCTGCATGAAAAAGGATGGCTGCTCCACTATGATAACTCGACCACATGTTGTGATGGAGCACTTTAGCCCAAAACCATATCACCTGCCTACTACAGCCCAGACTGGGCCCCATGTGACTTTTTCCTGTTCTCATCATTGAAGAAATCACTTCAGGATCAGCGCTTTCCATCAGACAAGGTCATTACCAAAAAGGAGAAAGCGATTTTAAGAACCTTTCAAAAGATGGCTTCTCACACGTTTTCCAGCAGTGGCAGAGATGATGGGACAGGAGCATTGCTGCTAATGGAGCTATTTTGAAAAGTACCATTGAAAAACTAAGTCAGTCGAGTTAAAAGAAAAAAAGAAATTCCATATTGTGATTTCTATACGTTCTAAAAACAAGTTTCAGTCTTGATATATATCTTAAGATTTCTAAGCCATTAACATTCCAGTTTCTCAGTACTGCACAAATGTGAACATGTGTACGATAGATACACTTGCTAGATTGATTCAAAAATTCTTCCAACAGGGTTCTAAAGAAGGTTGGAGCAGTATGACCAACCATGCTTTCGTAATTTAGTGCAGAATCATTTTCTATCAGCTATAAAGAGATTCCTGAAAATTAATATACTCATAATTAAATATACAAATGTGTTTATTAATGTATTGGTAAGAAATCATCAGCCCTAAAACATTGACTTTGATCAAATATTAGTGCAAAAGTCCTTGTAATGCTTCATTACATGTGATTTCTGCTTAAAAATTTCAAATTTATAATCTTAGATTTCCATTTTCAATAAAAATTTCTTTCTGCTTGAAATATATATATATATCCAAGAAGATTTCTATTCTATTCAAAAATAATGAATCATTCATAGGTGCAGGAATATATATAGCCGGACAGCAATCTGAAATTTAAAATTCCAATACAAAATTCAGAATACTGTTTCTGTGAGTATAAACGGCCAATTTTTATACTCATGTCATCAGTGGCACCTAGTGAGAAATTTTGAAACTCAAATTTTTGAAAACCAAAAACGCAATATAAAGTGATTTGCTCTTTTTTAAAGTTTATTTTTTTAAGTTTTATATTTTTACATCTTTTTTTGTAATTTCTTTCATATTATATACTTTTTTTAACATTATTTTATACATAGCTTTAATATTATAAAATAAATAAAAATTAATTAAAAAATTGAAATATAAAAAAATAAAAAATAAAATTTAAATAAATAGATGACAGTCATCAGATCGAACTCAAAACTTCCTAAAATAAAGGATTTATATTTTTTTTTTTCCTTCAAAGGCAGTAAGTAATTCTTTTCTTTATCTCAGGTCCTCCTGGTCCACCTG
This sequence comes from Thereuonema tuberculata, assembly GCA_023159025.1. Lineage (NCBI taxonomy): Eukaryota > Metazoa > Arthropoda > Chilopoda > Scutigeromorpha > Scutigeridae > Thereuonema > Thereuonema tuberculata. The sequence goes on along the minus strand of JAFIDM010000005.1, from coordinate 14,467,652 downwards.
GTGGATTACAGATCTTGGCAAAATCGCATAATTATATTATTATCACTTGGAGTGATGGAGCCAGCAATGGACAGCGACTTGAGACGTACACAATAGAAGGACGAACACAGTGGAATTCTACGTGGACAACTATTATAAGAGGTAATTTACCAGACTTCCTTGATTCTCGAAGTATTAACTTCATTTTCTAAACTGTATATTTGACTGCCTTGAAATGATATCTAAGAAGGATGTTTGGATGAGTACAAACAAAATAAAATAAAAGTAACAATGAAGTAAAATATAACTAAGTGATAGCTAAAGTAGCTACCATTGAGATGATGATACCAGAAAGGATGAAGTAATAAGCACAAATCATAAGATAAGAATATGACAAATCATAAAAAAAATAAATGAGACAATATAAAATTATATTTTATATTGTTATTAGCTGTGCCCCGCTGTTTAACCCGCATTAAATTGTGATTATACATATCTGTTTCATACACATTATGAGTACATAACTAAGTGCATCTCATTAAATTTAAATACCATCTGGAAATTATGTGGAAACATAAAAGGACCAATCACTAAAAAATAAACTGACTTGACAGAAAGCATCTTCAATTTGATGGCTGTATACTAAGAAATAATAAAATACAGTAGATTATGTACGTATTTACGAATACTGTATATTTTAAATTATTTAAAGAAGATTTATAGTACTTCAGTGCTGTAAATGATATTTTTAGTTTTTTCTCCTTGTGGTTTAAGTATATACTGATTTTCTCCGCAACCTGATCTAGATAACGCAACATATAGTTGTCCGTGGCAAAAACCTTCTTCTCTAAGTCGACTCCGATATGCTTAAAAGTTTGTTCCTGCGCTTTAGTTATAGATTTATTAAGATTTATGTTGTCATAAAACTTAAAGTGGACATATTTTGTTTAAAATGTTTAATGATTTAATAATAAAAAGAAATATGTATATTATCGTTACTTATTTAATAAAATAAAATGTCCATTAATATTTTATTTGCTGTTTTTTGTGACGAATTAATTGTACTTTTACTTTTCACTGTGGTCCCCAGCAATAATTGTCAACAGTTAATCTTTGATTCGATCGAATTAGTTTAAACATTGGGGTTTTACGTACATCGGAGAATCCATTATAATACTAGGGAAAAGTGCCATAAATACAAACAAAGAAGAAGAAACATTTTCATAATTTAATTAATTGTATCTATAATATATTGTTACCTATTCGTAACACAAAAATTAGTTCGTTGAAGCACAACTGTTGCGTAAGGAGCCGACCACATGACTGAGCCGTATGGCATGGAACCTCACTCACTGACTTGGGTAATGTTCGGTTCTCATCGTGCAGCCAACCCGCACCTGACAGTTTGCCAGATTGGTTGATGTTTATGTTTACTGCTCTGCTCCTATTGGTCGTAGCATGATGTTATATAGTCTACAATCTCCCTCAATAAATGGGATATCTAACGCAAAAAGAATTTTTCAAATCGGACTGGTAGTTCCTCAGATTAGCGCGTTCAAACACACAAAATCTTGAGCTTTATAATATTAGTATAGATAATTATGTTATAAACAATATGAAAATGTAGTCTTTTCAAAATACTTTGAAAACACTATACACAGGCTTCCAAAACACAATCCGACATCGGTCCACTTCTGTGACATCCTTCGAGATTCCATGAGATATTTTCTTCAGTAAACCCCACCTATTGGTGTATTTTTGAACTACAGTAGTATACAAACAATCCCGAGTGGTCGACGCTCGAATAAATGTTTTCCAAAGTGAAGCAAAGCAATGGAAAATTCGCACTCGGAGAATTGCTGAGCTATGTAAATTTACAGAATATATAGCCGCCCATAGAACCTACGGGAAGCGGCCTGAATGTGTTAATCGTTTTTTTCTCAATGTACGCATGGGTTTTTTTTTTTTTTTTCTTATTTTCCTTTATGTTAATGTACTTCCTTTTTTAATTATTATTTTTAAATTTTTCTATTATGATGGGTTGCCCTTAAATTTATACTGTAGCACAAAATTATATTCATTTGTTTGTTTTTTCTCTTTAATTCTGTTAAGAACTTTCTAAAAACAGATTTAAATTCAGGTTCTGCATTAATGAAAAAATAATTGTTCACATTTATTTAATGATTTGTCTGCTTAATATAGATATTTCCGCAACCGTTGCTGCGAATAATCGGAAACAAGCAGAAATCAATCAGAATCTATTATCTCCCTGGTGCAGATATTCATTTCGTGTCCTTGCTCGCAATAGAATTGGACTTGGAGAACCAAGTCTACCTTCCCCAGAATATCGCACTGAACCTGATAGACCTCACACTTTCCCAACTGAAATTAGTGGAGGTGGCGGCAAAATTGGAGATTTAACTATCACTTGGAAAGTAAGTTGTTTTGTAGTTACTTTTTTATTGACATTATTATTATCTTAAAAAAAATTGTTGTCTACTTCCACAATTTTTTTTTTATGTAACTTTAAGAATAATTAACTGGAATATTAAATTTTGCAGAAAACTAGTTAAGTAGTTGATTCAATATAAAACATAAATATTATTTCAAAATCAATTAAAATTGCCGCAATCCGATTAAATTTACAAATTCTTATGAGTTAAATTTCCCTGCTTCTGGTGGTAATGTACAGCTCAACCTTGTTGTATCGTGGTGCTCGAGATCTAAGGAATTACATCATGATATAAACGGATTGCATTAGAAAAGCTTAGCCATTTTTCTGTTTCAACTTACATTTTGCTATCAATTTCATGTCTCTAGTTTTTTGAGTTGATAATTGCAGTATATTAAAAACAATATATAAATCATCTTTCAATCTTTTATTGAAGCTTCAGTAAATAACTTCAACAACTTTTTAGTAAAGGTAAAAGCAGTATAATGAGAGTTGTTTTTTTTTTTTTATAGAAATAAAATGAGATGGGTAATTGTATATTTGTAACTAGACGGGTAGCGTCACTTCGCTCCGGAACCCTTGCATGTATAGCATTAAAAAAAAAAAAAAAAAAAAAACCTTTATTTATTTAGCAAATTAATATGGAGATCGGATAATACACGACTTCCCAGCTCGTTGTCGGCTTCTGCGCTTAACTCAGTTGTATTGCGTGTTGGCACTCACATGGGGGGTTGCCGCAAAAACACTTCATTTTTGCATGTATCTTCCAAACGCAGAAATGTTTATTAATGACTGATATACTGTTCGATAGAACTTTCAAATACCAACATTTTCTCAATATAATGTTCTCTTCCAACTTTTATACTTTTCGTTTAAATTGAGAAAAAGTCAAAATTTGACCCTTTAAAAGGCGCCATCTTGGAAATCTAAAACTTTTTTCGAAAGATTTTTGTAGCATTTTGTTTGTCTTAAAAAGCTCTACATTTTATCCATTTACATGACCACTCTATCTCTTATAGTTTGGTCACAAAATTGGAAAAACATAGTCTTATGAGAATGACAGACAGAATAGCGCTTTTATATAATATAATAATAAGTTGAAAATGTCAACACCTAACCAGAAGAAATTCACATTTTTTTTTTTTGTTTATTGACTAAAAATATATTTCAAGATATGAAAATTAGAAACCATTCTAATGTCATGTTATAAGCAAATTCGAATTGTAATGGATTACTTTATAACAGGGTTCAGATGTATAATAATGAACAAAATTTATAATCTTCATCATAAAGTTCATTCAATTCCTCATTTATATACAATTACACGACGGAGTTTTAATGGAAGGTAACTAACAAAGTGTAAACTTTTAATACAGGAATTCAGTCTGAAAATGACAAAAAGGATTTTTATCAAACCATTCATTTATGAGCTATAAATAAAAACTTTCAAGACTTACTTAGAAATTATGTAACTTATTTACCAGAAGTCATCTTACGAAGACAATCAGTAGTTTTGTCAATGTTGAATCGTTCAGAAAGTGTTTTAGAGCAATGCTTCTCTTGTAAATTGTTATGAAACTATTATGTATTTCCAGTTTTAAATGAACATCTTTGAGAGAGAAGATCCCCATATACCTATATGTTTATATCTTCTTACATATTTTGGTTGTAGTATTTACTTACAGTTACACTAACTCACAACTTAGTAATTTCAACCACATTATTAAAAGAATTTATAACCAGATTTTATTCTCACTGTAATCATGTTCAAAACATGTTTGATTTTTAAAATTTTTATTAAAATGAATGTATTTAATAGAATGTCAATTATCCAAACTATAACCCTCCCATAAAATGTAATGCTATATTACAGTATAGTATAGAAATGGTATTTTTTTTTTTGTCATTTCCAGAGTTTAAAATTCCTTGAGTAGGAAATTGTTATTTTTTTTATATAATATTCATATTTCAATATATAATAGGAATAATACGAGGGAGAGTCAAGTTACAAATCGAGATAGAAATGCAATGGATGAGCTTACTGATGTGAAACCAACATTTATTTCTCATTGTAGTCCCCCTCCATATTTAGGCACTTCTCCCAGTTTTTTACGAGCCCCTTGAAACCAGCAGCATAGAAGTCTTCGGGCTGCTTTCAGAACCAAGTGGGGGACTTCCTTTTCTACCGTATCATCGTTAGAAAGGTTTTCCCAAAAGATGTAGTTTAAGGGGACCAAACAAATAGAAATCTCTTGGAGAAGGTCAGAGCTATGGGAGGGATGCTGGAGAACTTCCCACTTGAATGTCGCCAATCTGTTGCACATTTGTCTCTGTGGAAATATCCACTGGCTGACTGACTCAGTGTTCGTCTTTGATATTTGTCTGCCCTTAAAGAACTTCTGCATCCAATTGTGGACAGGTTGACGGGACAGGCAGGGCTCACCATATGCAGGCAGCATTTCTTTATGAATATCCTTTGCAGCCAGACCTTTTGCTCAGAAGAATCGCACAAAGGAGCTATGATTGACAATGGTACATTTGTTCAGAGGTGCCACCATCTTGCAGCTGCTGCTTCTCTGTTTTGTTTTTGCGCACATCTATTGTCTTGCATCACGTGACACCTGGATAATACTGCCATCTAGTTGTGTGATAGCTTCAGGCACCTCATTCAAAACTGTAGGTTGCTACTTTATAACTAATTTACTGACTCGTCCTCGTAATTACTGTAATCTTGAATACAGTAATTTAATTGTAGATTAATTACACTTTGTTTCATACGAACGAGATATTCTCATGTATGCTTGATTAACTGAACCAGCCTTAGTCTCTATTAGATTGGATAATGGACACTGAACTAGATGAGTTTTGTGTTATTAAGAAATGCAGGGTAACATCAGTCAAGTTTTATCAGATTTCCGTCCATTAATTACAGCTGTTTATGATGTAAATTTAAGAAAAATTATTTCTTCTTTTTTTTTTTAATCTCTGGAAGTGATTTGATGTAAATACTGCTTATGTATATATGTTTTTGTTTCAAAATTACCTTTTTTTTTAATTATTATCATTATCATTGTAGCCACTTACTGGACAAGATCAGAACGCTCCTGGTGTCTGGTATAAAGTCTTCTATAAGCCATCGGATTCCACCAACGATTTTAAAGAAATAAAAGAAAACATATTTTGCAGAAACGACGACAAATGTATGTATGTGATTAGCGGAATAGGAAGCGAAAATTATTACAAACTGTACAAAGTGAAAGTGCAAGCTTTCAATGAGAAAGGCAGTGGCCCCATTAGTCCCGAAGCGGAGATTTATTCTGCTGAAGATTGTAAGTGGAATTTCTTTTATATAGGATAGTTGGTTTACAATTTGAACCAAAACTTTTAAGACATTGTTATGAGCTAGTTTACTGAAACTTCTTAACTTAATTTAGAACTTGAAGTTTTTAAGAGACCAACACCCATTATATTGGGCAGTTCATCATTTTTAGTTAGAGCCACTGTTTTTAATTTGATTTACTTATGCTGTTAATCTGCAGTTTTATGTATGGTTTTTTTTTTTTTTTTCTGAATTTATTTTACTGTTTTAATATACTTTTTTTTTATTTGCTTTTTATGACTATTTTGGGCTTTTTTTCTTTATGTTTTCTTTATTTCTTGCTCTATATATTCGACTCTACGACTGGATTGTAATTTTTCTTTATATGCTGGCATATGAGGCACACTTTTTTCCCCCAAAAAAATGGATGTATCTTATACATTGGGATCCAGGGTTGGAAATTAATGCATTATTAGTAACATTTACTTTTTGTAGTAATGATTGATGACGCTGTTACTTTTTTAATTGAGTAACTGTAACTCAGTTACTTTTATTTGTAAGAGAGTAACGAAAACGCATTACTTTTTTTGGTTTACTTTCACACCAAGCTATTCAGAGGTTTGGCAAGAGCTATTTCAAAAATGCCATATCAGTTATCATACTGTTGCTCAGATCTTTTTAAAGAAGATTATCTTAGAAACTAAATCCAAATCTCATCTATGGCCTTATCCCCAGTCATTCTTGTTTGAATCGTCGACAAAGAAACATCGATTTTTACGAGTCTCTTGAGTGATTTATTTCAAAATGCAGAAGGCTACTGACAAACAGTTACCATTATAAATTCTAACTTTCATTTAAAATAAAGATATCTGGTAAAAAGTAATGTTGTAAGAAACTTTAAAAAAAAGTGTTTCAACTTCATATAACATATACATTTAAAAAACAAATTGCTACTACGAACTTAATATTCCTTTGTTTGCGGTGACATCATTCTAACCAACCCCTTCGTAAAGAACTGCCTTGGTAGATGCTTCCAAGTGTATTTGAAGTAAACTATTATTGGAAGTTAATAATTTTAAATTTTAAATGTGAAACTTAGCATTTACATTTAGGTCTAAGAGGCGATCTTTCTATCGAGAATTTTGGTAACCCTGCATCTTAATGAGACTAAGCCAGTGCTTCCCAACCTTTTTTGTGCTATGCCCCACCTAAAGTATCTAAAGTATGCTATGCCCCACCAAATTAGATATAACTTTCACAACCAAAAAAAACAACAACTTTTTAACTTTTACAACCAAAAAAAAAAAACAATTTTCCATTTTCCAATTGCCCCCCTCCACGTTGGGAAACAGGGGACTAAGCCGATGTTTCACATTGAATAAATCTAATTTGATATAAATATTGCTTGCTAATAAGGAAGATGCTTGTTTATTTATTTATTTTTAATATTTTTTGATAAATAAACAAATATGTATCTGAATGTCTGTGAACTAACAAAGATTTCTTATGAACATATAAATGACAACACACTTCAAAAATTTGATAAGATAAAAACCGTAACATGTTTCAATTAGCTTCCGCTAATCATTGAGGAAAACCAATTGTCGAGAAAATCACAATCACAATCTAGAAGATCACAAGTGGCACTATACCGGTGGAGGGGGGAAGGTAGATGATAGAACCAGAAAAAAAAAACAACTAATACTAATGATGACTATAAAACTTCCAAGCGTTAGTGAAGGGTTTAAAATTGAATGCCATAATCATAAATACTCTCTACCGAGACCTTGGCGTTGTATGATTTATGTTTCAAAATAAAAAAGGATTCCATAAACTTTCTTAAGTAATGGTCCTTTTGTCTAGCGACGATTTCCACATTATCGAAATCTAACTCATGGTGAAATTTACATACACGTTCAGCAGTATTATAGATAAAATTACGTTTATTAACTACGTTTCTGTGTTCTTTTAGTCGGATACGAAGAGGTCTGTGGGTTTCCCCAAAATAGATGCATTGATGACCTTTACAAGGAATGGCACAAATGCAATTTTTAATTAAAAGTGACAAAACCTCTGGATAAGAAGAACCCCCATTGATATAATTCAACAAAGTGTAACCCGAGGAACCCACCACTCCAATGTCAAAACCCCTTAATATTCAGGAAACAGTAGAATATAATTCCAGAATGAATGGAATACTCAAAAAAATCTTAGGTTTACTTTGGGTAAAATTATTTGAATTATAAATCTTTTCAAGAGTGTTTCTTATCATTGAATTAATAAATTTCTCATTATAACCATTCTCTAAAGCCATTACCCTAATTATCTCAAGCTCTTCTTCAAATTGGATGAAATCAGGAAAGCCCTCTTAACTGCCAAAATAAATGAGTTTCTCTTGAGGGCCCAATAGTTTCAACCAACCGTGGATAGATCTTTTGATGTGACAGTTTCTGTGGAAATTTTAGTACAGTCGAACTCACTTATAACGAGCCCTGATTTAACGAGTAAATCACAAATACAATGGTTGGTACAATGTTAAATCTATGGGTGTATAACTCACTTTTAACGAACTAACCCCGGTTATATTTTTGTGATTCATAACATTTCTATTGACTTCCACCTCTACAGCTCAGCTAATCCTTTCTTGGAAAAATTCCTTTAACATTCCGAAGTCAACCGAAAGTTAATGATGAAGCACTCGAAGCGATACGTTTAATGAACGATGCATGGTAAAAACCTTACATCAACATGCATTACCAATTGCTTCCGTAAGGCTGGATTGGACATTTCTCAAGAGGGGCAAATCACTGTGGAAGAAGAAGAAGTAGATGATTTGGAAAATTTGGAAATGAGTAGAGAAGAATTTGAAAATTATGTATCCGTTGACGCCAATGTTATCACTTACGAGATATCTACTCCCAAGGATATAGTTAAAGTTAAAAAAGTTAAAGTATCCCACTTATAGGCCTACAAAGGCCTATGGGATGGCTGGAGGGTAGGCTCCAGCATTCACGACCTAATGGGACAAAGTTGAGATCGGGGGGTCAGCCCGACGCCCGCCCGCCTTTAACTCCCGGAAAGAAACCCGATACCCATTCTAGAAAGGGGTGGGTAGACCCTAGGACCCGTTTGGAGGAGAAAGGAGCGTGAAAAAATTCCCGCCCTCCGCCGAGGCCGGGAACCAAACCCATCATCTCCAATCCGCAGCCAAGCAACTCCCAGGATATTGTAGCTAAAATTCAAGCTAAAGCAGATGAAAAAAATAATGAAAGCGACGATGATAATGATGAATGTGGAGAATTTCAAGCTGAACCGCCCCCAACATACTCAATGGCTTTTGAGTGCACAGAAAAACCTCAAGCTTTTTTCGAAGCCAGAGGTACAAATGACGATGTTGTTCGGGTCATGAGTCTTCTCCGAAGAACAATAACACAAGAAAGAGACAGTAAGACAGTTCAAAGCAAATTAACAACTTCTTTTGTACCATACAGAAATAAAAAAATGAATAAAGTAAGTACTGTATATATCATCTAGTATGTATGTATAAATTTTTTTTATTTTTTTTCATGAACCCATTTTTTATGATCACTCGTCATAATGAGCAAATGTTGCAGTCCCTTTGCGTTCGTTATAAGCGAGTTCGACTGTATATTTATTCAACGTAGCTTAGATATCCATGAGATTTTTGACATCTTTGGTCCACTGAAGAAGAACTAAGCTGTCACTGTTTTATTTTGGATGGGAACGGCAGTAACTGCGTGTTTTGGTTGCAAAGGCAGGGAATTCTACTTTGTAGACAAATGTCTATAACAGTTTGGCACTGAATTTAACTAAAATGGTGAAACAAAAAACTATTTTTGATGATAAAGTTATTAGTGAAAAATTATTGATAACAATCTGTACTTTTTATTATTTAAGATTCCTTTTATAAGTAAATAATTTTCTAATTATTTTTTTTTCCCAAATTCCAGTACCACAGGCTGTTCCTGTTGAAGTTTCTGCAAGGGCATATAATTCCACTAGCCTGAATGTAACTTGGGCACCTATAAACTTAGCCAGAGAATCAATTCGAGGAAAACTTGTCGGATTCCGAGTAAGTGCAGTACAGCAATTACTGACTAAATAAAGTTTCATAAAATGTATAAATTAATATATATTTATTAACCTAACGCAATTATTTTTCTTTATTATTAATTGCAGATCAGATATTGGAGACGGGATCAATCGAAGGAACAATCTGTGTATTACTTAAGTCGCAGTACGAATAATTGGGCTTTGATTGTAGGTCTGCAACCTTTCACATTCTACAGGATTGTGGTTAGTGTTTTTAATGATGCTGGCGCTGGAGCAGAGAGTGAATACTATGAAGAAAAAACATATAAAGCAGGTAAAGGATGTTTAAACATTGTAATGCTAAATGCAAATACACTAAAACCTCTCAAATGCGGCACCCAGTAGGCCGGATTACAGAAAAGCCAAACTACCAAGAATGTTCTTAAAAATAACTCAATAGCTCAATTTTTGAGAAGACATAATGCCAGGTTTAATTAATTTAACACCATGTTCTTAATTTTGCACTCAAAAGTTTATTACAAACAATACAAATGTGCTTTTTCCGAGCTCTAGTGATATTTGTTTTGCAGATTCCCCTGCATCCAATCTCCTTAACGCTTCTGTTCCATAGTGACAAAGTTTTTCTTTCTTTTTTCACTCATAATGAATATGCGTGGATAGGGAAACGAATTTAGTTATTAAAAAAAAAAAAAAATTACTCAGGACCAGGCCGGATCAGCTTTTATTACCTCAGCAAACTTCCCTTCCAAGATTAGTGAAGCATCTCAGTTAACTTACTGTTATTGACTCCGTTCTGTTTAGTTTTATCTTTGTATTATGCCTCGTACTGTTCTCTTCCCTACATTCCTCATTGATCAGAGATTTTATGTAGTAGCCGTTTAAAACAACCTTTTCCTTCATTTTCTCCCCTACAGGATGCAATTATTAACTTGTAATTTACATTTTAGAATGTTGGATTGTGTGGTAAAGTTTTACCTAACCACAGTTCCAGAGGAATCATAAATGCGATTATGTCTTTTAGGCAAAACACAGCCACAGTATGTTATCGTCTACATCAGTCTGCTGTAAGAGATAATATTTTTCATTTAGTCTTACCCATGTTTGTTTTGGAGTCTCGTCTGTACAAAAATCACTGTTCTGCTGAAGAGCAATTGAAGTTGTGCTCAATTGAGATCTAGATCATTCTGCCTTAGTTAATTGAGAGTTCAGTTTGAACCATGATTCAGATTCTTAGAACTCGAATCAGTCGCAAAGAACTCACTTTATAATCAAATTAAAACAAATTACTTCAGTTTTCTAGAAAGTACAAAAACATGCAATTCAAACAATTTGCAATCTATCAAAAGCTTGTGCTGTTAAAAACGACACAGTTATTCTTATATCAAATTATGTAAATAATAAATAAATAAAACCACAAATTCTTCCTCCTTTTTTATAATAATTCACTATATTTCAAAAATATATCCTGTTTTCTTCATCAGGCACATTATGGAGCGAAACCAATAAGTTTCTTCTCCTTAAATCATGTTCTTTAAAAAATATATTGTTTAATTTATACGATATTATTATCAAATTCAATATCATTCCGTGATAACAAAAAATTGTTATCATGTTTGATGTTTAAATTGTTATCATATTCAATGTTATTCCGTGATATCATACAATTGCTATCATATTCGATGTTTATTTCATGTTTTTTATGATTTAAGGAGAAGAAACTTGATTTCTCTACATAATGTACCTGATGAAGAAAGCAGGATATGTTTTTGAAATGTAATGAATTATTCAAAAAAGGAGGAAGACACAGTTATTCATTTCCGCAAAACTTATTTATTGACACTGGATGGATCATTGAGCATCTACCTACTGATCATTACTTTGGAGAGTCAACATTTTTTCTTCTTTTTTTCTATCCTTCTAAAAAGGAGAGTTCTTAATTATTTGTAAAATAAATGAAACATATTACATTTTACGTATTTTTGCAATGATTCATTTGAATAGGATTATTTTGATCTATTGATCAAGTCGTTGTAAATGAAATGTTTTGCCCCTCGGGAGGATCCTGTAAAAGGTGATAGAAAGTTCCCACCCAAGAGTATTGGCTGTGAACAATTAATTCTTACTAAGTCTAAACTAACAGATCCATTCACATCCTAGCTCCTTCTTAGTTCACCCTTCTTCATTTTAATGTATTAGAATCCATTTCACAAATGTCTTCAAATTATTTATTAAACTAATAAATAATACACACTGCAAATTTTCGGAAAATTTCCTTATTCCTTTTTCAAGCTATTTGTTATTTGTTCAAGTTAGCTCTTATTTGTACTCTGGGAGATGCTATGAAATCATTTCAATCAGAAAAAGTATTTCCGATTGTGAGAGATAACTCATTCTTTTGGTGTATGTTCTGCTCATTGCTTTTGAATATATTTACAAATGATACCGATTAAAAACATTTTTTAAAAAAGTGTAGTTATAGATAAAATGTTACATTTGCAATTTTCTGAAATTTACATAACAATTAAATTGTTTCTGTATTTTTGTTACTTTAAGAAAAACCAACATGTATCTGCCTTCTGTTAATCTGTTGTAATATTTTCAGCTCCTCTAAAACCTCCCACAAGTGTCGTTGTTACTGTTACATCACATACCTCAGTGCATGTAACTTGGCGATCTGTGTCTCCCTCACAAGAAGAGGAATCGTTATTAGGTTTCAAGGTAACCAATTTATAATATTTTATGATAAAGGTTTCAACCAGTTTGAAAATATAATTGCACTGAATTGTTTCATGTTTACTCCATAGTTTTTTGTTAATATGGAAATGAATAGTTTGTTTCCAGTTGTAATTTCTGATTTGTGATTATTTTACTTTAAAATCAAGTGATTAATATACCTATATTATTAAAAAAAGGTGTGTACTCTGCAACAATTGAATTGTGCAATAATTGAAGTTCGCACGCTTGTTGCCAGACAACAGTAGTATTGTTGCATGGTCAACTCATCTACACAAATTTCCAATTGTCACAAATGGATTTTAATATTGTATTGCATATAGTATTTAGAATTTAAACTTTAATTTATTTTTAGATTTAGTTTTTAGTTTACTCGATGTAATTTGTGTTTTTGAGTAAATAGAATGTTACTTACATGTGCAAGGTTTCCTGAGCGAAGCAATGGGTAGCTGTCTAGTATAATCCTGAATTGTGTAATTTACAAACCCATTATGAAAAGAATCAAAATTGAACATTAGTATCTTGTTGCATTAAATTAAATTTAGATTTAGATTCATTATCTATAACCTGTATTCTATATAAATAAAGTATGTGTGTGTGTGTGTGAATGAAATATTTCTCAGGTAAAATTTTATTATTGTAAACTTTACGTCCTAGTCCCTAGTTGATCCATTTCATATACAGTAGAGCCCCGATTATCCGCGAGTGCAGCGAAAAATTTTTTTAATTACAAACCTCAAAAAAACCAATTTTAATCCAAGCCAACAACAGGGAAAGTACAATAGGCCCTACAGTGCGAAGGCCGAAAATTACTGACAGATTTATTGTGCATCGTAATCCTATAAGCCTTCTCGGAATTTGTGGATGAATGGTAGGCTCTTACTCTGCAGAAAGGTTTCTGCTGTACAGTACATATTTTAAAAGTTTTGCATATTATGTTTTTTGTATAATAAAACATAGTTTTTATGCTGAAATATTTTTTTCGTGTTTATACCTCGTTTTTATTCTTTTTTCGGGTTTTCCGCGATTTTTACTATCCGCGGTACCCTTGCCACCCAATTCTGTGGATAATCGGGGCTCTACTACATATTTAGTTCAGTTGGATTAACTATTCTAGTTAGCTAGAAGAAAGTTCTAAGAAAGATTTTTAATAAGGTCACTCAAAAAGTTAGTGGATCACAAAATCTGTAAATCCAAGGTTCATTTTAAAAAGAAAGGTAGTAGGTTTTGTTAGCCTACAATAAGTGACCAGTGCTCATTGGCTCAATGGTTCCACTTTTTAAGCAATTGAAGGTAGGCTTTGCATGCAATGATTTTGTAAGCTTTTCATAAGGATTTATCCCAAGGAATACTATCATTAATATTTGGAAATCTATATTTGGACCTTTTGCTGTGCTAGAGCAGTTTTTATTTGCTAAACTGAGTGAGAAGGTGTCAAAAATCCTTTAAATATGACCTTTGCAGCAGAAGGTCCCAAAGCAGCAGTGATCAAAGAAAAGAAAAAAAAAAACCTGTGAAAGTCTCAGATCCTTAATAAAGATCGGCATAAAACATATGAAGGAATACTGAAGAGTTTATCAATATTAGATTATTGTTGTTTTTTTATATGTAATTGAATAAGTTTAATTCTTGTTAGATCTCTAAATTAAACATCTTTGAAATGGAATTGAACCTAATTTTTAAGACAAATATTTTTTTTTAGTGAAAATGATGACAATTAAGCCAAGTTTTTGTTTAGAGTAGATATAATTATATGTACATTTATCTTGAAATCTAAATTTCATATTTTATAGTATATGAAATGCAGTCAGTATTTATCATTTATTTTTAGACTTTGAAGTATTTGTTAATAATCCGAAGACTAGTAAAAAAAAAAAAAGAAGAAACCTATTTCTTCTAAGTTGATCACTGATTCATTGTTGTAGACATTTGAAAATGGTAGTTAGGTTGTGATTCTATAGAGCACTTTTACAAAAGCCCTATTGAATCATATCTTATATTTTTAATTTCTTTTTGTTTTTTCCTTATTGCCAGGTACATTTATAAAAATTTTGTTTTAAACTTGCACATCTTGACTCCATTTATGGAATCTTTTTATGTAGTTCAAGTATGTTATAGAGTAGATTATCCTTGTTAATTAGTAAAGATAAAGTCCTAAGACGAAATTTTAATGATTGAAGAACTTTTAAATTTGTTTTCCCATCTGTACTTGTTTTCTATCATAAATGTATCTAGTTATGAAACTAGATCATAAATGTTATAGTTATGATATATGTTTATTCTATGTGAACTTTTTTTTGATAATATAAATATTTTACTTTGTAGGTGCGTTATTGGGAGTCCGATCGAGATGTAAGCAATTACACCGATATACCTATAGATATTGGTAATAATCTCGATGTGACCATATCAAATTTAACGCCAGGCAGGCAATACAAATTGCGAGTTCTTGCTTACAGTTTAGGTGGGGACGGAAGAATGTCCTCCCCTGCATTTGAATTTCAGATGGGTAAGTTAATATTATGTATCTGCTATAATTTGAGATAATGGCAAAATTCTGATAAAAATATATATTTTTTTATTTTTTTTTTATTCGGTTATTTAAAGTACTTGTAATTGAGATATGAACTGGGAAATAACTAAATTGATAAAGCTATTCATAATGCAATGCAGAAGTGCATCCAATTTTGAGGAAAGATTATTCTATTCCTATGATATTTAAACAAGGCAGGAGGAGGAGAATCAATAAAAGTAATCTTATTAAGTTAACATAATAATTTCTCACTAAAAGAATCAATTTAGTTGTTAGGCTTAGTAGCGTACTAAAAAGGCACTAAAATAAATAATATTAAACCATTACTTTGTAACAGACGATATTGCAGCTGTGTAAATTTGTCAATAATTCTGATAAAAGCTAATAGTTTGTTTTTCTTTCAGGTGGAACACCTCCTGGACGTTACTTTGCATCAGACTCTCACCACACACGTCCATCACTGCTACTAACATGGAGCACAGCAATACTTCTCTCATGGATTTATTTCAAGAAAACCTATCTTCTGCTCTTTTGAAGTTTTCTCTAGGTTTTACTGAAAATAAGTGACAAGATTTCCCAATTTCAACAGGAAGTACACAATTTATTGATGGAAAATCTTTTAATACCAAGGAATGACCAATTTTCTTCGATTTAATATTCCGTACAAAATGGAATCTCATAGTGACCCAGTTTCATTGGGTTTGTCTTGTATTTTCTATGTAGTTTTTATTTTATTACCCTTTTTTTTTTAAGTAGCTATATATTTTTTAGTTACATCATCACGCATTTTACTATTATTTTATTGTTTTATTTTTATTTACATTTTGTCGTCTTCTGTTGAAGTTTTTTGCAACGGGGTTTGCATCCTTTTAATTTCAGGAATGACAGAAATTATTGAGGGAAAAAAATCACAAGGCCTTAAAAACATACTTATTATTTATTAAATATATATTTTTTTATCACTGTGCACAAGTGCCTTATTATAAAATTCCATCTGTTTTTCATTCCAGCCAATATTTTTGTCACGAGGCACAATTTTTACATAACGGCATAACTTCTTTTTCTTGCTCATATTTTAGATATTTTTTTTTATTACAAAGCAATTGTATATAGGATATTTTTATAGTATTTTTGAACCGTGTTTTTAGATAATATCTATACAGATGTTAAATTATTGGAGGTTCATAACCTGTATCATTCCTTTCAATGCAAGTGTTTGGCAGCAACTGAGCTGCCAATTTGTACTAGGAGCTTGTGAATAGGTAATTTTCTATCGAATCAGCAATCTAAATATAATTCAGAATTGAATTAAATTTAACCAAATCAGCTAACTACAAAAAAAAAAAGGAAGTCGCAACCTGCTTATGTGGGAGACAAAAGAGCCATATTAGCAATATTCACATTCTATGAAAACACTTGAAATCATTAAACTTTATTCAAACAAATTGAATCTCAAACATTTAAGAGATCGCTCGTATTTATTCTTTTACTACATTTACTCTCAGAGAATCTATTGATTGAATAGCAAAAGCCAGGGAGAAAAAGAATTGAACTAATATTTCGTAGCTGGTGTTATTTTTAATTCTACTTACAAGAGAGTGAGATTTTTGCTGTACACCCTTTAAAATACGTTGAGACTGTTTTTAGATATCCAAATATATTGTAAATGTAAGCTCTTGGGTTATTATAAAAATGAATCCATTAAATCCATTTATTATCCTGATCTTAACAGAATGAAGCTGCTGTTATTTTCATGCTGGACCACCTAACTACAATCTCAAAATGCCATAGAAAAATTTTGGGAAGGGGAAACCATTACATTTTTATCACAATTCGATGACTTCCTAATTTCCTTATAATTGATCTGGTTTTGTTGACTACTTTGTAGTCAGTAATTTTAAAGAACTTCCAGTTTGGTATTTTCATAGTAGTTTTCAATCTCAATGGGAGTGTTATGTACATACGTATTTTGGAAAACAAAGAAAAAGTTGATGTTTTATGTTATTAATATTTAAACAATACGTTAAAAGTAATCAAATGTTATTAAGCAGAAAGAAACAAACCATCAGGAAGGCTAACGGAGTAAAACTGGTGTTGAAACGTTAGATGTAATTTAGTTACAGAGTTTTTCTTTGGTTCTACAAATAAAAATGAAACGCCTGATGTGGTGCAGCGAAATTTTGAAGTTTTAATTCTTGAGAATTGGTTTCTGTACGAGAGTCGTAATTAATATCAAGAAACCTTCGATATTTTTGTTTGTTCAACTCGTGTTTTGAAAAAAAAATTCATAAAGACATACTTAAAAATAAGAAATATGATCTGAAAATCATTTGTATACTTTTTACGTTAAGTGATATTTTTTATTGTTAAGTGTTGAGGGTGTGTAGAGCAAATGTTTATAGAAATGTAGCCTCTAATGTAAAGAATTTGTTTTAAGTTTATCCGTCCTTATCAAGTTGTTTTCTTTTAATCAAATGAAATGACATACAGGGAGAGATTTCTTTTTTTTTATTTATATAAAAATGTTTTCATACAATGAAAGTTGTTCTTTCAAGTAACAATAAAACATTGTTGGATTAAAGTTGGTTTCACTTTTATTTTAAGATTAAACTACTGAATAATTTATTGAATAATTTTATTGAACCACAAAAGTCTAAATTTTCATTTCCCTTACTCTCATTAATCACTTGAGTCAAATTAATTTATATATCAAGCAAAATTTTACCTGAAAGCTTGGTCAGTAAAATAAAATGAAAATAAGTAAGAACACTTACAATCACCTGGTTATTTAAACCCCTTTCGGAGACATGGACAGCTTCGCAGTGAATACACACAAAGTGTAAGGAAAAAGTTTTAAAAATTATTTCTAAATAAAATTATTATTTTATTACATGTAAAAACACGGAATATTAAGAATAAGATAAAACGAAAATAAAGTAAGAAGAATGTAGAGAATAACCTGGTAAGCAGATCAATCATTTACACTCTAAATAAGTTTTCCCGAAGCCGAAACTTAGGTAAATCATTTTCTCGCACCCAAAATTGGTAGATTCACCCCATTTCTTCAAAATCCTTAGGCCCATTTACAAGAATTGTTTGCTTTATAGTATTTAATTGATAACTTTACACTTTTTACCCCAAAATTAAATTTAAAAAATCGTGGTGCGAGATATATGTGGGGATTTTCTGAAACTAAAGTTTTTCAGTAAAAAATTAAATTGACATTTATAATTAAATTCTCATTATTCATTGTAATTTATAATTCTCACATTATTTATAAAATGAATGCATTTAAATTTTAATTATCAATGTTATTTGGGCAATCGGCCGCTCGCCATCACACGATATTTGAATTTTTAGTGACAATGTTTCTGCAAATGAATTAAAACAAACAGTCTCATTATTGCTTGTCCTTTTATCGTTTCGGAATTATTAGATCACCATGATTTAAAAAAACTGAATCTTATTCACTCACTACTTGAGAGCTGTTTCCTCGTATGCATTGTTAAGGTCATCTTCGCTCCCATCCAAGGCATTAGAAGAGAAGCCGGTTTGTAAAAAAATTCTTGGCAATTATTTGTTATGAAACTGCCATAACAGCATTCATTATCCAGTTCTTAAAATTCTAAACTATTTTCTTGTGCAAGGTATAGGACAAACTTCTTTTCCACCATTAAATAGGCTCAAGTAATCCTAGAGGAATTGACAGAAATTCTGATAAAACGCATTTTCTTTTTCGTAAAGTAAAATCAAGGGTACGAGATATATGCGAGAGTGAGTTATATTTGAGTAAATATTATTCAAAATCTAAAACACTGAACTAAAATAAAAAAAAGTATGTTTGAAAGAAGGGGTAAGTATGTTTGTAATTGGCGACTCACATCAATCGGTAGTTTCTGAATAGAACTGCTTTTAAACAATCAAAGCACATTCTTTTTTATAACAGCCATGGAACTTTCTAGGCAGGATTTGTCTAGAATACAAACTGAATTTGTATTTGGCTTTATTCTTCTAGAATAAAAAGATCCTTCTACAATAGAAGTTTGTAATTGATTAACTGAAAGAATTGAGAATCCTTTAAAATTGAGCCTTGTATCAAAGAATCAGAAGAAGTTGTAACTAATAAAATCACCAATGCTGTGGATGCTTTAATGAAAGAAACTTGTTATATACCATGAAATAAAGAAAAACACTTAAGATTTCATTGAAAAGGTTTTCACTGGTGGTGATCGACAGTTTTGCAGGTTGACTTTTCAATAAATCCCTAAATGTTGGTATCCATAGCAAAAAAATTAGAAAGTGGAATGATGCAATTGTTTGCTTCAAAATTGTATTTTTAATATAATTACAGTCGATTTAAATTATAATCCAGAAACAAAACCACAATCTTGTATGTGGTGCTTCCTGATGATCCTATCTGGACTAAAGTGGGTGTCCACCAAATTCTGAAACAACGATCTGTTTCATTTTCTGATTCAAGTTAGGGCATCTAATGTTTCACTTGAAGATTGAAAAACAATAGAAATAGTATGTGATAGAATCCATCCCTTCAAGTTTTACCAGAATGGTAACTTCTGTGATAAGCAACTTCTGTGACATCATGAAAATGTAACATGACAGCACCACCACTTAGTAAACAATGTCCAAATTTTGTTCCATTCACCTTATTTTTGTGACCTTGCACCTTGTAATTATTTGGGCAAAAGAAATAACTTTATAGGAAAATTTTTCAACATTTGAAGAGACCACTAATTCCTATCTGGAGGTTCTGAAACACTTCCTAAAAAATAATGGACAAACTGTTTGTAATACATGATTTTTACGGATGCAAAACTGTATAGAATGTAAAGGAGAAAATTTTGTGGAAATAGTAAAAAGGAACCATTCTGAATGATTTCATAAGTTTTCTTTATCCAATGTCATATAATTAATTGCATAATCTTATAAAGACAATTCATTGTAGATATGGAATGAAGCAAGAAGATGCCTGGAGGAATGAGCATACTTGAGAATGGTAATGTTGTGGATTACGAGTACAAGAGGTGTAATAAAAAGTATGAGAGATACAATAAAGAGTGTGCGCATGATTAGAGAAAGCAAATAGTGAGAAAAAGAGATGAGAAATTGCAGAAATGATTTTGAAGAAAAATAAGCATGTTCTAGAAGTACATATGTTAGAGATATATAATAGCCAAAGGAGTGGGGCATCAAAAGCAGAGATGGAATGCCAGTAGTCTGATTAGGAGAGATCATGGGCATATTTTCAAAACCAATTTAAATTTAATAAGAGATGTTAGTAATGAAAAGTGGTAAGAAAAAGGTTTTACAAAGTGTTTGTCTTAATAAGAATGATGAAAGCCCTGAGTGGATTTTGTGATAGCTGAACTATGGTAGGAAGTGTAAATTAGCTTGGATGTCTGGCACCTGTCTTAAGCTGATTCTGATGAATGAGTGATACTGAGTGACTACAAAGGAAGGGTGAAGAGGTATAAGTGTAAGAATTAGAAGCGAATAAAAACAGACGGTGGCAGGATTGTAATTCAGAGCAAAATGGACGAGAGAAAATCTAGGATGTAGTGTGGTTTTAGAAGAAAGAAAGACAGTTGGACCAGACCAGACCTCAATGCATATCATTGTGAAGTTGCTCTGTGGGAAAGCGTGTTCTGTACATTGTGGATTTAGAGAATGTATATGATCATGTGAAAAGAGTTCCAGTAGATTGGGTTGGAAGAGTATGATGTGAATAACTTGTTTCATAGCTCGAGTGCTAGAAAAGCAAAGTGAATAGTTTAAGTTAGGTGTCAAACCACGGCACTTAGCTAAAGTTAGGATTCGCACCTTGAGTTGTCATCGGGAAGAGACTGGGACGGACCGTTGTGAATAGTTTAATTCTTTAATGTTGTATCTCTGAATAAAGATATAAGGCACACGTGGGCAAATGCGGCTCTTCATTAGGTTAAGTGCGGCTCCCAATATCTCTTGATAAAAATACAGAATTCAAAAAAAAAAAAAAATACAAAATAATTAGTCCAAAATGTAATATTTGTTTCCTTTTTCCTTTTTTATTTTCTTCTATATGTATTTTTTATACTTTATATACCAGTTACGATTTGTGTAAAAATGTAATTGAATTTGAATTTGTGTATTTAATACAATGGAACATGACTATGGTGTGGCTCTTTATACATATGAAAATCCAGAATGTTCCGATTGTCGACATGGTGTGGCGCTACTGTACAGAACAGCCCTTTAGTTCCAATTGTCGACACGGTGTGGCGTTATTGTACAGAACAACAATTTAGTTCCGATTGTCGACACGGTGTGGCGCTACTGTACAGAACAGCATTTTAGTTCCAATTGTCGACACGATGTGGCGCTACTGTGCAGAACAACAATTTAGTTCCAATTGTCGACACGGTGTGGCGCTACTGTGCAGAAC
>JAFIDM010000005.1:14349300-14441123 GCA_023159025.1 Thereuonema tuberculata | reverse complement strand
ACAGAACAACTTAGTTCCAATCGTCGACGCTCTGTGGCGCTACTGTAACACGTGGGCAAATGCGGCTTCGTTGGGTTAAGTGCGGCTCCCAGTATCTCTTGATAAAAATACGGAATTCAAAAAAAAAAAAATACAAAATAATTAGTCCATAATTTAATATTTGTTTTCTTTTTCATTTTCTTATATATGTATTTTTTATAACTTTATATAGCAGTTACGGTATGTCTAGGAATGTAATTAAATTTGAATTTGTGTATTTAATACTATGGAACATGACTATGGTGTGGCTCTTTATACATATGAAAATCCAGAATGTGGCTCTCGATGACCTCATGTATGCCCATACTTGGTATAAGGCATGCATGGGTGAGAAAGTGAAATGGTTACTGAAAGCTGGTGTTTTCTCTGGAGACCCAGTAGAAAAGGATGGACAGCGACTTGTGATACACTAGGAATTGTACCCGCCCTCCCGATTGAATAATTATTTATTTATTGGTCATAAAACTGTTGGCAGACACCACTGCCATGTCTTCATTATACTGCTGTAGGTGTTGTATATCTTAACTATAGCTCCACGGAAAGAGTTCATCTGTTACTGTCTTGAAAGCTGAAAAGTATGTGTAAAAGAAGAATATGCATTAAAAATAGAATGATTGTTGACGAGGCAAGTGCAATATGTTTCTCTTTTCTAGTGCAACTCACGTTCTCATACGGACATGATGTTGTTCTATAAGGTATTCAGAAATACATTAAATAAACAGCTCTCAAAATGTCGTCTTTTATTTTTTCCTAACCCCTGTGATTTCTTAATAAGCAGACAATGAAAAGATAGCAAATCATAAAATGATTTTTATTAACACCATCAACCTCACAATTTCAAATACATTTGATATTTTTCTCAGAACGGCTGTTGCTACAAAAGAATAGAATATTTTGGTTACAAAAAGGTTTTCAACAGATATTTGTTTTGTTACTGACTCGCCCCCCCAATCCCTTCAGCAACTGTTGCGGTGTCATTCGTTTACTAATGAAAACTATCTTAGATATAAAACAATTATTATTAAGTACAAAGCCATTACCAGCTGGCTGTCATAATTTTATTTGGCATCGAGAAAGTGAGCGTTCGACCCTGTACTTAATTATAAATGTACGATGTTCAAATACGCAGGTAGTATTTACAAACTGGCTCTTGCTTCATGCAAGCAGAAATGGCACAAACAAAACGGCTTCAGATCAGATTGTTTTTTACTCAATGAACCGAGATTTCTCGACTGCAGTTAATCCTTCTTGCTTGAGTCGTTTCAGAACTGGCATGTAAATATCAGGAGTCATGGGAACAACCATACCTTTCTTCTGAATTTCATCTGGAATTACATAAAGAAAATGATTAATAAAATTTTGAATTGGTTTGAACATTTCAAAAGGGATCTCTTATTATAGATTTGTAACGGTGCAAATTGAGCCATTTATCAGTCGATTTGGGGAGAATTTTTTAGTTTCTTTTACGTAACGAAACCGGAGGTAAAAATCTGTAAATAAAATAATAAATCATTATTTTATTTAATGAAAATGAGTTATTAAGCTAAATTATTTATATGATCTAAAATTCTTCCCAAATCAACTGATAAATGGCTCAATTTGCACCGTTACAGATTCACCACTTGATGGTTTACATTTTATTTGTTTTTATAAGAGTATGGAAATTTTTTTTAAGAGTCATCATTTCTTAATTTTAAAAATTAAATTGAAAACATTTTGAAAGCTGATATTTTTGACCTGAAAAATTCCTTTACTCCATAAAACATACTTTGAACTTAAAAGTTCTAATCCGCAATGATAACTGTTTATATATATACATATTTTTTTTGCTATTTTCAACATAATGGCTGATATAATTTGAAAAGTTATTACAATTCAAGCTATATTAATTATTTAGAAAGGAAATATCACGAGTAGCCATAATATAAAAATGGCAATATTGTTGATAGTCTTCTTCCAATAATAGACAAATGTTAACTAATTCAGAAACAAAGAAATTCCTATCTTTGCAGCATGACTGATAGATCACAAGCTACCTAAAAAGCATCGTTAGTTACACGTTATATTCAGTAAAATTTCCTTATTTAATTTGGATTGCTTTTTAACAGAGAGAGCCACTGAAGCAGTTGCAGCAAATAAGAAACACAAGTCAATTTGTAAGAGAGATCAATGAAAAGATTATATAAAACATGAGCAGCACTTCAAAGTAATCATGGCTTAGTTCTCATCATTCTTGAACAAGAAACTAAACTGCAGTGCCATTCTCTCCCTGTGTCAGAAATACAAACTATTCTGTTGGGCATCTCTTCCTTAGAACTTCACTAATCCATTTCCAAATACAAGGGGTGTTCAATAAGTAATGCAACACATTTTTTATCTGTTCGTTTTGTTTGGAAAAATTAAAATATTGAATGTGCAGCATCTTTGAACCCTCTCTCACAACCTCATGTAGTTTCATCGTCGTCAGCTAGATGGTAGTAATACTGTTAGCTTCCGAAATGGAGTCTCTGAGTGACGTACAAACAAAGAGCAGTCATTGAATTTCTTTTGGCAGAAAATGAGAGCATCACAAACATTCATAGTCACTTGCAGAATGTGTTTGGAGAAATGGCAGTGGATAAAAGGACTGTCAATCATTGGGTAAAGCAGTTGTCATCCTGACAGACTGTTGAAACAGTCTGTCGAATCAACTGCGCTCGGTGTGGCCACAATGCTGTAACAGGTTAATACCCTTATTCTGGATGATCGGCATATCACAACAAAACAAATTGCTGCTGAACTTGACATCTCTGTGGTAGTGTCAACACCAGTTAGGATATTCAAAGGTTTATGCCAGTTGAGTCTCTCAAAGCCTAACTGCTCTCCTTAAAGACCAACTCCCACTATCTATTCTGAGTTGCTTGGGTGTTAAGAGGCTAAAGGTGAAGGTTTTCTGTCAAAAATTGTTATAGGAGATAAAACATGGATTCATAACTTTTGAGCCCGAGAATGACAAAATGACAATTCATGGAGTGGTGTCGCAATTCTCCTCAAAAGAAAAAGTTCAAGACAGTGACATCAGCTGGCAAAGTCATGGCATCAGTCTTCTGGGACACTGAAGAAGTGATTTTGATCAATGCTATGCCTCCTGATAACATTGTCTAATAATAAACTCTGGAGCATATATCAACATTCTGAAGAAATGATTCCAGCACATTCACCCTAACAAAGATGTGACCAAATTGATTCTTCTTCATGACAACACAAGGTCACACACGAGTCTGCGGACCAGAAGAACTCACAAAACAGCAATGGACTGTCCTTCCTCATTTGTCCTACAGCCCGGATCTTGCACCTTCTGACTACTTTCTCTTGCCCTCTGCAGGATGCAATCCACGGGAAGAAATCACTGCAGTACAAGGATGGCTGAGAGGTCAACCAAAAGAATGGTACCATAAGGGTATATATAGGCTCTCACATGTAGGTGGCATGTGAGCCATGGCGATTAAGAAAAACAGGCCTGTGTACCAAAATATTGGGAACAATATGGTACATTCCTCATTTTAATAAAACAAATTCTGAAATAAAAAAATGTGTTTCATTACTTACTGAATGCCACTCGTACGTAATTCATAGTTGCTCCAAACAACTTCTGATAAACAGAGGATTAAATAAAGAAATACTTAATATTTTTATAATCTTTTAAATTTGATGTAAAATGTAAAAATATAAAAAGTTCCTGAATAATCGGAATTGCTACTCATTGAATCAATTGAATAATAAAATGCTACTCATTAAATTACTTAATGTTCATTTAAAAAAATAAAAAGTTCTTTAAGTGTTTGGTTGGGATTGAAATATTATATATTAACACCATGGATACAAATGAAAACAGCAGCAAAATAACCTAATCTCTTTTGCTCTGAATGTCGTAACGTCAATCTGAGCATCAGTAATTTCAATAAGCCCTAGTGAGATACTAGCTATTAATTAAACTATGACAGAACAGAGCTTCTCCAACGTTGTGCCACAACACAGTAGTTTGCTGTGAGACAATTCTGAAAGTGCATCTGAATTTAGCTTCACACTAATCACATTGTCGTGAAAAACAAGCATAAAATACGAGGGTGGGCTGAAAAGTTTCCGACCTCAACATGAAGATGGCAGCACTCATCAACAAAAGTGGGGGAGTGTGTTTGAGCATGCGTTAAAAGGTACTCACCGAAATCACAGCCATTTTGGATGTGCAGTTGTTGTTTAACAATCGTTTGAGTGAGTCGATGTGAGTGTTTTTGTGAAAATGGAAAAATTCTAGTATCGAGCTATCATTAAATATTTATTTATGAAAGGCAATACGCCTATGCAAATCAAAGACGAGTTAGACGCTGTGTATGGGAACTCTGCACTATCATTTACCACTGTGAAATTTTGGGCAGCTCAATTTAAACGTGGCTGTACCAGTTTGGGTGACGATGAACGTTCGGGACGTCCAAAAACTGCAACCATTGACGATAACATCGCTCAAGTTCACCAAATGGTGCTGGACAACTGTCGAATTAAGGTTAGAGAGATGGGAGAGGCTATGAATATCTCCAAAGAATGTGTTTGGCACATATTGCATCAAGATTTAGGCATGCGAAAGCTGTCCACGCTTTAGGTGCCGTGTTTGCTCACTTTGGACCAGAAACATGTTCGCATGAACATTTCCAACGCTCTGTTGGCGCAGTTTAGGTGCAACAAATCAGAGTTTTCGTGCCGGATAATTACTGTAGATGAAACTTGGATACACCATTACTCTCCAGAATCAAAAATACAGTCAAAAGAATGGACTGCCAAGGGAGAATCGGCTCCAAAAAAGGCAAAGGCTGTTCTTTCGGCTGGGAAAGGGATGTCGACTATTTTCTGGGACAGTCATGGAGTTGTCTGAATCGATTATCTTCAAAAAGGGACAACTATTACAGGAGCATATTATGCATCATTACTTGACAAGCTGAAGGCGGAAATTTCGGAAAAACGGCCACATTTTGCAGGAAAAAAAATCTTGTTCCACCAAGACAATGCGCCATCTGACACCTCAGCGGTTGCCATGGTGAAAATCCACAAATTACGGTTTGAACTGCTTGACCACCCTCTTTACTCACCAGATCTAGCCCCAAGTGACTTTTTTTTGTTCCCTAAGCTAAAAATTGCGCTTGGAGGACAGATTTTCGTCGAATAAGGAGGCCATCACCTTCTTAAACAACTATTTTGCAGAGAAAGACGCCGAGTACTATTTGGACGGGTTGAAGAGATCGGAGCATCGCTGGGAGAAGTGTATAGACTTACTAGGAAACTATGTCGAGAAATAAAACTAAATTTGCAGAAAAAATGTCTTGTATCTTTGTTAGGCCGAAACTTTTCAGACAACCCTCGTAGTCATGAAATAATAAAAAATATGAACTACATTTGTTCTAATAACTTAGGTTACTAAACTATAAAATCGACTTAAAAAATATTTTGGTTCTCTTTTACTGCTTAAAAATAAGATTTATATCCATATAACATTCACTGGTAAAATCAAAGATGTTAATTCAAAGGATTCTAATACAGCAATAAGAGCAAAAAAAAAGCTTCTTGAACTGAGAGATTTCTGCAAATGTTAAAAGGTGTTCCATGAAGCAATAAAGCTTAAGAAGCACAAGACATTCATCTTAAGTAATTATTAGAATTAAATTCCCTGGTCATCAACTTTGACTTCCTGTATCTTAACAAATACTTAATATACGACAGTAATGTACGAATGAAGACTTTATTTACCATCTAAAACCATTTTTGCAGCAATGCCGGTGGGATATCCAACTGTTTTAGCCATGGCTGAATATCCATCAGATTCGCCGTAACAAACTAAATCAATTTCTCTACACTCCTACAGCAAAAGAAATTATTACATTAATCAGTTTCTCTTCCGTCAAATATCTTTTTTATAATTTTTTTAAAGTTAAAATGATCAAAACAAAATTATATCACAATAATTAATCTCTCTTCATTAATATTTATGCTTTAACTAAAAAGTATCTCAATTACGATAATGAAAACTTTATAATTTAAATGACAGAAAAACAATATCAATACCTTCTTGGAATCTGGCCACTGAATCATAATTTCGTGATGTAAAACAACTAAGTCTCTTTCGCCGGGTTCTAAAAACAAAAAAATATATCTTAGAATTAAAATTAAAAGGAGATAACGTCAATAACTTTAAAGACATTGAATATTGGGTAGCTTTGGCTGAAAGGTGATATTCAAACGAAAAAGTTGTCCAGCTCCAACTGTTACTATAATTTGACAATATTAACCCAAACAATGTGATATAATCCGAAACCCTTTTACACGAGACATAGAAAGATTATGGCTCCAAATACATGGCTAAATAGGACCAAATGGAGATTATAAGGGACAACTGTCTTTATCGCAACAGTGTCATTCCGGGGAAGAGTAACAGAAAACAAAGAAAAATTCTGATCCTTGGTTGCAGATTGATACCAGAAATCGATCAAAGGTGTTTGTATCAATTGAGCCCGTTCAGCCTTACTATAGAGTTAGAATTATACTTCCATGAACTACAGGAAATCCCATTTCCACACTCCAAATTCACGAGACTCGTCTATTTCTATGATAATGATATCTCTCTTCAAGTTCTCTAATTCTCTTCTAATACATTGTACACCTTTTAGCAGTTCTGTGACTCTACACCTTTCAATATCATTCATTTGGGATTTTTATTTGGGCTACTTTGTTTTAATCAAAACTTTTGCATTTTAAGATTTTTTTTTCTTGTAACTCCCATCTTCTGAAATCTAATCTATCTGTCTAATAGCCTTTTAACAGCCCACTACAGGACAAAGGCCTCCTCCAGACAGCTCACTTTCTTCCGAAAGTCTAATCTCCCACGCTGACTTTCAACTGCGGGTTGGGAGATGCATTTTAACCCTAACTGCCAGGGGAATAGGCGGAAACGGACAGAAGGAGAAACAGAAGAAGAAAGAAACATCCATGCCACTACCGGGATTCGAACCCGGATACTGGCGCACTGGCCACAATGGCAGACCGCCATCTAGACCGCACGGCAATGCCAGCACGGCTCTTCTGAAATGGTTGGATAAAAATGGAAAAAGTACTAGAGTTTGGAACCGTAAGTGTAAAAACTAAAGCAAACTTGCTTTCAAATGTTACATTCTTCAGCTCTTTCAAAAGCCTTTATTTTCAAACTATTAACTAAAGGGTTGATTTGGCTTCTGTTATCATTTTCATCACCACTTACAGCATTGAAAAGCTTTGAGTTCAATGATCAAAACAATGATGAAAATATGATCATGTGATTTGAACACAACCAATCAGAACGACAGGAGACAATTGATTCTTCTTCTCTGACAGACAAGAGTGTAACTACCAATTGCAAAATAGGGGATATACTTTCTTTAGATTTATCTTTTTAAAGTAAATATACAAGTGAGGGCATATTTAGATTATTTCTATCATTCCAAATTAAAGAAATTTAGAAAATTATCTTTCTATTTATTTACAATATTTACTGATTATCCACTGGAACTGAGAAAATCTTCAAAAATGGGAAAAACTGAAATTGAAGAAAGAGAGATTGAACTTCGAAAGATTAAATATTTATTTATGCAAATTAAACTTCTGCTTTATTTCCTTTATTTTTTCTTTCTTTTTTTAAGTAAAGAATCTTTAAAAAAACATTTTCAACAAAGGTTCTTTTCAGGTCCCTTTTTCATAGAATCTATTCATTTTTAATTACAACAATGTTGCACAAGTAATTATCGTGAGTCCCTAATAAGGATAAAACGATCATTCCGAATTCCCTTTGTGAACAAAACTCAAAGATGTGTTTTGTTTATTTATGTGCAATTTTTAGATTTTCATTTATTAATATCATTATAAATTTTTTAATCCTTTAATTGATATCAAGAAAACAGAAAAGTAATTCTCTCAACTGTTATAGTTCCTTTATGAAAGAAAAAAAAAATAGCATCTTTTCTAAACAGATGATAATAAACTGACGATATTAATATTCCTTCCTCTCAGTTTTTTTCATAAAAAAAATAAAAATAAAACCACAACCTGATGCATTTTAGTTTCTTAAACAAATTGGAAAGGTATGTGTAGTTGTTACAAGTAATACATTCAATAATTGTTATTTATATGCCAGCATAGCCTTGTGCTCAAGTCAGTGGCTTTCCATTTGGCTACTGTGTCGGAACCTGAATTTCAATCTCAGCACGGGGCTTGGATGTATCTTCTTCAGTGTTGTTTCTCTTCATTAAAGGACGGCAGAAATGCTGTAGCACCGACGGATGATTCAATTTATTGTACACATTAATACTACAATCAGAGAACTAAGTGTTTTATTTTTACTATGCAATTCTTTTTTAGAAAGATAACTTTCTTTTTTAATCTCAAGTCAGGAGAGAGTAACAGTGGAAAATAAATCACATGGGTAATGATTAAATGTAGATTTAAAACCCATTCCATTCTTTTCATTCTATTTCTTTCTTTGTTCCTGCATATACACTTCGAAAATTCTTCTCAGGTCACAGTGGAAAACCTGTGTGATTTTTGTTAAAAATAATGTATTAAAAAAAAAATACCAACCAAAGCACAGCCTCTTAGTTAGGTAATGAGATAGAGTATCTAATGGGGATTCTTTCTTCGTTATAGGTTTGTCAGACAGCAATCCTAAACTGAAAGTAAAAAAGAAAAAAAACGTTATGGAAAACAATGAAAAACTATAGTTTAATTGACTGAATATTTCTGATCATTTCTTAAAAGAGACGTGTAAAACAATCTTACTTTTCAATGGCAGCAAGCACTGACTGGCTGCGGCCAACTTTTTCAAAGATTAGGCTCTTCAAATTATCAACAAAAATATTGTGATCATGTTGTCCCAATTGTAGACACAAAAACTGTTTCTGTAAGAAATAAAAGACAGTAAGGAGAAGAAAAATTAATCTCAGTCAATCATTTGAACCTCAACGATAAGCATTTATCTGCTTGAATACTTTAAGTATAACATTTCTATATCTGTAATAATTTTTACAAAAATCTGTATTCTTCATATCTATAATTTATAGATATAATACACACACTCAAAAGTTCTCAACTTCCGACAAGGTTATGTTCTGACAAGTACATGGTAAGTTAATTTGATCATAACTTGAAAGGCTTGCATAGTTTAATATATATTATGTAAAAAATTAATTATTCACATAATTAAATCACACTTGTGTTGAAACACTTTTAAATACAGATGAGGCAATACTCAAAATACATATTTAAATAACCAATGTACAGTAGTAATGTAATGTATACAGTATAGATACAGTTCATTTACTGTGACACAAACATTTGCCTAGCTTATACTTACAACTAGTCGCAATCGGATGCAACTCGAATGTACTTGTAAAGGCTCTACGGGGTCCTTTTTTTATAAGTGTGAATGAGCATATGTCTGATATTCAAATGTGGGTCTGGTAACTGAGAGGTAAGGGTGCTTGGCTGTAGGTTGGAGGTAGCCGGTTCAATCTCCAGCCTTGGTGAAAGGTAGATATTTTCCAACACTCCATTCTCCTCCCGATGGGTCCAGCCCTACATAGAATGGGTACTGGGTTTCTTTCTGGGGGTACAGGTGGGCAAGCGTTGAGCTGACCAACCGCCCTCATCTCGGTCCCAGGCCACTAAAACGTCGGAGCCTGACCTTCAGCTCTCCGATGGGCCATAGTGGGATACGATATCGGGCATAATTGCCTTTTTTTTTTTTTTTTTGGCAATTCACTGTACTTTTAGTTGATATCTAAGAAAACTACCTCATTTTAACAGCTGAATTAATTCCGTAAAATATCACTGACAATATCACATTTTATGAATGTATGTAAGATGATTTGTAAGTGTATGTGATGTCTAATTACAATCCCTCTATAGCTAAACTCTGTATCATTAATTTCCTTACACAATCATACACATAGACCATTTTCAATGTTGGTAAGCAATGTCTGCTTTGTATCCACTGATTACAACACAGGATATCCATACAATGAACCATTGTTTGCACCACCATCCTAGTGAACTAAACGGAAAATTTCACCACTTCAAATGCTAGGAAACAGTAAGCAAAATGGCAGACACAGATAGCAAATACCTTGATGTCAACGCTAAAGTGAACAATGTAAAAAGTATGGAGGGGTGTCGTGTCAAAAAATTTTTTAGATTGGATCTCATCTGCATTATTTCCTAAAATAAAGATGCCCATTTTTGCTTTTATTTTTATGGTGGAAGGTCAAGCAATTGACTTTACCTGCAGCGTATTTCCCTGCCATTTTGCAATGAGCATTTTTGGGCATGTACATTGAACAATTCACTTAGGATGTTGAAAAGGGCCATAGTCAGATTTCTCTGGACCATTGTTAGTCGTCTAATAATGACAATGATATATGCTTTCTTGCTATTAGGTCACAGTGGATTTGCCATTTTTAATTTCACTTTTTCTGAAGATTCTATAAAGTTGACAATCTTACATGCAACATATACTTTGAATTTTTGAGATTTAAGTTTTAGACTATAATAAGTGCTTGTTTCTTTATAACTTGTAATGAATTTAGTTCTTTACTTACCCAGCTAATATCAGGTCCCTTGGGATGAAGTGAGGGGTGAGGATTAGGGTCAATCATTCCTAATAAACTTAAACCTTTTAAAGCTGTGCAAAAACCCTACAATAGCATCAAACAGGTTTAAATTAATAGGATTAAAAGCAAAATAGTATCACAAATTACATAATGATTTGAATAAAAATAGAAAAACATAAAGATATGATGAACTTATGAACATTAGATGTTTTTTTTTACTGTTTTTTTTTTTTTTTTTTCCTTTGTAAGTTATATAACAACAACAGCATGTACACTCTATGATACAAAATCAAAACACTATAAAGAAAGTGTTCAATTTGAATGAAACTTTGTAAATGTCATTTGGATCAAGAGAATTGGAATTGATTCAAATTTCACTGTGAAAAAACAAATTTTTATTGAACAAAAGCAGCAGCATTGTTACATTATACGTACTTTGTTGACCCTCTGGTGTGGCATGGAGTGCAACCAAGTCGTGAGGTTGTCTTGTAGCAGATAAAGCCAAGCTTGCTGCAACTCTGTTCCAAATGCTGGATGTTCAGTGATTGATGCAGTTGATGTCCTAGCTTGTCCCAGATATGCTCAAGTGAGGGACAAGTCTGGGTACTTAGCTGGTCATGAAAGGGTTCGAACTGCTTGGAGAAACTGCTGGGAAATGTGTGCAGTGACGGGTGTGCATTATCCTGTTGGAAAATTGCTCCTGGTGAAAGTGACAACAACTGTAAAACAATGGATTGCTTATCTCCTGTACATACAGCTGTGCATTTAAATTTTGTCGAATCATTTTGAGAGGGATCTGCTATCGAAAGATGGATATGCTATCTGTTTAATGGTTCCTACACCATTAAACAGCTATAGTGTATGTATGCCTCTCAAAAGTATTGCCAGGATTTGAGTCCTCCTCTATATGCGGATGTGATGATCATATGCTGCAGGTCAGAAGTGAGATACATCATTAACTACAATATCTAACCATTCAAGAGGAGACATTGTCTCTCTCGGGCACAGCACTCAGGCTCTGATGCTGAAGTGTCGTAAGGGGTGATGGAATCAAACCAAGAGTTTATAAATAGCCTAGTAATGGTGTGAGTAGATACTGGGTGCCATATACAGGAAAACTCTCTGGATGGTAGAGAGTGGCACTGTCGGAGCAATTAGGGCTCGTCTCCAACAAACTGACTTATCTGTAGCAGTGGTACTGTTGGGCTGACCAGAACCTTGGCAATGGGAATGGGAGCCCTCAAGCAGCCACTGATTCCAGCACCTTCCAACAGAAGCATTACTGTGATTCAGATGGAAAGCGATTAGTCTGCATGGCTTCTCACAGTTCCACAATGTGATCTCTCTTGAAAGTCCTTCACTTGCTCGTAAGGTCTTCAAGCATGTCATTGAGGCATTACTGATGGTAAACTGATGTGAATGCACAAATTCTACAAAGCAGAATGTGTCTAGTAAAATTAGGAGGGCCCTTTTAGAGACCACAAGATAGGAACTTCCATTGGGGTGATGCGATGATGTTATTTGGCAGTTAACCTTTAATCATTTGCATATCTCATGAAAGGTAGTTGCAGACAGAGCTCCCTTCAAATTACATCTTCCTTCCTGATGCTTTGATTGTCACAAAGTATAAATGAATGGAGTTTAAAAATTAAAAGTCATTAGTATTTTTACCTTGAACCTTAAAGTGCCCCGAAGAACCGTTGTAGCTTCCTGGATCCCATAGAGATTTGTATACAAAGTAGAATCGCGGTTAGGGAAACCTTCCAGATTAAATCCAGGGAGAAAATCCACTGCATCAGCATGATCCATCAAAGTCCCAGGGGCAATCTCCAGTACCTGGAGGGAAAAAAAAAATCAATAAATGAAATAATAATAATAATAACAAAGAATCTACCTAAGTAATATGTGAGTGAATGAAGTGTATTGATGGTTTTTGTTCCGATGGGCCCTTCAAAATCAAAAAGATCATAGTCGTAATGCTTATCTACCATTAAAATTTCAGCTATTTAAGATAAGTAAGTTTGATCTGTTGTCATTATAATATTTTAATGACAACAAATAAATATATTAATATGCATTAACAATTAAAAAATTAACTACAAGTTTAGTGCAATTTATAATTATATATTTTTTAACCTGAGCATTCAGTTCCAGGAATGAAGACTTTGTCATCAAAGATATATTGATGGGTTTGTACGTAACTTATATTTCTCCAATGATTCAGATTCTTATTTTAAGGATTATTATCTCCCCTTGGGCAGCATCGAAAGCTCAGGCTGAAAAACAAATATGGCTGTATTTTAAGTTAAATTAGTGTAATCTTTATGCCTTGTTATACGCTATTGAAACCCTAAAAACTGGCGAAACGTTTCAGCTTTTGTATTGTGAAATGAAGATTAGAACAATAAACTAATCTTTTAAAACCTACAGTAGATTAGATATTTTCAATTTATAATTAATTCCTCAGCTTCATGATAATGAATTGTCCATCTTAGATGCAAACATATTAGCTCATTCTCAAAAAATATTTTAAGTTTCCAAAAAGAAGTCCTTTTTTTTTTTAATAAATTGTGAAAATTACAAAATATAGATACATTTATTTAATATGTCTTACTCTAAAAAATTGTAAGCTATCTAATGTCAATTAATTCAATGTCTATGTATCTTACCTTTCCATCCTTCAAATACTTGGCAGAACTCAGTACATTATAGAGAACTCCTCTTGGACTCCAACTGAATTTGTACCTCAGAGGATTGTCGGAACATTCAGGAGCAGGAAGACCACCACAATACGAAATAAAGGACTTAATCTGAAAAGAAATGCCGACAAAATATAAAACTGGTCAGAATTTCTTTTATAATTGAAGAGATAAAAAAAATTCTCTTCGAGGATATTTTAAAAGTTTATCAAAAAGACAAAGTTTTTTTTTTTAATCTTAATTATATTTTCATTTCAAAATGATAATCTTGTTTTGTTCGTTAATTAATCTACATCAGTGTTCCTTAACCTCTGAAAAACTACAAACACATTTCTAAGCTTTGTATATGTTGTTACTTAACTGGAAAACATCTAACTTTCACTGCCTTCCGATTAAGAAACTGTAATTCAATGCTTATATCTCAAATTATTCACTGCTGATGTGTGAACACAAGAGTGACTTCTCTTTTATAAACACTACACAAACCGAAATGGAACTGCTGAATAAAATGAAAAAAAGAATTTTATCATAAAAATAGTTTTTTTACCTTCCCACCGTTTTGATGAACATCATCAAAACACTCCATTGCAAGGAAATGATCTATACCTGGGTCTAAACCAACTTCATTAACAATGGTAATACCAGCATCAACAGCTCTAGATAAAGAAAACATTAAGATTTTAGAGAAAATTATGAACATTTGCAAGAATTCAAGCTAAATAAATGTTTTTTTTATTTTTCAAAAAATGTATCTATTAAGAAGTTATTACTGTACTAAGTTTTGTTTCCCAACAAAAGAAAAGACAATTTCAGGTTGGCTGCTAAGACTTTTCAATGACATTTTTCCAAACTTGCTTTTTAATTTATTTTTTTTTTCTTTATTAAGTAAGAAATTATTAAGATGTAACATTTCTTTCACTCACTCGATGATGCTTCATTTCAATTTACATTCTATACCAAATTATTGTTATTTTAATTAAAAGTGTTTTAATAATAGATTATTTAAAGAAAATGAGTAACACTATCCATTCCTAT
This sequence comes from Thereuonema tuberculata, assembly GCA_023159025.1. Classification (NCBI taxonomy): domain Eukaryota; kingdom Metazoa; phylum Arthropoda; class Chilopoda; order Scutigeromorpha; family Scutigeridae; genus Thereuonema; species Thereuonema tuberculata. The sequence goes on along the minus strand of JAFIDM010000005.1, from coordinate 14,426,692 downwards.
TGGAAAATACTAAGTAACAGAAATGACATACTATTGTAATTACTAGAGATGCCACAAATATTCAGCTACTATTCGGTATTTGGCTCCTTTTTTTAATATTTGGTATTGGGTGAATACTGCATACTATTCAACAAAATACCGAATCATGAAAAAAAAACCAAAGCACATATTACTAATAAATGTATCTACTTTAATCACAAATTATTACTTTAATACTTTACATTCGGCCACCGAATATTCGGCGCTTCAGCAGAGAGCGTAGTCGAATATTAAAAAAAGGTGCCGAATAGGCAGAATACCGAATATTCGTGGCATCTCCAGTAATGAAGGAATACATTTTAGTATTAGGTTATTACTTGGAATTTGAAAATCTTTTTACAACATTTCCATAATGCTAAAATGTTTAGTAAAGGTAATTTTATTAATCAAAATAATCAACTCCTTACTCAACATATTTTTCCCATCAAGTCTTGTTTACACACAATCTTCCTGGGACGAAGAAGTGGTTTAGGCATGTGTTCAGGCTCTGTGTCTTTGTCTAATAACCATGCCAATTTACAGCAATTATTAAGGAGACTCAATTTCTCATCATAAGTTATAACTTTAAGAAAAGGGTCATTTTTTGTTCCAAAGAAGAGAAGAGCAAATATTATATAGTTTCATTTTGCTGTTTTCATGGGGCATCAATTTGTTCAATTTTTTTTTCACCTTCTCAATGGATGAGATGTTTTGAAACATTTGCAATAGATACCCAAAGTTTGTCTCCAAGTTCACAGACTGTTTGACGAGTGTCACTTTCAGCCAAGTCAATCAATTCATCATCATTAGTTATGGTTTCTGGTTTTCCTCGAGATTTATTTTGAAGATCATAATCTCCAGATCTAAATTTCACATAGGGTTCCTCCTGTTGTGTGTTAACTAGCATAGAAAACTAATAAAACGAAAGTCCCTTTTTTTCCTTTTTGTTTGTTTTGGGCACAGTAGCTTGAAACAAGGTGACAGAAATGACAATTTCTACAAGTTACCACTGGTATAAAGAATTTTAAATAATATTTGTATTGTAAAAATCATTTCCTAGTACAAACCAAAATCCTCAGTTCAAATGTAACAACTTAATACTAAGATGAGATAAATCCTGAAATTTACTAATATATTTGTAAAGATGCAGCTGTTAATATGAACTAGGGATGGACGGGACCCGATATTTCGGGAAATTTTCGGGAAAATTATAATCCTGTTTATCGGGCAGGATTTGCTTTACTTCAGGATTTCTTCGGGACAGGATTTCGCGATTTATTTAAATTCAACAAAAGGCTTAATAATGCTGGGATTATTAATCCTGGCAACTGAAGACTACAATAAATCATTGAGAAATACTCTGGACTCTTTATTTTCCTTCTACCTCCCAATATTACATCAACAACAAAGTGTTTTCGTCATAGCTTTAGCGATCGACCGGCGAAACCAACAAACAACAGACAACGGCCTTCGTGATTTCGATTAGCGACAGACATAAAAATGTTTTTGTTTGTTATTATTATTGTCATGCATATCAAGTTTCAAAACCCGAACAACTATTTCCCATTTACTGAAGGAAAGACAATCCCGTCCCGATTTTTGGGAGGGAAAAAAAAATCCCGTCCCGTCCATCCCTAATATCAACACAAGGCTTTTATAAAGTTTTCTTGAATAAAATCTTAAACGATTCATTTAAGCTCTCTATTATACTATTAATGAAAAGCATATCACAGTATATCAAATGAAGAATTAAATGATATATAAAAGCTCAAGACGTTAGATGTAAAAAACGATTATATTCAATGTCTAATTAAACTGAATTCAGAAAAATAGATTTTACTTAACATAGATAGTATTTGTTAGAAGCTCATCCAGAAATCCTTAATCTACTTTGCTTTAAGAAGTAAAACTTTTTTGACAAATTTAGACTATGTATAAAAAAGTCTGTGAGTAGCAGAGCTAATCATCACATACTGTGAGAGATTACAAATAATGTTGCAGAGATCCACAAATACGAAAGACTCTTGTTCAGTCCTGATGACACTGTTATGAGGTTGATAATGGATGACATATCAATTGTTCATGAGAATATTATTGACCTGATATCAATTGTTCATGAGAATATTATTGACCTGAGTCCTATTGAGAATGTAAGGGTTTGCCTGAAAATAATACTGGTAAAGGAACACCTCTAATTAGCAATAACTGTCAGTTTTAGAACTACTATTTGCAGTAAGTATTGACTATCTACAAAATATGCTATAGTTTATCATTAAAGCCAAGATGGTCCTAAAAATACTAATTCTGAGTTGCCATCTAATTCTTATATTATATCTTTTGTCCCAGGATATCCTTTATTTAATGCCAAAAATGCTCATCCTATTATATTGATGTGTAGTCGAAATGACAGAGACTAACGCCGTGGTTTAGTCTAAAGCACACACACACTGTATTTACAATTATTTACAGGTATATATACAGATCGGACTGGATTCCGAGAATCTCTCTGAAGCTTTCTGTTCGGTCCGTCACTCAACGAGAGCTAACGGCGAGGGTCTCTGTGTGGTCCGTCTCACTTGGGGAGAGAGCTGGATGCAGCTGATTGGTATCCCGATTCAGCCAATCAAAGGACAGATTAATTGACCAATCGGAGGACTTTTCAACCTCGCATCAATATGAACTGTCATCCCCTCCTCCCCTCAAAAAATGAAATTTAAGAAAAAAAAAGTATGAAAATATACGAGGGGTTTTAAGCCATACTAGCCTAACCTTCTAAAAGCAAATTGTGGAAATGGTTTGAAACATTTGGTGGTCCTGTACAAAAAAAAACAATGTACACTTTGCTGCTGTAATTTATGTAGTAAAGAAAATTAGCTATATAAATTACAGCAGCAAAGTATATATTGATTTTTTGTACATGACAACCAAACCTTTCAAACAATTTCCCCAATAATTTGCTCTTTCAGGGAAATATGTAAGATTTTTTTTGTTTTGTTTTGCAATGTGATATTGAGGAAGAGTTGAGTCCTTCTGATGTTAATACAAATATTCTGCTCAAGAAAGTCTTGATTCCTATTCAAAGTCCTGACTCTCAAAAATCTAAGAATTTTGAAGAATCATTAATTTCAATTTCACTTCAGCACAATTTTCCTTACCTTTAATAAAAATTCTTTGAAAAACACAGACAAGTTTTCTGGTAAAATTTCAATGAATTCTGTTTAAACATGAAAATCATCAGCTAATCAGATTTCGATTATCATTTGTTACAATTGGAGGAATGAAGTTTTTAAAAAAGGACAATATTCATATTATGAGTTTATAAACATCATAGTGATCCCTAATTTAATGAGCGAGAGATGGCAACCCTAATTAAGAGGGGAGTCCTAATGTGACCTTGGGCGAAGTTACTGTATACAAGACACTGAGGTATTTCCCACATTGTTTAAAGAAGAAAGACGAGGCCTTTCAATGATGTGGGAAATACCCAGTGCCTTGTATACAGCCTAATTAAGCCTAATACAGTGTCCGGCCATTTTATTAGGTACACCTACTTATTAGCGTGTTGGGCCATCTTTAGCCTCAAACAGCCTTAATTTGTCGAGGCATAGATTCCACAAGATGCTGAAAATACTGTTGAGGTATTGTGTACCATGCAGACATGAGTGTGTTACACAGTTCTGAAGATTTGATGGAGGTGTAGGCCTGCAGCAAACAGCCTGTCCCAGCTCATCCCAAAATTTTCAATCCGGTTCAGATCTGGGGACTGAGTGGGCCACTGCAGCAAGGAAAAGTCATCGTCATGTTCCTCAAACTATCCCATAGTGATGCGGGCTTTGTGCAGTGGTGCATTATCCTGCTGGAAGTAGCCATCTGCATGAGGATAAACTGTTAACATGTACGGTTGGCACTTGGTCAGCTATGCTGTTTAGGTACCCTCTAGCATCCTTACATGCCTCCAGAGGTATCACTGGACACAACGTGTACCAGGAAAACATCTCCCACACTATGATACAACCAGAGTTGTGGTGAGACACAATGAGTCCAGACATTCAGGCGCACAGCAGGCGTGTACCTAATAAAGTGGCCGGACAGTGTATGTATCCACATTATTAGTTCAAAGCATTTCGTCTATCTAATAAAACTTATTAATTTGCTAACTTCTAACCAGCATATATTGAAATCTGACTGGAAACAGCGAAGCATTGAAGAAATGATGCACATCAGAATAGGGCTAGAATTTGGATATTTTCTATAAGAATGTTTAATTTTGGTTTGGAGAAGAGATGAATCACAAGAGGCAATGTCACTTTCTGTCTCTGTCCATTACAACATAAACCCAGTAGAAATAATTGGATTAAATCATAAAAGGAAACTGAATAGTTCTTATATGTGAACTGAAACATTAACTTCATAATTTTAAAAGACAAGTTTGCACAATACAGTCTGAAAAAGCAATAATTCAAGTAGAAAACTATTTTTATTAGAATGTGATAATAAATGTAATGACTTACGCTCCATGAAGCTTTCTCATTTGGTCCGTCAAGTAACTTGCCGTTACCATGTTGGTCTGATGCTTGATGCATTGCTCAGCAATTTTAGGATGAAGAGAATAAGGCAAAAGGCTACAAGGAAGACAAAAAGAAAGATAATCTCAATTTAAATTAAAAGAAATGTTTTAAAACTTTAATTACAATTAATCTGCTTTGGATGATGTTAACTATCTAATGTAATAATGCTTATTGCTATTAGCTAAAACATAATTTGTGAGCCCTTAATACAACCCACAGTCGTCTTAAGGGCTAACGCATCGGGGAGATAATATCAGGTATGAATTGGACAAGAAGAGCAAAACAGAGATAAATGTAAAATAAACTACAATATTAATAAACTGTAAATAATAATAAGAATATGAGTCAAGTGTAAAATAAAGTTACTAATTTTTGTTACTTCTGCTAAAACGATCATCAATTTTAGCCCTGAATAGTTGGAAATAACTTAAGAACAGATAAATGACATATTTGAATCACATACCTTATCACTAAATCTGATGCTTTGATGAGATCCTCTAACATATCAGGCCTCTCAATAACATCTAATAAGATGGGTTCTGTGTTATCAAACTTCTTGGCCAAATTGTCGGCTTCGTCTTTCAAGGCAGATGCTGGGTAGGAGCAAAGAATAAATATAAGGACCTAAATAATGCTTGGAATTAACAAACAGCAATAGTGACTTCGTACTGATTGATTAAATAACTCTGCATCAGATAATCAAAATAAATTATTATATAACTACATCAAGATATTCAAAGGAATCTTATGATTTAATGTGAATATCTTCTTTTACATTTTACTTTTATGCTACGAAGAAAAATTATTGAATTGTGCTTTTTTTATTACTATTATATTCTAATTCCTATTGTTACTGACAAAAGATTTTTGCCCACCATCTGACCTTCTTTGCCACCAGTTCCAGACTGAACCAACAGCAGCTATTCGTGTGTGCTTTGATGACAAAGTTGTGACTTCCAAACAAAATTAGTAATTTGTTTTAAGGTTTTTGGATAAGATTATGTAGGGCATTTGGCAATTAGTCAAAGGAGTGGTGAATTTAAAAATTAATTAAGTATGTAACACTTAAAAAGGAATTGGTTTGAGTACATTTGAAACATTCTTAACGGCATTCAACAAATGATATTACAATGTTGCTGAAAAACAATCATTACAAGTGAATAGAATTTTGTACTAAAGCATAAATTTAAGGGTGACCCATAATAATAATAATAATAAAAGAAGTGCATTACGTAAGGTAAAAATAAAAAAAAAAGTTAGGAAAAAATAAAGAAACATTAGGAAAATAAGAAAAAAAACACTAAGCGGACATTGGAAAAAAAAAAAAAAGGTAGATTTGCGGATTTGAACCGACAACCTTCAGTGTATGAGTTCGAGATTTTAAACATCAAGCTATATCTGACAACTGATATGAGATAGTTACATTTCTAACATTTAAGCTAATATCGGAAATCCAATGAAAACAATGACAAATATCTTGAACACCAGGGGATGTTGGACCCTGAAAATAGCCTATTCCTATGTTGTTTGGGCCTCAACACATTGGTGAAGTCCGTTTGTCGATCCGATCTTTCGTTCGGGAGTTTTTAGGGGGTCCAATGTCAACAATGCCAAAAATCTCAAACTTGAGGGGAGCATTGGCCCCTCAAAATACCCTATTCCTACAGTATTTGGGCCTCTTAACACGATGGTCAAATCTGTTTGTCAATCCAACCTTCTGTTCGGGAGTTGATGGGGTGGACAGACACGGACAGAGAGGACAAGCGCAATAGCTACCAATTTTTGGTCACTATCACAATAGCTCCCAAACGGGTTGCTAAAAACAACAATGAGGGTTTGTATAGAAGATTACACACCCAGTTTAATGAATCACAGAAAGATACTGAATATACCTTTTAATTAAATATAATATTGAAGAGTATTTCGTCAGTTCAAAAGGATGTGATTCCTAACTAGTGGGAGAGGGCGCAAGATTGTTGAAGCTTTTTCTTTATACATATACAGAGCTAACAACATATTCGATATACAGTGCAACTTGGATAATTCGAACGTCTTTAATTCGAAATCGTGGTTAATTCGAAGATTTCTCTTAGTCCCTTGAACTTCTTATTAAATCAATGTTAAAAAATCGTGGATAATTTGAAGTTCAACTTCCTTAATTCAAAGTTTTTTATAAAAAAATTCGAACCATAACGACTTTTCGGCGTTTCATCGTTAAGAAATTCGATACGGGACAAATGAAATCCCCTTCCCGCCACCGTTCGACACGTGACGCTTCAGACGCCATTCGAGCTTCCTGCTGTCAGTGTCACCATGTCTTTCAGTAAACCACACAAGAATTTAACGTTCGCTGAAAAGGTCGCCGTCATTCGCAAGGTGGAAAAGGGTGTGAAAAAGAAATGCCAATCCCTTCATCGTCGGAGGCGCTTTTCCATTTGGGCAAATTTCGTCAGTACATTGTAGGACAAACCAACGTAAGTGAAGCTGTTTTCCGTTCACTTAACATGCTTGATGATTTTGCTAACCTTAAGCGACTGAATTCTACAAAACAAACAGACATTGCACAATTTTTTGAAAAACTATAATTTTCTGTATTGAATGTAATATGTACTGTAGCTTACGTAATATAAATCTTATTTTGTTTACATACATATAATGTTTAAGTCTTTCATACCATGATTTTTCTGAATAAATATTTACTTATTGACAGAATAATCTTTTCAAGCATTCAGTGGACCTGAAATTAAAGTTAAAAGATGTAACTTCTTTAATTCGAAGTCTTCGATAATTCAAAGTTTTGTAGTGGTCCCTTCAGCTTCGAATTATCCAAGTTGCACTGTATATAAATATATTGTATGGCAAGATATTGGATTCACATCCTTACTTAAGCTATCAATCTAACAAAGTTCTTTTAATTATGAAGATAGTTATGAATGGGTTTGGATAAATTAAAGATTAGCTTCATCTTAGGTTAAATTAGTGTCAGATACATTAGTGGCGAGTATTGTCTATATTGTGTGAGATCACAGGATATCGCTGTATATTAATGACACAAGATTCTCTCTCTCTTGTGAGGCATCAAAGTTTTAATGGTGTGACTAATAACTTTGCTCCAAAAATCTGAAGAAAGAAGCATTAGATACAAATGACAATAAGAGGATTCTTCGTGAAATCAATTTTGGGGAGATCATGCAACAAGCAACACATTGGTGACTTCTTAAAATATAAAACAGAAATCTGATTTTGAGAGTGCATTACGAATATTTCGATGTTCCTTTGAAGTTGATACATAATGCTTAATCTAGGTGAATAGAATCAAATGTCTGTTGCATGAAGTGAATACAATCTGTGAAGAACTGATGTCAATAGGGAAGTCCTGTGGAGGGAAATAAAATAGGGCTCGGCTAGACGTGTCACTCAAACTGACAATGGATAAATCTCTTAAGAAGCATCTACTCACTAGAATAAGAAAAGAAGACTGTGAAAATTGTCAGCAAAATGCTGTTGCCAAATGGAGGAGAAGTAGAAAAACTTCTGATACTATCCTGATAACTAATATTTGATTCAGGAATTGTAGAAGTGAAGTAAGATCAAGAAGCACTTGAAATAAGGATTCGAGAAAACAAAGGAGGATAAGTACTTCCAAATAATTCATGGAATAAAGTGCCTTATTCTATGACAAATGGACATATTAATAGCCCACTGCAGTTCCTTTCAGAGGAGCTGCATTGGCATAGATGATAATGGGATATGAAGTGAAATGGCAGTTAAGTGAATCTACATCAAGCATTCAGCACAAAAACTTCAATTTAGCATTTTACAGATATTTACAAATTATTTTATACAAACCTGTAGTTAAAAGACCACTCTTTCATTATGGCCTACACATAAGAAATTAAGAAAGATCACTATATTAAATCAAGAAATATCAAGGTAATAAAATTTCTGAAATTCCATCTCCAGCTTTATAGCAAGTTTCAATTTTGCAGTGCAGTGATTTGGGAACAGCCTGTAGTAGGATGGGTTGTTCTTTTGGAAGGCAAGTACTTCATATCTGGCACAAGGGTTTCTATTGTATATTCCCATCTTTATATTGACTTTTACACGAATTGCAAAATTGAGATATAGAGATAACAGATAAAGTTATGAAGAGAAAGATATGTGAAAAACTGAAATGATCAAAAATGGAAATTATTGAAAAAAAAAGGCTCCAAGGCTGTTCAGAAATAAAATAATATTTTTGACAAGAAAAAGAAAAAAATTAATACCCGAAACTTTGAAATTCAGAGAAGCATATATATATATATACATGAAACAGTAAAAGGGTGAAGAGAATTTCCAACTATTTTAAAACAATTATAAGGATGAGAGAAATGGGTTTATAAGTAATAGTAAATTGGTTGTTGTAATTACAAGTATTGACAAGTGTTCAATATGACTGCTTATAGGGAAGAGGGATGAACACATAACATAAGACAGGATGGCTAAGATCTACCACATCTGGTGCACAATAAAAGGTTATAAATGGTTACTTAACTAAACACCAGAGAAATCCTGCTGATGTTTATCAACAGTCAAGACACAACTAGAAAAGATGAACAAAAACAGATAACCCATGGTCTGACACAAAGACTTGTTAACTGTATCTGCAGATCAATTTCACAGACGCATGCAGCAAAGGATGAATTTATAATACTTACTACTTAGAAAAAAATTTCCAAGGCTGCAAAATTGCACAAAAATCAAAACTTTCAAAAATTAAATGTATTAAAACTGAAGTTACGAAGGATCATAACCTTTATTGTGGGGAAAATTTAAGACCTCAACAAGAAATGGAGAAACAAGAGAGGAGACTTGCTTTGTGAAACCGCCACCTTGTAGATGGTCATGAGGGACAAGTCCAAATTCTTCATCAAAATGAACTAAGTAGGATAAGAAAAACTGACTTATATTCTTAAGAAAAGTAAAGATTCATATTAATAAGATGCATCAATAACAATAATGAAAACTAATAGGAAAGTGTGATCTTACCCACTGTAATAGACACATCGGAGCTTCTCGTCAAATATTCTACAGCAGGAGCACATACGTAACCTGCACCCAAAACCAACACCTTCTTTCCTGAAGTAGTAGGTCCTGCTTTAAGCCTAAGAATGCAGAAATGGAATTCAATATATATAATTTAATTTAAACTTATTATAACTCAAAACTTGCTATAATAGTCTTGCTTGGTTCTTAATTGTCTGCCCAACTATAACAATTACATCAATTCTCTACTATGTCACTTAGTTGTAACTGAACCTTTGTGATTAGTGTTTGTGAGTGAAACCGAACGCCCAAAGCTACCCGGATGCAAGATTCACCCTGTTCATAGATAAATAAAAGGAGGACGTAGGACTTCGATGCAATTAAATTCATAAATATTATGGATTCTGAATTGAATATTATTTTGATTAAGATGAAACTGTCTATCCCAAAAGTACTTAGAAAGTAGTTATACAGGATTAACTTAATTATTGAAAAAGATGATTTACTACATTATAAATGACTCTCTATGGAACTGACGCTTCCAATCTCAACAAGACATTAAAAATTAACAAGACAACAGTTGGGAAAGGATTGGCAGCTTGTGGAAGTCCATCGTTTCAATGTTAACTGTGTAGGAGCAACAACAACTGTTTGATGATTGTATTTTCCTCATATTTCCTATTTGGGGTTTTGCACTGGCTGAGGAGAGCACAAGAAGCTCAAAATGACAGTCTCAGGGTCTCGGCTGAATCCAAAAGGCATTTAATTATTCTTTGGTTTCCTTGTATCTCGGGTTTTAAGAATTTAGTTACCTTTCAAAAACTTGACCTCACTGTTTAGTCGAAGTATGGTTTACACCAATACCTATTAAGAGTATTGCTATTTATCTAGTATTAATAAAATAACTTGTACATTCAAGTTATACAATAATTTTGAACTTATTCATTGTATCTTAATATATATTTTATTTTTATTTTTTTTTTATCTTTTTTCATCACTGCATACTGAATTTGTCAGATACTGTAAAAGCACTTATTTTCGCGAGGCTTTAATTTTCGCGAATTTCACGAACCCGTCATAATCGCGAAAATTTAAAGCCTCATGAATTACTTTTTTTCGGTTGAATTCGGTTCTGTTCATACAAAATTCAAGAAATTTTCAGCTCGCGAAATCACCGATATCTTCATTTTCGCGAAAATTACGGCTCGCGAAAATAAGTGCTTTTACAGTAGACAAAATAGTTGGGGAAAAAAAAAATACTTTCCAGAGCTTCTCATCAGTTGTATCAAAATGCAAAACTCAGATCTGAAAATTTCATTCAGCTCCCATTTTAACCATTAAGCCTTTTTCTCACAGGCACTTTCAATATCACTATTCAGTACGAATTGTTTACTAATTATTAGAACCATCATTTGAATGTGGAAATAATATTAACATCTTTTAATTTTAATAGATAATTTACTGTTCGTAATAATAATGTAATCTTAAAAGCTTAAATTCAATGAAAGCAATGTTTTGGTAATGATATAGATACATAATCACATTCTAAAAATTTATATAGAACAATGCTAGATCTATCTTATCTTCTAAAATGAAATATATCAGAATTTGGAACAGAATAAATAGTTTGTCAAAATATGGAGTATTACATATTAGTCTGGACATCAAAAAACCACAGCGTTTAAGACAATGGGAGCACATTATCTAATGACAAAGATAAGAACTGTTGTGAAGATAAGTTTGGTTATCATTTATATCTTATCATCTTAAAAAAATAGGAAGGTTTTTTTTTTTTTTTCCCCTATAAAATTAAACAATAATAAAAAGAATGATAATTTCTTACCTGGCATTTCGAAGTTCTTGAATATATTCAAAATTAGGAGTTAGTTTCCCATTGCTGGCTATAATGGCCTAGAACAAAAAAAAAATGCAATTACTAAAGAAATAATATGAGTACTGCTTCTTAAATGATAACAATCACATGGGGCAAAAGCTAACTTTATGTTTTGTAGTATGTACTTAGATTCCATATAAATGTAATTATTCAAATAAAAAATATACATTCAAGTATGTTTAAAATGATACCAGTCTCTATTTTACAATTAAACTTAAAAAAAAAAAAAAAACATGGTTTGAAACAGAATAAATGAACATATAAAACTTAAATTTTACTCGATTTCTTTATTATTTGAAACTGAATTAATATGAAACCATGATTAATGATCTATTATAAATTTTAACAATTTTTTTTTAATAAATTAAAAGAATTCAAAATTAAGAATATTAAAATAAAACTTAAATACAATAATGCAATTTAGTCTCTTAACAATTTGAAGAATCAATAAATTATTGAAATATTTATTATTTTATTTAATTCATTCAGTTTAAACATGTCTACTGCCTTTATTATGTCATTATTAAACAGGATATTGAACGAAGTCTTATTATCAGTTTTCATCATTGTGAATTTATTATATATACAAATATTTTACGTAAATCTCCTAACCCTAATTCATTTTGGGAATTTTTGTCTGGCTTTGCTTCAAGCTTCATCAGCCAGACTTATCAGATCTAAATTTTTTTGATATTATGACATTGTTCAGCTGGCAGAGGAAGCTTGAATTGTTGAAGCTTGGTGCTGAGCCAGGTGAAAATTCACATACATTGATAAAGTATAATCTATATTACTAAAATCTTTTATTTCTCTGTCTGTCTGTATTTCTGTCCGGCGCAATTTTCTGAGAGAATGGAAAATAGAAATAATTTTTACAATGAAACATCCGCGACAGGAATCGAACCTGCAACCTTCTGATCCGAAGCCAGATGCCTTATTTGGCCTTAGGGACTACAACTCTCTTCATATGGTTTTTTGACTTATATCTCCTTTCCTTCCCCCATCAATAAGGAATGTATTCAATCTTTTTTTTGAATCTCAAGATTGTTTATTTATTTCACATCAGTCAGTTTATTTGTAATTCGAAACTGACAATTAGAACGATAATTGCCGAAACGTTGCAATATTTTAAATATTCTTACTTAACCAAATCCTATGTGATATTGAAAAATATTTGGGTGTACACGCCAGATATTGGAGTGAAGAAAACAAGAGTCAAGAAAGAGAGAAGCACTCTTTTTTTGAGGTGGAATACCGAAAAAAATCACTATTTGCAACTCAAAAACCATCAATAAATGTAACTCAAACGTCACTGAAAAGTGACAATTATAATTAAAATGAGAGTCAAAAAAGTATGAAGTGATACTTCTATTAGATAGAATACTGAAAAATCACTATCTGTAACTCAGAAACCATCAATATTTGGAACACTAAAGCCACTGAAAAGTGCCACTTAGAATAAAAAAAGAGACTCAAAAAAGAAAGAAGCAGCATTTCTATTAGATAGAATACTGAACACTATTGTAACTCAGAAACGACTGAAAAGTATCATTTGGAATAAAAAAAAAAAAAGAGAGTCAAGAAATAAGAGAAGCAGTATTTCATTAGGTAGAATACTGAAAAATCCTTATTTGCAACTCAAAAACCATCGCTATTTCTAACTCGAAAACCACTGAAAAATATCAATAGGAATAAAAAAAAAAGATAGTCAAGAAAGAAAGATGCACTATTTCTCTTAGGTAGAATACTGCTCAGATGTTAGACGTCTTAGCCATTAGACCACTCGGCCTACATTCTAATCTCTGTAAAAAATAAAAATATATCATAGATATATGATTTACAAGGTGGTTCTAACAGAAGTCGTAAGTTGAGAGAATATAGACATCAAAAATGAAATTAAAAAAAAAGCTTTTAAAAAATTTTAGTTTTAGTTTCCTTGATGTAATTTGTGTGTGTGTGGTTTTTTTTTTAATAAATAAAAAATTGTTTTCCGTTACATAAGGGAGGCTTCCGGAGCGAAGCGACGGGTAGCCGACTAGTTATTATGTAATAATAATATCATAATTAATGATACATGCTTTTATATGTAATAAACTGATAAAAGAAACTATGTCCTACTTCAGGTGACTCTCACTATTTGTATCCAAACTGAAAGCATTTTAAATTTTATTTGAAAATAGAAATTCCAACGTGTATGTAATGAATGACTGTAGCATACAGGAAATTCTGTAAATATTCTATTAAAAGAATTCTGGCAGTATTAATTTGATAATAATTTATAATTATAAATTCTTCTTCTTCTTCACCCATTTTCCAGTTGTTTTCTGGGTAGGGGGAGCATTTTTAAGCTCGATATTACATAAAGACTACAGTTACAATGGGGGCACCACTTCCCAAAGGCATTTTAAAGCTACTGGCAGCTGAAAGAATCCATGCCGTTACTAGGATTCGAACCCAGATTCAAGCATACCAGTTTTGTGGCAGGCTACCACCTTAACCACAAGGCTGTGCCCAACAATTATAAATTCTATTAAAATATTAAATATACTGTACAGATATACTGTACAGATATACTGTACAGATATACGGCTGAAAAGTATTTGTGATTTCAAGCAATAAAAAAAAAAATAATGCATTACAAGTTTCTTGAACAAAGTTTAGAAACACTGCTTCAGTAAATCTAATATAGAAATTCACAATCAACGGCAAAAAATTAATTGTTTGGTTCAGTTTTCTTGATATTGATGCAAAGTCGAAAAGCCTTCCCGATTGGTCAGTTAAACTGACCTGTGATTGGCTGAATCGGGAGGCCAATCGGCTTCGTAAAGCAGTTTAACTGACCAATCGGGAAGGTTTTTCGACTTTGCATCAATATGTAGAAAGTATCATTACAATTTACGACTTAATGAAATGCGAGTAAAGTATGAATCAAAACTATTTGTATATATTTGCATATTCATACCCCTTGTATAACAGGTGAAAACTTTTCTTGGCTTAAGGGTTGGGTTGCATCAGATTGCAGCTGCAATTAGAAGAGAAACAAAAATTATTATCATATTGAAATAATCTCTTTTTAGCAGCAATATTCTTCATTCACTAACGAAGATTCTATTAAATTCTATCAAAAGCAAACTTAATCCGCTAAAAAAGATTAAATAATATTACTAAAAAGAATAAATTCCTTACAACTTCATAGATATATGGTAGCAGTAACTCCCCAAAAAAGTCAGTCGCCTCCAATGGCAACTGTGTTGGCATATTATCAATAGAACATACTAGAACTCCTGGCCCTGCAAAACTATCAAATAAACAAATAAAAATAAGTATTTCAATGCAGAATAAAGATAAAGGCATTACATCAATGCAAAGAATGAGAAATGTTATTTTATGTGAAATTAATTTCTACTGGATATTCAATTATAATGAAGTCATATTATTACAGTATTTCATTAAAACTCAAAATTTGAAAGTATTCTGAAAGATATTTTATTATAAATATAAAACAAATAAAATAAACAAAACAAATAGGCAAAATTTAATGACAGTTCTTGATAGTGTGAAATGCTATAATTATTATTATACATTATTAATTATTATAATATATAATATATTAATTATTATAATATTTTCTCATTAGTAAAAACAACAACAGTGCAACGTGCATTTTTCTTCCAAAGAAATTCTATAGAAGAAATAAACAACGTCTTTCTTGTTTATTCTTCGCTAACATTTCTCTCCTACAATGGAAATACACATATCGGACATTAAGAAGAAAACGTTTGCTAATTTAATTACATTGCTGAAGTGAATTTAAAAAAAAAAAAGAAAAGAACAAAAATAAAGAATAACATACCTAAATACTACAATTACAGAAGGGTGAAAGATAAAGGAGTAATGATAATGGTTCCATTTTGTACATTACCCTGATTAATATCCTACTGTGTTTCAATTAAGAAAACAAAAAGAAAATATAAGGAAAAGAAAAAGTGCAAAATTCTTAAAATGTTACACTGCATAAAATGGCACTTAAATAAAACCAGATACTGATAAATCTATATTTTTATTACATTTTTTTTTAATTATGAATATTGCTATTGGTATAAACTTATTGTAATTTAAATAAATGCAAATGACTTAAGCTCCCACAATACAATATGAAAATTTAAGCTTTATAGTTATTTTACTGAAGTTTATCAATACAACTCAAAAAGATTTGTATTCTTTTATATAAATGTACACTATTTTTTCCATCCAATAGAGGATGAAATCACTTTATCGAAAATGTTTTTTATTAGAATACAAAATTAGGATTTTATTAAACAATAATTTCAAAACAACAACATTTCATTCAATCAAAACAATTTTACAAAACTTCAGATGTGTGTTCATTATATCAAGATGATAAAATTAGAATTTGTGCTTTTAATTCCTTTTTTTGAAATACCATTTTAGATTGTGAAATAAATTTCTATTACTTTTGATTACAGATTTATTCGTTGAATTTTTCACTCTCTTTTAACTAAAAATTGCAGATTAAGTTTGTTGTTTTGTGTTGATTCTTCTTTCGCAGACGGTTAAGTGTCACAACTGAAAGTATTGAATACTCAGAGATAATGTTGGGTACAATAAAAGATAAGGAAGTAACTTATTTCCACTCAAAAGTGACAGTTCTCTTTCTTACAGATGAGTCATTCAAAAAGTAAATGATTTTTCATTTCATGAAAGTTTGGTGGAGGTGAAAAATTTCACTGATTCTTATAGCAATCAAACCTGAAAATTACACATAAGAATTACAAATGTTTCCCAATCCTATGTGATTGGAGAAAGTTTCTTAGACAGAAATTAAAAACCACTTTTATCTTCACACAATGACTGAATGTTCATTATTTTAGAATAACACACTGTCCACAGAGAAGGCAGGCTGATAAGATTTAAGATAAAGATAATGATTTCAGAAAATACTGTAGTTATGTGAAGTTAAGTAGCTTAAAAAAAATACAGTATACTCTCGATATCTCGAAAACCTTGATAGGTCGAAAAATTATTTTTCCCCTTGATATTACATATTCATCTAATGTTAATTTTAATTCTTATGTCGAAGAGTTTTCACTCAAAACCTTGTTATGTCGAATATTTTTCGAAGTAAAAAATGAATTTTTCCGGAAAAATCGCCGTTCACTTGTGTCGAAGCAAATAGAGGTATTTTTTTCAAGAATCTCTCACTTTAAGAAATTCTAGCAATGTAAGTTCATTGTATTTTACTAATTCTTTTCAATTTAATGTAATTATTTTCGACTACTTTTAAAAATTAAAATTATCATTGTTGTTTTTAGACTTATTGTTAACTATCATTATATATTTATACTTATTCTCATTATCAAGACTCTAATTTTTAGAATATTATTCCGTATCTTGGGTTTTTACGTGAATTTTTTATGTTTTGGTTATGACCTTGTTATCTCGAAAACTTGCTATCTCGAATCTTTTTTAGCGTCCCTTCGACTTCGAGATATCGAGAGTCTATTGTACATAGTTTTGAATCATTCAAATTATCAATGAAAATTATATTACCGTCTCGTATATTAAAAAAAGAAATATGAAACTATATACAAAATTTCTGCCTTATTTGTGGTATATTACTTTCATTCACAGAATTTTGGAGTCTGTAAATGAATATGAGAATGGCTATAATGTAACAGCTCCTTGCTGATAAAAAAGTTAAACAAGATGTAAGACATAGTAGGACATTCTCCAAAATCTTCTGTCTCAAGTCAGAAGTGTAACATCTAACAGAAGCATAGTTATCATAAGAAAATATGAAAGCTTCAAAACTAAGTTCAAAGATCTGACCAAGGAATAGTAGATTGACTCAAGGAATTAAAGCCATGGTAGTAACAAATAAAAAGACATGGCAAGAATTTCATTTAGAGACAACAAAGTCCTATTGAGGGAGTAGAACAAAATGCAAATAAAAATAATTCATGACGGAAACTATTCAGTAACTAGAAGAAAACTGTTCCATAAGAGTGAGAGGCAAAAAGGAACATCAGTATGTAGCAGTATTTCTCAATAAGACCAAAAATTATTATAAAGAATTTAATGTAGAAAGACAGACAATTAGACGAGGTAGAAAAAAAGGAAAGAAAGATCTTATGGAAAATCCTAGGACCAAAATACGAAGATGGAAAATGGAAACTGAGAAACAACAAGGAAATCTACGCAAAAACAGAAAAAATAACTGACACAATGAGGAAAAGAAGAGTGACTTTCTACGGACACATTAAAAGAATGAGTGAAGGTAGACTGACGAAGAGATTATTCACCTTCTTCGACAGAAACCCCAAGACTCAGATGACATGGATCAAGGAGGTCAGAAAAGACATGGAAGAAATGAAAATAGATGGAGAAGAGGTGGAGAGAAGAGAAGAATTCAGAAAAAAGATCAGGGGATTCAAGGGTTTTCAAGAAAAGGCAAAGAAGAAAACGGGAGCAAAATGGACGGAAGAAAGAAGGAAACAACATGGAGAAAGAATGAAAGAATATTGGAAAAGAAGAAAGAAGGTAGAAAAATAATCATGAGTTATTTCACGTGGTCCATAGTCGGCCAAATTCGAAGAAAGAAGAAGAAAGAATTTAATTTCGAAGATTTAAAAAAAAAAAATATTGAATGACCTAGTTACTAAAAATATTAGAAATCAAAAGTAAATTTGTCTTCGCTCACAATTAGATTTTTCTTCCCATGATTTTTATTTGTATTTATTTTTATTCTGTTGCGAACAGTTTAAACTTTTAACGTTAAAATGGAAAGGGATTTTAGAATGACCATAAATATTTTAATTTTATTTTTTTATAATTAATAGTAAAATTTTCAACTTTCAAATTAAATCTTTCAATTAAAAAAAAATGTTTCCATTCATTTTGAAAAATAAAAACAAAAACCAACATTATGTAAAAATCTACTTTTTTCCCGATAAATTTATTATTCATATATAAAAAATTAAAAATAAAGTTTTTATCTCTTCTGTATAGTATCATAAAAATTCAGTTTTATATATATATATATAAAGTTAGGGCAAAAGTACAGATATTAAAAAAAAAAAAAACAAAGAAAAAAAACAGAAGAAAATTCCACCCTCTGATATATGTAAAACATTTAATTATGTTTATTTATTACATTATAATGTTTATGTTCATTATTTTTTTCATCATTAATTAAATTTTAATATCATGGTGCTGATTTCAGAAATTATGTGTTATTCTAAATATTTTAATTACTGTAATATTACTGCATTTCGTAAATCTATAAATTAACTTTAAAATTAAAATAATAATAATAATAATAATGAAAAAACAAAAATTGTAATAAATTTCAACTACAAAAAAGTGTTTTTGTTCTAATATTTGACTTCGAAAATAATTAGTGAATTAACTCCCTGTCATTGCAGTTAATATTATATATTAAGAAACATTCCAAACCACTTTTGCTACACTGAGAAATCCTAAAGCTATTGATTGGTATGTATGGGTTTACATTTATAATACAGGAATTAAAAATTGTTCGAAATGCATAATAGTTCATAGATTCTTACAGTGTTCAGTGAAATTCAGTAGGACTAAGTTCAAGGACTAACTTTGGAGAAGAGCATCAAACATTGGCTAAAAGTGAGAAGAGCATCAAACATCAAAGTGCTTTTTCAATGGCTGAAACTGATTCGAAGCCAGAACGGCCGTCCTAAGGTAAAAGAAAGCAACTAGCAATTTGGAAACTGATTATTTGCTGCCTTTGACCGCAGATATAAGCATGTTGTGAGTTACTTGCTACCTTTGATCATCGAAATAGGGGCCAAACTTAACAGCAGATCTCTACCAAATTGCTTAGGAAGATGTGTAGATACTTTCTTACGTATAAAATGCAGAAAACGCAAAATCAGAAAATTTGCAGTTACTTCCTTTTACCTTAGGACGGCCGAGAAGAGGTTTGATTTTCACAGCTCACTCTTCTTAGAGATAGGCCACTAGATTCACCCAACTCTGTAAAAAACAAGACTTGGAAGAACTAAGTCTTCTTTTTTACAGAGTTGGGTGAATCAAGGATTCAAAGTAGGTGAACACTGAACTTCATTTATTTGGTCATGAAGCGTTAGGAGAATATATCGCTCATTTGCTGCAACAAAGGCATAACTCAAAAACATTATTTTCTAGAAAATGTTTGAAAATTTATAGTCAATCAAATGTGTTGATGCAATAGTGATAAAACTCCCTCTCTCATGAAGAGTTTTAGAAGCTCAGCTATGTCACTGTACCAATAGAAAGAACACCAAAGACCCATTCTTTTTGTAAAAAACTCAAAAACGATCATTTTTGAGTTGTCGTTGTTGTAGCAAATAAGCAATATTTTCTCCTTCCGTGAACCTTTGGAACTTGGGTTTAAAGATCTATAATTCAAAGATGACATTTCAAGAGCTGTGAGTAAATGATGTGAATTACATAAAGCATGAAGCATAATTTACTTAGAATACATTTCCCTCTTAAAAATTAGAATGAAAACATCTAAATTGCAAAACACAATGTATTAGGATCATTATAAAAACTGCATTTTGATGAAAGACCTGAAACTTTTATGCAATAATAATTCAAAAAAAGGCCTAAAAGAGTCAAACAAAGGTCTATTAAAATAAATACTTCTAGGAGTTAAAAATAAGTTTCTTCATTCAAAATACATTACATAAACATAAAATAATGAAAAAATGCAGATAGAAGAGATCTTGCCATAACAGTCAGCCAACAAATATTTTCTTTCATGGAAAGAAAAAAATATGGAATCCCTAGCTTTATATGATGAGAAAGATGTTCAAGAAAATATCCAAGATAATGAGGAGGACAACGACAATGATAAATATTGTTGGGTTTGCAGATAAGCAAAGTTAAAAGTGAGTAAAGGTCCTGAAAGAAGCAACCACCAAAACCATACTTGGCTTTAAGAAATGAAGAAATTTTATGCATAACAGATATGATTATTTTGTTTTAAAATAAGTAATATTTCTCATCAATGTACCATCTATTTCACATATATTGTACTAGATTTCTACAAATAGTAATTTATGGATGTGATTAATTATACAGATATCTAAAATTTAACAACCTATATGAATCAGAAGCATTTTTATCACAGTTAAAAAAATCATTTGCCTAATGTTACTGACTCAATTTCATTCAGTAGCTCCGTAAGTAATTATTCTCTACTAAAACAGATTACATTTTTTACTCAAAATCTAGTTAAGAAATTCTACAAAAAGTTAATTGCCGTTAGAAATGACTACGGGCTGTGCTTTGATCCTACTTCTGAAGATAACTACAAATGTTTTCTAAGCAGCTACTTCTACTCAACGATTCATGCAAAACAATCAACAGGCAATGAATTTTATCCTCTAATCCACGAAATTGCATCTTCCAGAAACATCTACAATCAAACGCAGACCACTTAATTATGAAGTGCTGAACTGGCAAAATTTTCCTTTCAATAACTGAAGAATAAAGAAAATAGACCAAGATCTAGAATCTTCTGGACGATTTTGAAAGAAATATAGTTAGTCCAGTGCTTAACAATTACAATCAGCCTCTACTCCTTCCAATTTTGAAAGGAACTTTGGAAACTGATTGATTCTTAATTTTAGACTGAAATTGTTTTCAGTTTATCTATTTTGTGATCTTAACAGTTAGAGTTTGCATAATGATAATTTAAATCCTTCAATATTATCACGTCTTACTAATATCTTATAAATGTCATATTAATTAACTCTTTGCAGCCTGTTTGATATAATCAAGTCCAATTTACACTGATAGGGGAAAAAATGGAAAAATTAACAATATAAAAAAATGTCTTGCTTTTGTTTTGTTTTTAAATCTAAACTCCAAAAGGATTTTACAATAAGCTTGCTTATTATTTTTTATTACATGGTATTAGAAAACCACTTGTTGGATATGATATTAGGCATTTTTGGACAAGTTTCACAGAAAATTGTTTCTTTTCATGTTCTGAGATACCAAAAATTGCAGGTCTTAAGTAATTAACCTCATGAAGAGAAAGTAAGTATGGTTTCTGAGAAAAGTACTGCCTATAAATATTCATTTCAATTCTTCCAACCTTTTTCTGCATTGGTATCTCAAATAAGTTATTTTAGTTGTAGCTTTTATAAAAATATCAAGACGATGCTGTTTTAATGAAATAAATGTTGTAAAAACTATGTTGACGGAAGCATTACTGAACTTACACCTAAAATCATTACTGAGTAGTTGCACAGAAAGTAGCATTGGACGTAAAAAAATTCTGATGATGCAAGTTTGATTTTGATCACTCAAGAAAGAGAATTCACAAGAAAAGGTATTGGACTGCAAAGGTTTAGCCATTTATGAACAAAAAAATGTATATTTCATGTGCACTTTAAATGATCATTTAGGTAAAAATGGCATTAGCTAAATAGATTGAGATAAAGAGTCTTTAATCTCACTTTGTTTAGATTCCTGCCAGTTTTTTGCAAATGTGATCGGTTTGCTGAAAGCAAATATACAACAACTACCTGAAAATGGTACTAACTATGCTCAGCACTTTTCAAAATATCTGAAAAGCAGCAAAATTTTATCAACTGTCATGAAAGAAGCAATTTCATCGGTATTGACAGAATTAGTGTTATAAATTGTCAATCTATTCAATATCTGATAAAACTAAGTCTTAACCCATAATATTAACATAGCATGCAAATTTACAGATCATTCTTCCTACCCTGTTTTGGGTAGGGCAGCTGTTTGCTTCGTACTTCTGGTCGCCGGCTGTCTTGCAGATCAAAGAAAAAGATGCACAGCATTAGATTTCTGATGATTGATTCTAAATATCGGCTTTCAAAGTTTTAAATACTAAGCTTACCTTAACACTAAAGCAGTCAATAATTCTAAAAAAAAAAAGAATTCAAAACTAACTAATTTCTTTATTAAAGCTAAACTTAAACCAATCTTGTAAAAATTAAAGTGAACTAAATTATTAGATGATATTTTAAAAAAGAAAAATGCATGTTCCTCAATTCTCTCAAAATGATTCTACCAGAATATTTCATCACCAACATAATGTGATATACACAAAACTATGATTGAAATAATATATCTGAATTTTTAAAACCTTACATTAATTTAAGACACCATAAGTTATTCTTACAAATAGCCATGAATAATTAACTGACTTTACTTAATGAATTTAGCGTAATTATCTTAAGTATTTTTTTTTAATTGCTGTAAAATGAATTGCAGATGCCTTGACATTCTACATTAGTAAATTCAAAATTGCTCCATAGATGTGAAGCCTTAAGTGACATTAGAAAATTTCTTTTCTCGACAGTGTAAACATGAATATTTTGAAAATTACAATTAACTTATAAATATTTGTATGAAACATAGGTGAAATTATAGAAAGTATGAAAAAAGGCAAAGCCAAAAAGAATTATAATCAGTTTTTGTAAGAATCGTTTCCTGCAAAAGAAAAAAGGAAGTGACAATTTTCTTTTTCATTCATTCTATAGCTATTTTTCTTTAACAGAAAAATTGTAATCGTAATGCTTGTCAAAGTGAAGAACAACCAATTTTGTATCTAACAGGAAATGTTAAAGGTCTGTTAAGATCAGATAAAAGTAAAACTAAGAATTGGTAAAGAAATGATATCAGTGAATTGCTAATTATGACTACAGGCATGTCAGAATATCTGATCTATGATCAAGTAAAAACAATGCAGATTGAAAATAATAAAACAGATCATTTTCTGTTTCATCAATGTTGATTTTTTTTTTTCAATCGAAAAGTGGGGACTTAAAAAAAAAATACATATATGTTGTAAAATCTCTCTCAAATTTCTTTTACAATTTTTAGTTTGTGAAATAATTATTTCAACATAAAACGCTATTACAAAATAACAGTCACTTTTAAATCTGATTTGATTTTTTTCCTCAGCTGTTTTATAACTTAGCTAAGGTGGAAATTATCATCTTACGTTTTTAAAAACAATTGCAACCAAAATTTACTACCATAATGATAGTGCATAATAGAAAACAAACAACAATGAATATTACTTACAATATATTATTAAATTACTTACAAATTACTTACAATATTTTCAGTGAATTTCCTCACATTAAAAAATCATAATATCTAGATTAATATCTTAAGTCAAGCATCAATTTGTAATACCTTCCATTATAACTTCATTATGTTTCAAATGAAAAGGAATAAAACTAAATTTCTTGCAATCACCAGTCTTACTCTGAAACACACTTTCTATCACAGAAGCTATTCAAACCCATCTTCCACTAATATTCTCCATCTCTTCTTCTTTTAGCAATGCATGCCATATTCAGAAAAAGTGAAATCATATTATTAAACTATATCACTACTCCATAAATAATATATTTATTTATTAAATATATTTTATAGCAAATTTTTAGAAAGTTTCCATTCTTTCCATTACCAAGTTACATAATTCAAACAAATAGTTTGAAACACTTAATAGACGTCTACATAACACATTAGATTATCCTGGAATATTTACGTTGGATCATTATAACAACAATAGTACTTCATTACTTTAAAATAAACCTTTTTAACCATCTGTTACTATTATTTCATAATTTTAGTTCTTCAAATGCAATAACATTTTTACTATTAATACAGCATGTTACTATTTCACTTGCTAAATTTGTTAAATTACTATCTGCTTCAATTCCTTCATTCCTGTTTAAATTGTTACTATTAGTATTCCTTATGAAAATGCTTTCTATTATTTTCTTTAATTTTGTGTCTTTTTCCATATATAGTATAGCGCCGATTATCCGGACCGGTCGGGACCGAGGCCGATCCGGTTAACGAAAAATCCGGATAATTGGATAACTTTAAAAAATGGCTATGGCAATGTTTTTTAGGTAACTTCCCTTCACACTTTTTCCAGCCTTAGGGCTGGCAATTGTAGTAGTGTATATTTTAGCATATTGCAAATAAAGACAAATAAAGATAAAGACGGATTTTCGTGGAAAAAAACGCATGGTCCTTGATCGATCCGGTTAAACGGCGTCCAGATAATCAGTGCTCTACTGTATAATAATTTTACTAATGGAATGGCCTAAGTTGCTACAATATTCAGCTAATTCGGATTTCTCACTTTACTTTTTCTTTATATAATTAATATGTTCTAACGCTCTCTCTCTTATCGTTCTTTTACTCTCTCCCACATAAAATTACCACAATTTAAACATTTCAACTTATAAATAAATAAATATATTTTTAACGGAGTTGTGATATATATTTTAATAATATGATAAGAGAGAAGTATGGAATTACAAGTGAAATCAGTCGAAACACTTGCTTCTGTTGGAATAAGTTAACAAATTCATATTGGGTTATTTAGTCCAATACTTAACCTCATACCAGGGTTACTTAATACAATGAATAATGAAATGTGCAGTAATGATAAGTGAATGTTAAACTGTTGCTTTGCAAGAAGTAGCTGTGAACAAAATGTGATTTATTCATAATTATTACAAAAGTGCAGTGGGTTTAAGTGATGTCTTAGTGTTGGTTATTTTCAAAAGATGAAATGATTGACCTGTACGACGACTGAACTTCATTTGATATTTGAACCTTTGCTAAAATTCTACTGATGTAATTCTTGCCCATTTTTCAACAATCTTCAAGAAACAAAATCCTATAACAAATAAAAATTATTTCTACTTAAAAATAACAAAACCAAACAAAAGATATTGTAAATATATTGTTCTCCGTAAAGTCTTCTCTGTTTCTACTCAAATGAATCCACCCACACAATTATTTTATCTGATAAGAGATCCATCAACACCACATCTCAATTTCTTTAAATTTTTTCACGTCTCTTTTTCATTTTATTCATCTTTTTCTGATTGTAATCCTACTTACGAATGGATTTTTTTAACCTAAAATTAACTTAAAATGTAAATTAATTACTACATTAAAAAAAGGATAAAACAAAATCACTCTGGTTCATTTATTAAATAAAATAAAGTTCAATAAAAATCCAAAGAGAGGATTAAATATATTTAACATACAGAGTGAACGTATTTACAGTAGTCCTGTTCAACACTGTCTACACTACAGCAATAAATAGCAGTCAATGCAATAAAATATGTTAGGTTGACATTTCAGGGCATGCAGCTGATATTTCAGAATGTAGTAAAAATGCCACATGTGGCGCTGCAAGCAGTTTCATTTGCATAAGCAGAAGGGTTGCAGCCAAGTTCACGTGGTGTTAAAAGAGGCCACTGTTGCTGGATATCATTTGTATCAGCTATGATGCCCATAACCTTGCCCCCATTTGCTTGTGAAGCTATTTTATGAAAACATTGTCAATGCTACGACTTCACTTCAGGAATTCAGCTGTCATAAGCAATTACATTAAGGACCAGAACTTCGTAAGCTCTTGGAAGAATGATCACTTGATTCAAGGAAACTAGATGTCTAACAGTTTAACCAGATCGAGGACGCAAACTTGCACAAATCATTGAATATGTTAACACAGCTATTGTAGAAAAGTCAATGAATAATGTTGCAGGCTGCAGCAGTGTCACTGCATTTGATGTATCCTAAGGCACAGTGTGGAAGGAAATGAGAATGATGGTGAATTATTATCCATATAAGATCAGCCACAACCAACAGTTGCTGGCTGCTGACAGGAAATCTCGGCTGACATTTGCATTAATCTTCGTTGTAGGAATGAAAGTGAATGAGTCGTGTCCACAGCAGATCTTGTTAAGCGATGAGGCACATTTTCACCTTAGTGGAGCAGTGAACACCCGTAACTGTCGCATTTGGGACATGGACAACCCTCGTGTTTTCCAGCACATTTCACTTCACTCGCCTAAAGTAAGTCTGGTGTGGATTTACAGCCATATTTATCCTTGGACCATTCTTCTTTGAAGAAGATACTTGCAATGTGCCTGTGATATGCTCTGTGACGGCCAAGAGATCTGAAGAGATGCTTTGCTGACCTTTGTTGTACCCCAACAGCAACAATATCCGGAGTCAACCACTTCATACAAGATGAAACACCTCCACCTATTGGATGCTGTAAACAGCAGTTTCTACGACAACATTTCACCAAGAATAGAATGCCTTTCCTATCACCTGGCCATCTCATTCTCTGAATCTTAATCCTTGTAATTTCTGGTTGTGGGACACTTAAAAAAAAATTGGTATATCAAGGACATGTGCAAGTTTGTCAGCCTTGAAAGACAGTATCACATCACACACGAAAAGCATCACAACACATAGTTTCAGTGTTCACCCCCTTCAGTTTTTAGCGGCCCTAGGTTACAGCTTGCCTGTAAAACATAGGGGACTGCTCTTGCTTTTATGCTTGCTGGATGTCACACTCTAAAATAGTGGCCAAACGGTTAGAGATATTAGAATGAAACCTTCACCATTGTGTTCAGCATCAAAAAGTAGGTGACCACGTCCAAAAAAATCAGACCTCTAGGACCACTCTCTGACCTGATTTTGGGGGGTCAAAAGTGGTCGCTTCCGATAAAGAGGAAAACGGCGGTAGACATCCCCCCAATATTGACCCTTCTGAACACATTTTGTTTATAAAATTGTGCATATTATGGGGCCGCTTTGCTTTTGACACTGTCTACAAGCATTAATTATCTTGTTATATCTTCAGAATATAAATCTTTTACATCTACTACACCACAATGAGCAAATTTACTTGCATTGCTAAGGGCAGTGTCTCTGTATAGTACCAATGTCTTTTACAAATAAAATATTTGTTGCTTATAGTACCCCAAGTGGCATAGTGGTGACTTTTGGTACTTTTTTTTTTTTTGAGGAAATATCAGTCACAAGTCTTGAAGTATCACCCTACCAAATTTTATTGCATTTGGACTGTTATATATATCAATTCTGGTATATTAATCAAAATTTTAATATGCTTCAAGAAATATAAGGAATTACAAGAATTGTAATTAAAATTAAGTTTTGTACTTTATATATAATAATCAGAAAATATAAACCTTCATATTTGAGCTAGTTTTATGGTTTTAGTATTCTGGAGAAATATAAAACTGGACTCAGACAGTTCCAAGTAGGAAATTGGAGTGCGAAAAGCAGTGTTAACAGCAAGAGAGAATATAAAGCACACACATTTAAAATAAACTATCTCTTTCCTATTATATTTGACTTTAACCAATATGCCTGACATGCAGCTGACATTGAAATACTTCAAAACTGATAGTAAACTGCAAGATGATTATATTGAGGTAATTTTTAAAATATGTAAATTTCGCAGATCGTCAGGAATTTTACAATTCTCAGCTTAGAATATACTTTGACGAACTAAAAGAAGAACTGTGTATAAAACACAGTTATTTAATAATAAACAGCAACTTCTGTGTTTATTGTCAGATATGTGCGTTTACACATTCTTCTTTCATAGTTATGATTTACCTTCTGGATACGAAATGTCATCTTCAGTCGAAAAATTAATAAGTAAGAAGTTTAATGGGTTAAACCTTCTTACATATTATTTTAAAAACGTTAAACCTTCTTACATATTAATTTTTCACCTATGCATTTAGCTTATCCTTTTATTAAATGCCTTTTGTGCCCAAAACAAAGCAGGCTAAGGAATTATGCTTTAGTGGTCAGAGCAATTTTTCGATTGTTGTTTGATTTTGCGGGGTCCCACTTCTGGGAGGGGAAGAAGGATCGATAGGTTTTCACGTGTTTTGAGCTTGATCATCAAGGGTAAATCTGGCTGATGAGGACCTAATAAGGATGAAACAACTGTCCCAGATTCCCTTGATGATGGTTCAAGGCTCAAATGCATTTTAATCGTTTTTCTGTTTTCCATGTCATCTTAACACAGGAATTTTCTAAAACAAAAATCCTACGATGACTTCTAATACTTTCCAGAAAAATAATCTGGAAACTGAAATGCCAATGAAAGAATATTCCTTGGCAGAGCCAAAATGGGAAGATGTTGACTTATTTCTTCCACCAACTAAAATTTTTTTTAAAAATAACCAAGTTGTGGATAAGTAAACATTAGCTTCTAAGGCAGGAAAATAATATAAAACATAAATGCTTTGGTATGAGACAAGATGAATATTTGTTTGCTACATAAAATAGTATCAGAGTCAAGCTTTTGGATAAGCAAGAAAAAAATTTAATTTTATAAATACTGGAACTGAATATAATAATCTTGCAGAATTATATACATGCAGAGTACACGTGCTGAAGAATAGTGATGGTTAACTTTGGTGTGTGAAGATGTTTCTAGGAATGTGAGAAGTTTGTTAGAAAAACTAATTCACCAAAAACAAAAACAAAAAAAGCAACTTTGCAACATGTCAAATTCTAAAAATGTGATGTTTTATGTATCAGAAAATTAATTCATGGCAAAATTAAAGTAAAGGTATACTTTTTTGTGTGTGTTTCTATCCTTATCATTTAGTTTAAATTTAAAGAACTGATTCCGTGGTGATCTTTGACAAGAGGTATGAGAAACAAAGAAGTTTGACTAGCAGAAAAGACTAAGAATTAAAGCTGTAGAGCAAATGTATACACTTTAATAAATATCTATCCTGAGCTTCTGCAATAAATAAACTTTTCTGTCGTTTCGGATCTTTAGTAAAAGCTGAAAATGAAAACTATATATTGTGAGTTGGTTTATGGCTTATTTAATATAAATAAAATATGAGTAAAACATAGCCCATGAACTGTTTTATCTTAACTATGAAGATTTGATTAATTGCTTTCTGTTAGTTAAAATCAAACTTATTTGCAATAAATAAGCAGAAAAATTACAAGCTTTCAAAATTATTTAAATTAAATCTACTTGCTAAATGAAAATTATAAGTATAAGCAAAAAAAAATGATAAAGCAGAGTGCATTACAGAGTTGATAGGCATGGGAGGTAAGGGTGGGGGTGGGATATAGCCCTGCAAGAAGGTCCTGTCAACAAACATATTTGCACAATCACCAACATAGGTTCTGTAGAGAAAGTAAAGAAAGAAATGTTATAAAAAACAAGCCATTATCTATACTAAGTTCCTTAAAGTAACATTAAATTGCAAATTACAGCTACAAAAATATCACTAAAATGATGTAAAAGAAAAGATATTCAACATTAATTTCTTACAAATAAAATATAAGTCGAGATATGTCTTAGTATAATTAAAAGTTACAGTTAAAAATATTAAATCATTTTGAAATTGTTATAACTTGTTTCACTGAAATACACGGACAGATCAAAAAATTCTTGCATCTACAGATTATTCTTTTTTGTTTATTTCTCAACATATTGACTCTGCTGATGTTATTGTAACATTCATTAGTTTGTTATGTCGTCTTCAGAGGACTTGGTTAGTTTACCATTGGAAAATGGTTTCCTCCAAGAAAGCCCTTCAGTGGTTTTAGGCGGAAGTCATTTGGTGGGAGACGAAGGGGGAAGTAGCAAAATTAGTGTCAGAAGGATGCAATAGTTATATATAGAGTAGGACCATGCTTGATATACTGCCGAGCATAGTTCTGAAACAAAACCACATCTTCCTGCAACTGTACCGTTTGCTTCTATTCTAATTACTACATGCAAATGAACAAGTGTTTCACAGTATTGTGTGATACTGACCATATCTTTGCACAGAAAGATCTCTACAAGTAGAAGACCTGTCAATCTGATAAAAAACAATCTTCAATGCTGATAGGACTTTAGGGGTAGATACGAATTTGTATGTTACTACATCATGCTTCGCTGGCAAACATTTCTATCACATATGAAATGGCTGATCTATGATGATCTCCCATCTTAATGTGTTCTGGAATCGTGATATATTCCAGTAATGCAAAAAATTGTCAAGACATCATTTGCTTTACTTAATCCCATCTTTAGAAAATTTTGCATCCAATGAGACACTTTCTGGTAACCAAAAAACTGTACACAACATAACAATAGGTCGTAAAATTCCAAGTAATGATGCAATATTACAAAAATACATGTGCCAATCCATCTGTTTTAGTGTATCTATGCAATGAATACTTCTGGGATAATATGAAGATTGATGGTGATTCAGATTCCAAACTTGTGTATCTAATACTTCTTAACTACTTACAGTTATAAAAACCTGCCATATATTTTTATAATTTCTTGATGTATATCAACAGCATACAATCAAAAATAATAAAAAAAAACCCACCTTTGAATCATCTGAAGTACACCTCCACAATATACAGTATGTCATCCACAATATATATCATTTCAAAATGACTGCTGATGTGATAACAGAGAAATACTGGTGCCATTACCTGTCGTCAGTATTAAACAGTAACCTTTCTGGGTTTTTTTTTTTTAAATAAAAAAATACTGTACATGCAAAGACTTTTTGATCTGTCCTTCTAAGAAGAGTCATATAAATAACATCCAACATTATATGAAATATCTAGGCGTTGTATATAACAATTTCAAATCCACAGGTAAGTTTAAGATCAGTGTTGTAACATATTTTCCCTAGACATTATAATAAATTACTAACACAATTCTAAACAATAGTTTATCAGTTTTGTCAGTAATCAGACAATGGCTTGTGGCATAATACAAACTGACAACTTTCACGCATTAATCATAACCCCACACTATATTTCATAGTTAGGTCTTTAAGACTTGAGATAACTTTCAACATTAAAGTAAATTTCAACGCATTCAATTGTTTTGTTTAAATATATTACATAAAAAACATAAATACATAACAGAGATTATGTATATCTGAACTTAATATGGAATTTTCATAAGGACTGAAATGTTTGAGTACTATATCAAAAATATTTTCATACAAGAAAAACTTTTTAAAAAGTTACTGAATTGGTCTGAAAATGCACCAATATCCTTTTACACTCCATGGTTTATTCACTTTAATAGTTTGAATGGCTTTGGCAGGTTTTGCATGTTTTACTTAATGCATGGCAGTGTACTGGTGTGTATACCACTGTTGTTGTTGTGCTAACACATAATGATCATGGGCAATCATTAGGAGTTATACCACACTCGTTTGCCTGTCACTGTTGTCTAAAGTTCTATAAAAGGACAATCCTACGGATCCTGTGTACAAGTAGTCTTTGTTACAGAAGAAGATAGTGTGGTTATTTGAGATTAACGAGCTTTTATGAGCTATTTATATTGAATATATTGAATGGTTAATTATATTGAATGAAACCATTACCATTAAATATGTAAATATATGCATAGATTGATTTCCCGTAAATTTACAAAGCCACATTGATAGTTGGTGTAAGTAAATTATGAAATAAGACAAGAAACTATTAAATTATATATCTGGGATTGTAGGATTATTGCTTGATTTCCAAAATGTTCTCCTATGGAAGAATTCTTTCATGTCAAAAACAACTATTTTAGAACACAAAAGTCATCAAAGTTGACAGTGGCTAATTTGCTAAAACTTTTTAAATTTTAAAGTAAACATTGAATCGTGTAGAAACTCAAAAAATCCTGGCAATAATGAAATTTGGATGTTTTTGATGATTTGCTGATGAAAACTCCACCAATTATATCAGCCTCTTCCTAAATCATGTAATCTGCTCTTTAAGAAATGCAAAATATAAAGCCACGCTAGTTCAGTACTAAAATGTATGCAGATACTTCTTCAGTTTAAGTTCGGCATTAATAATATACAAGGTTTTCTATTATTAAATAAGAAATTAGTTTAAATTTCTTTTTGTACAACTTATATAACATAACATTTAACATAAAAAAATAAATAAATCATAATTTTGCTGAAGTAGAAAAAAAGGATGTTAAAAGTAATGAGGGCAATTCATACCTACAATGTGTAGATTATAATCTTCTATTAAATGTAACAAATGAGGGAAATTACTTAATTAAAAACTCAACTTTAACGTGTGGAAAAAATATTCATCAAAAACCATATAACAAATAAACAATATCATATACATTTAAAAAATAACAAAATACATATTACCACCAAACAGGACGTTTCAACCAGCGGAAAACTGCAATGTCATCTTCAGCTGAAAAACTATTAAACAAAGAGAGTAAAGAAAGCAAAGAATGGATTATAAAGGAAACAAACGTTAGTGGAAGGAGGCATAATTGGTCAAGAATTGGACAAAAGATAAAAGAGAGGAAGAGTATTGGTTCTATGTCAGACAAATTTTAAATGCACAGGTAATACAGCGCCCTCTAACAGTGATCAAGAAAACTAAACAAAAATAAAACAAACTAATTAATGCTATAAAGAGGAGATAATTTTGTAATTTTTTTCTTTTCTTTTGTCTGGCAATTTTAAAGAATCAAAATAAAACTAAAAGTTAGATTGGATATTTGCTTATTAGAGCTAGAAAAAAAACAGTATACCCAAAAACTTTTAATGTATTCACATTTAAAGTCGTTATTACAAATCTTCAAAATTTTGGTATCAATGAAGAGGGGATGATGTGCTAAATTGATGGAATGTGCAGCAATTAGAGAAGAGTCGGTATTAAAACAATGCATTTACTTAAAGATTGGCCACTCTCACCTATACACAAACAATTATTGTTTTTATATTAAACTCATAGACCATAGCTTTAACATTGAAATTATCCCTCTTAATTTTGTTGTCATTGTCAAAACGAATTTTCCCGTATTCCGGTAACCTAAACTTATATCCGTATCCCTGGAAAGCCTTATTATAAGGAAACCTCTCGAACCTTAAAAATTCAAATTTTAATGAAACTTATCGTAATGAATCATTAGATTGTGTTTATAAAATGAAATAAATCTTAGATGCGGAATCGAGCGGGAAGGACCAATTTTTGGGATTCAAAAATGGTCAAATGTAGGTCGTTTTACCTCTCAAAACACCAGATGGCGCTAATGATTTGTTGCTAACGAAGAAACCTAGTACTTTCCTATACCTTTTAATAGGAAAGTAAAGTAGCGCCATCTGTTGACTCCTGATCTAACCTTATTCAAAGTTTTTGTTTTGTGTTAAATTTAAAGTTTCCAAATTTGGAAAGATTCTTAAACATAAATTAGAAAGAATCAGATATAAGAGGTAACCTTCCACATTAGTTAGTTATGATATGTAATATATCGATAAATCAATTTCCTTAGTAGGGTTCGGCGTCATTAAAAAAGACAGCGTGTGTTGAAATCTAACGAATTTTAATGCATTTTTATGAATTAAAAGTACTGATGGTTTAACTTCAATAAAATATTTTGTATATTGGGTCCATTATAAAACAATCTTCACGATAGTTGTTTGGCATTATTTTTTTTATTTCTTTAATAGCTTGAAAATGACATAAGAAATAGTAATGTGTTGTTTTTTAGGTCTCTCTCTATTCTTTCATTGTTATATATTTTGTAAATGGTTTTCTTTTTACATTCTTGTACAAAGTACGATAGGTATTGGTTATCATAAAAAAAAATTTTAATTTTCCCAATTTTTGTAGAAAATCTCTCTCAGAAGAAAAAGAAATAAGAAATGCTTTCCTCACTTTCATAGATATCAAATTCTGTTTCTGATAATGTGGAACACAAGAATGAAAGTGTATGGTTTTGTTGGAAGCAGTTGGCTTCCTATAACACAATGTTTTTGTATAAGGTGTTATCAGAACATCAAGAAAAGGAATCTTGTTTTTCTCATTTGGATATCCGATATCCAAAGGTGACAAGTATTAAACACGTTATATCTGCTCAATATCCTCTTTCTTAACAATGATGAAATATCATCCATGTATCTATTATAAAAGTATACTAAACTCCCTATTTTCTGAAACAAACCATAGACAAAAATTGGCAATAACTCCAGAAACAGCCATACCCCTAAATAACCCATGAATCTGTTTGAAAATATGATTATCATAATGAAGAAACTGATTGGATAAAATTATATTCATTAAACCTAAAACAGAATCTATTGAAACATTTACCTTAGATTATCTACATCTATCGTGGAATACATAAATGTTCTTTAACACGTTCGCTGCGACCATTGTAAGGGTTGACACGATCCCCAGGTGCCACTAGATTATTTTACGTTTTTATTATACGTGGTAAAATAAAAAGTCAGTACATATCAAATTTCAACCCCCCCCCCCCCAACCCACTCAAATCAACTATCATTGGTTCCATGTAGGTGGCACCTCTTGTTAAATTCCTGAGCTGTCGCCTCTATATACTAGATTTGTAGTAGTTCCTTTTATGGTTTCATCAATGATAGGATAAGAAAATCAATAAAACGTAAATAGAACAGAATATAGGATAAAATAAAAATAAGACAGATATAAAAATAAATGTTAATTCTCAAAAAAATTATAGAAAATCAAATTAGGTTTATAGTCAAGGAACTTCTATTTTTTTTCAAATTCTGAATTAAAAAAATTCAACATAAAATTAATAATCAACAAATTTAGAGAATCTAGTGGTTTTTCAAGGCCCTGGCACTCAATATTATGAGGGGAAAAAAAAAACCCAGAAAATTTGGTGCCAGCAACTGTTTACAACAGTTCAAGGTGCCAACTGAGATGCCGCACACAATACAGGTTCCTCTCAAAAGGGCCAGCAGCATACTGATCAATAAAAGTTGCCTAGCCACACAAAACGGTACCATGCTTATCTACTACTAGCACCGTGTAGTCGACAGTGAACGTGTTAACTAAATCCCATGTGAGTGATTTATATAAGGCTACCACATCTAAATAAAAATAAACATTGTTGTGATCATAAGTTAATACTCTAATGCTCCTAAGAAAGTAAACCCCATTCATAACATAACCATCTGCCAAGACTGGAATATATCATCAGACATGTTTTTAAGAAGACTATTCTTTTTATCTTTTGCCAATATTTGACCAATTATGCTAATATTTGCTTTATAATCCTTTCTTTGCTCTCTTTGTTTGGCAGTTTTTCAGATGAAGATGACCTTGCAGTTTTCTGCTGGTCGAAACTTCCTGTTTGGTGGTACATCTTTTTTTCTTTTTTTAAATGTATGCGATATTTTTTAATTGTTTATACGGTTTTTAATTCATTTATTTATTTATTGTTTAAATCAGTAAAAATATTATTGAAAGAAAGAATAACTAAGTTAATTTGAACTGTTATCAAAAACATATAAGCTTAAATTGTAAATTCTAATTTTTAATAAATAGAAAAGAATTACAGGATAATAAAGGAGTTAACAAAGTAGAAAAGCATATTCCAGAAACATGAAGTAAATGAATAAATCATAAAAAATCAAGCTGAGTTTCAGTATATAAAAGTACAAAAAAAAAGATTACTAACATTTAGAATAATAAAAAATATTGTTAATGCAAATAGCAGTGAAATAAACTTAGCAAATCAATTATTCATATTTTTCTTCTTTTTTTTTTTTAAGTATTTAATCCCAGACATGAAGAAGAAAATCTTACAGCATGATGATTTATTTATACAATTTACTGCATAGTTCTGAATATAGTTGGAAAGAAATAAGATCTTACCTTTCTGTATTCTGATGCTGGTCAGCATCGTAGAGGCAGAAGGGAGTGTCGATCGTGGTGCATTCAGTCATAAATTCAATTGAACCACCAGGATCGGCCGAAATGTCACAGATTGCAAGCAGCCGATGAGGAAGTGTTGGGCTTCCAACGCTGCTTGACAACCAAGGAGTGGAGGCGGGACGGAGTAGATATTTAGCGTCTGGGATGGTCAATAGTTTCGGTGAATTAACTGCCCAATAAATGCCATTAACTATCACAGACGCATAGGGTGCAATCTGAAAGAATGAAAAATATATTGTGCCTCTTTCAAGCAATTCATTCATTTCAGATATGAAAATAAAAAATTATAAGACAAAGTCATCCTTCAAATTACAGCAAATAATCAAATTAAATTAATTACTCCGATACTTTAGGGTTGTAGGATTTTACATGCTAGCTTGATGCAGCACAGAAATCCTAATTTAAGATTCCAAGATTTGTGTATCTTAAATAATTCTTCACAATTGATATGATTGTTGGTAGAAATTGCAATTAATTTACATTTACTCAAAAATCTGAAATTTCAAGCTGCATGTACATTAGGGTAACCAGATTTTGAAAATAAAAATAAGGAACACTGTAATGTATCGGACAAAATCCAACAACACTATTATTTGTTTTCACGTATTCATGTATACTGCTTTTTGCAATAAATGCAACACCATGAAGGAATCATCAGAATTAAATGAAATTTGCAGCAAATGTCAATTATAGGATGTTATGCAAAATTGTAAAGTTTCAGAGCCACCGCGCATACGTGGCCTGCGCAGCGCCCTCTGAACTACTGCTGAAAGCGTATAAATAGAGGGCTGTAGTGGAACGTTTACAATAGTTAATGATTATTTGTTAGTGGCGAACGTTTAGTGAGACCCAAGTATGCCTCCACGACGGAAGAAGGAGAAATTCCAACAACTTACTGAGTTTGAACTGGGGAGGGTTATCGGCCTTCGAGAGGGAGGATTTTCCTATCGCGCAATAGCAGCTCGTGTGCAGCGGCACAGTTCCACAGTGATGCGAGTTTGGAAGCAGTGGACCGACGAGCACCGAACAACTCGAAAAAATGGCAGTGGACAACGGAAGGTGACGTCAGCGTGCGACAATCGACACCTGCTCCGCTGAATGACTGCACAGCTTCCTCCAGGCAGTTGGCAGCATGTTGGTCTACTGCTACAGGTGTACTAATGTCGGCTTCGTCAATTCGTCGACGTTTGCTAAACCATGGACTGCGTGCAAGGGTGCCTTTATACAGGATCCCCCTCACGGCAAACCATAGACAGCTGCGTCTGCAATGGGCTCAAGAGCACAGAGCCTGGCAAGCTGATTGGCACCAAGTTATCTTTTCAGATGAATCCCGCTTCAATTTGTGGGACCATGATGGCCGCATTCATGTTAGACGCTATGCCAGTCAATGCTGCCTTCCAGAGTGCGTTATCAAATGACATAGTGGCCGAACACCCGGAGTTATGGTCTGGGGTGCGATTTCGTATCACGGACGATCCAATTTGCTATGAATTGAGAGTAATCTCAATAGCAACATGTACATCTGTGAAGTGCTACAGTCCGAAGTCGTTCCCTTCCTTCAAGGCATCCCTGGAGCTATCTTTCAGCAGGATAATGCACGGCCCCATACTGCAAAGATTATTCGAGACTTCTGTTCAGCCCAACACATACAACTTCTTCCTTGGTCTGCTTATTCGCCGGATATGTCACCTTTTGAGCACATGTGGGATGTGGTTGGTCGGCGTCTCCCCCGTTAACCCTCCGTAAGTTGTTGGAATTTCTCCTTCTTCCGTCGTGGAGGCATATTTGGCCTCACTAAACGTTCGCTACTAACAAATAATCATTAACTATTGTAAACGTTCCACTACAGCCCTCTATTTATACGCTTTCAGCATCAGTTCAGAAGGCGCTGCGCAAGCCCCGCATGCACGGTGGCTCTGAAACTTACAAAGAGCAGTGTACAAATACTCATAGTGAGATTTTTATGAAAAGACCTGAACTGACAAAGTAAATGAACATAAGCATGGTCTTTGGACAGTTGATAATAATAACTGGCATCAGACAAAAGTTAAACCTTTATCACCAAGGCTCTTCAAATAATTATAGAAATATTTTATTCAATTTTTTTTTTCACTGATTCTCAGAATGATTGGATAAGATTATCAATTTACCTTCTTACTGAAATTGGAGTAATACCTCTCAGGATGCTCATCATATTCCACAGGATCAAAAGCACCACCTTCTTTCCTTACTAAGTGATCGGCTCTACTCACAGAGCATGCATACAGCTTATTCATTGCTAGGAAAAAGAAAATACATAAGATAAACTGCAAACTTTAGTAAAGAATTTATAAAAGGTTTATTCATTGTAAAGTATGAACTGCTGTAAAAGATTAGTAAAACAATTTTTAAAAAAAAATCATAATTTTTCAGCATTTACCAAAAAATCCTGATGTTGCATTGGAGAAAACAAAAGTAAAATGACTTTATGTTCATTCATAAAACATACTATCATCTTTGTTCATTGGCTGATTGTGTTTTCATGTATTTGTGTAAAATCCAAATATCGTTAATTATATCATTTTTTATGCAAGAGAACATATACAGATAGAAGCTTTAGTTAAAAAAATTGTTGTAAATTATGATTATTAAAAATACATCCATTGCATATCTGTAATAAACTATGGAATAAATTCAATGCCTGTATTTTACAATTCCTCTCTGAAACTGACAGTTCTGCACACAGATTTAATTAGCAGTGTAATCCTATTACTACCCTAAATTGTACTTTGGTCTCAATTTAACTTGCTGTAGTATTGCCTTACAATTTATGTCATGTTATTCTTAATGAAAAGGATCCTGTTTACATTATTTTACTTTATATTGTTTATATTAATAAATATAATTATTACCTCCATGTTCGGCAACCTTCCAAAGCATCTCAGGGGGAACATATTCATGTGGAAGTTCATGGAACATTTCTTGAGCTCCCTACAGAAAAAAAAAAAAAATTGTTAGAATTTGAAGTCAGATAATGTCATATTTTCTTAGCATGAAAATCTCAAAAAATTCTATTTTATATACAGGGTGATTCACGAAGATATGCAGAAACTTCGGGAGCGAATTCTACATATAAAAGTAAAGAAAAAAAGTTATATAAACATAGATCCGGAAATGCTTCGGTATCGAGTTACGGCTAGCGAAAGATTTCGCCCATAAGTTAGTACTAAGAACGGAACAATACGCACATGGACTACAACTCATTTAGCTCTCACAATAAATCAAAACAATGCAATTCACATTATTGTTGAACAGCTGTTATTGTGTTGCCAACTTATGTACTAACAATTTTTCGCACAACATTATTCTGTGGTGAGAAAATCGCCAACCGGACAATAAATATCTCCATTTATGAATAATTACGGATGTTAAACTTGCTTTCAATTGAACTTATCATGTTGCCTTTTTGTTATTAATTTCCTTAGTGCCTTTCAGTGAGAGGACAAGGGGTTAACATATTGGCTCTTTCAGGATCATTTTTTATTTTATTGTTTTATATCTCGGCGGCCCATTCCCAGGATCGAGAATGCTTTTGGGTAAAGCTTTCGTGCAACGAGCCAAACATCAAGGGTATATTCTGCTGATGATTCCATAATAAGGATGAAACAGCTGTACAGAATTACCATTGATGTTGGCTCAATGTGCGAAGGCATATTTATTGTCCGGTTGGCGATTTTCTCTCCATTTATGAATAATTACGGACGTTAAACTTGCTTTCAATTATTCTGTGGTTTTAAATAAAATTACATTCTGTTATACAGTATTTCAATGCATTTATTTATGTACTTTACGATACACATTCATTTTTACTTTCACAATTACTGTATAAATGTAACATGTAAAGTTGTAATAAACATTTACTCTGTTTATTGGGAAATTAACAATGTTATTGTCGGCCATATGTACAACGTGTGTTGTTTTGTTCTGACGAAACGTTCATTTACTCAACCATCTAATCACGTTCTGTATACTGTAATTGCAGAGTTTTCTTCAGAATTAAATGTTCTACAACTTTTGTTGTAAACTTTTGTGTGTGTCTCACCTACTTTACCAAACTTAAAGTATGTCAAATGGACAAAACGTTGTTTCGCGATTCCTCTTTTGTAGGTTCCACTTGGGATACGGTTACAAACACACATCTGCGACATGTTTCATTCGATTTTTCAGGTCAACAACCAAATGAAACCACTGATTTCGCCCCTTACTTTACCTTCCCAGACTTCCAGCAAGTCTTCATTTCACCCAGGGTACTAAATTATGGGCGAGATCTTTCGCTAGCCGTAACTCGCTACTGAAGCATTTCTGGACCTACGTTTATATAACTTTGTTTCTTTACTTTTACATGTAGAATTCGCTCCCGAAGTTTCTGCATATCTTTGTGAATCACCCTGTATATAAGCAGCATGGCTTACTGATAAGAAAGTTATGAATGTCTCCAGATGATGATAGTAACATTTATATTACTCCATTTTGCATTTCTTTAAAACCAAACTAGATCTTTAAGTTTTCTTTTTAATCTTAAGAATCTTCAGTAGACTCCAAATGCTAAGTAGATTCTGAATTACTTTGTAATTAATTACAAAATGTAATTAATGTATGAAAGTACAATTTTAGTAAAGTGTCATAAATAATACATAATCTGCACTAAGCTACAATTACAATAATAATGAAAAGCACAGAATTCCAATGAAGTGGCACATTGCACTGTTGACTAAAAGTGCAACACTATGAAAAACAAGAGCTATCAAAGCCATATTTATTTTACAGATACTTATGGTGTAAAGATGAAATGATTACATTTACACCTTGGCACAACTTGCAGAATGTAAAGAAATTAGTATCTCGTGTAGCCATCATGGGCGGCAATAATTTCTGCTTCATGGCCCAGCATACAGAGGAAGAAACTTTGGATGTGCATTTGAGGTATGTCAGTCCATGCGGTTTCGATGCAGTGCCTAAGTTCATCTGCTGTAGCTGCAGGTGTTTGTGGTGTGCCAGTCGTTGTGCATCGTGGACCAGAGGTGTTCAATATGCGAGAGATCCAGTGAATGTGCAGGCCACAGAAGAAGTTGAACATGTTGGTCATCCAGGAATTGTTGGATGTTTGCGTGCCACGTGTGGTTGCACATTGTCCTGTTGGTAGATGATCACAGGCAGGCCCTGAAGATAAGGAAAACAACACCTGAGAAATGTAACGATGAATATTTAATGTACTGGCAGTGCATCCTAGGCACTAGTGAGAATGGAATCCAATAGCACCCCATACCATAATGTCAGGTGCCAGATCGATAAGACAATGCATAATGACGAACTCACCGTCTTTCACCATGGTGTTGCCAGACACGAATATGACCATTATGGTGCTGCAGACAGAAGTGGGATTTGTCGGAAATAACGATGCCTTTCATCCTTCCAAGCGCAATGTTCTAGGCATTATTGCAGCCACAGATACCTCTGGTGTACAGTCAAAGGTAGTCAAAGCAATGGGCACCTTGCAAAAATTCCCTGATACCGCAGATGATGTCAAGCCGCATGTGCAGAGACTGTGCAACACACCCTAATTCTTGAGCTAGGGTTTGTGATGTGGCTGTACGATGCGTAATAGCCATGTGCACAAGATGACTGTCCTCTTTTCGGTGAGTGTGACGGGACCATTGGGATCCTTCATGATGAATTTGTCAATCCTCAACCCATCGATTCCATATTCACATTACTGTGGCTGGGTTTCGCAACTCGAGCACCAATTTCTCAGAAGGATAATCCACAGTCTTGCTATGCCACAATTGTCTCATGATCGGAAAACCAGCTGGTATGGCTGCTATATCCTTGACAAGGTATACTGAAGCTGTCTGCACAAGAATGGCGAGCAAACAATTCCAATACTGCACAGCAGCTCTGTTCTCCTCTCTTATTCAGCTTCAAGGGGACATTACTGGTTCACATTATTTGCATATGTGCTGCGCTGTAATCATTTACATTGTTCCCATGATCTACGCATCATGAAAATTTTGGGTCGACTGGATGCGTTGTCTCTGGTGTTGCATTTTTAATGGCCAGCAGTGTGTTGTTTATTTGTATTTAAGTAGATTTAGTATCAAACTTATTACATATTTAACCTAGGTTTGAACATTTCATTAAAATATATGTTAATATTATTAATGTAATATTATTATCATAATAATAAAAAAAAACTAAAGTGTATGATTCATGTACTTATCAAAGGAAAGATTGTTTTCACATTCATTCAAAGAGCAGCAACCATGGATATACAAGGCTACGAGTTATTTATTTATTTACTTATTGTGGCCAAGAATTATTCAAAAAAATTCCTATTATTTATTTAAATAATATTATTTCCTCGGAAGTGCAGTGGTG
Source organism: Thereuonema tuberculata (assembly GCA_023159025.1). NCBI lineage: Eukaryota > Metazoa > Arthropoda > Chilopoda > Scutigeromorpha > Scutigeridae > Thereuonema > Thereuonema tuberculata. The sequence continues at coordinate 14,384,149 of JAFIDM010000005.1, read as the reverse complement.
GTGCCTCAAAGAAAAAATTACACAACGAAAAACTCACCAATGAAAAATTGGAGAGAAAATTCATGTGCCAGCAGTGCGCAGGCCTCAATGAATTTTTTTAAAGATAAATTATTATTATTATTATGTTTCAAACCTTGGGTTTCCCCAGCAAAAACAATATGGCCGGTCAATGACCAAAGCACATACTGCCAAGTGTAAAGATGTGTGCAAGAATGATTAGGGATGTATGCTTGTGTCCAAAAATTTCCTAACTATGCGTGTAGTATTGAGTACCACAGCCTTCTGCAGTTGTGCATAAGTGATTTTGTGAAGTCCTAGTGTGCTGAGACTGTGGTGCAATGTGTGAGGCACCAGACCAGTGGCAGACAGAACGATGGGTACAACACATACTCGATCCTGCTTCCACTGCTTCTGGAGCTCGTGTGCTAGATCAGTGTATTTACTGATCTTGTCTGCGTGAGTTTTCTGCATGTTCTTGCTGATAGGCACTGCAATATCAATTAGATAGGTCTGTTTGCTGACCTTATCAACAAGTGTGATGTCTGGTCTGTTGTGATGTCTGGTTTTGTCTGTGTGAATGGGGCGGTCCCAGTATAGTTTATCTGAGGGCGACTCTAATACGCTTTGTGGTATGTACTTGTAGTAGGGGACCGTGCTCTTAATAAGTGAATGTTTGTGTGCTAGTTGTTGATGAACGATCGACTCTACCTGATTGTGTCGATGGAGGTAGTCTGTTTGAGAGAGAAGGGGACAGCCTGATATTACGTGATCGATCGTCTCATGCGTAGTGTGGCATTTCCTGCATTTGTCGTCATGTGTGTTTGCATCGTGTAGAATGTGTTTCTTGTAGTTGCGTGTGGAGATGACTTGATCCTGTATTGCGATCATGAACCCTCTGGTCTCCCCAAACAGCTCACCACTCGTCAGCCATCTGTTCGACGCTTCCATGTCAACATGAGGCTGGCTGAGTTCGTGATGATGTCTGCCATGGAGTTCCTTACGAGCCCATGATTCACGCAGCTGCTGAGTGTGGGTGTCAGGGGTGGTCAGTGTTGGAGAAGAGTTTTCGAGGTTCAGGGGTGTGAGGTGTGTATCAGCCTTGACAATGGCTGAGTGAAGTGAGGAGTCTTCTGCTCTTTGGTGGAAATGTTCCCTAAGTGTATGTACTTGTTTTTCGTGTAGGGTGATGAGGTTGATGAGTCCTCGGCCTCCCTCCTTGCGGGGAAGAGTCATCCTTTCCGTAGCGGACTTGTGGTGGTGCATGTTGTGTTTCGTGAATGTAGTGCGTGTTGCGCGTTGTAGTGCTTCCAGTTCGGTGTTTGTCCATGGAATTATGCCGAATGAATATGTTAGTGTGGGAACGGCAAAAGTGTTGATAGCTTTAATTTTATTTCTGGCGTTGAGTTGTGTTTTGAGGATTTTGTGAACTCGAGCAAGGTATGTGTTCTTCAGTGCATTTTTGATGTTTGCGTTGTCAATGACGCGCGCTTGCTGGAAGCCCAGGTACTTGTAGGTCTCTCCCTGTTCCATGGATTGGATGGCCAAACCATGGTCCAGTTCAAAACACTCCAAATTCGAAGTCTTCCCACGTATTATGTGTAACTTGCGGCATTTGTCAATTCCAAATTCCATCCCAATGTCTTTGGTGAACTGGGTGGTGGCTTGTAGTAAATTAGTAAGTTGTGCATTGTTTGTGGCATAGAGTTTAATGTCATCCATGTAGAGTAAGTGTGTGATTTTATATGGTGTCACAGTGCCTGTGGTAAGCCTATAACCGTGTTTTGTGTTATCTAGTATATGGCTCAGTGGATTCAAGGCGAGGCAGAACCAAAGAGGACTCAAGGAGTCTCCCTGGAAAATACCTCTCCTTATGGGAATGGGATCTGTAGTGATGGAGGTGTTAGAGGTGCGTAGGTGTAATGTTGTGTTCCAACTCTTCATCGTGGCAGCTAAGAATGCCGTGATCTTGGGGTGTATTTTGTAGATATGAAGAGTGTGTAGGAGCCAGGAATGAGGGACAGAATCAAATGCCTTCTTGTAATCGATGTATGCGATATGTAAGCTCCTATTCTTCGCGCGTGCCTGGCACAGGATTACAGAGTCAATAAGGAGTTGCTCCTTACAACCCTGGGAATTCCTGCGACAGCCCTTCTGCTGTTCGGAAAGAATGTTATATGTCTCGATGTGTGTGTAGATCTTGTCTGCGAGGCAGGAGGTGAGGAGTTTGTAAAGTGTGGGGAGGCAAGTGATTGGGCGAGAGTTTACAGGTTGTGCTGTTTCAGTGTTCTTGCTCTGTAGGTATGTGACACCCTGTGTGAGGAAACGAAGCATATGTTCTGGGTGTTGGATTATGTCAGTGAGTGTAAGCGCTAGTTTTCCATGCAGGGACGTGAACCTCTTGATCCAGAAGTTCTGGACTCCGTCTGCACCAGGAGCCTTCCAGTTGTGTGCATGTTTTAGTGCTGTCTGTATGTCTGCGAAAGTAATCTCATGGAAGGACATGCAGGGTAAGTGTTCAGTGAGTTGCTGTTCCTCTGTTATCCATGGTGCTTTATCATTGTGGGGGATAGGGTTTGACCACAGAGACGACCAGTATTCATGTAAAGCCTCGCTGTATTATTATTATTATTATTTCCTGTTATTTATTTCCTATATCTTACTTACTAGAGTAGGTATGTTTCATGTTTTGTTGAGAATTGTATGAATGTTGTTTTGTAGTTTCATCATTACTACATGATTAACTGATAACTACATGATTAATTATTATTGACTTTTATAGTAATTTATAATGTATGGTGAACACAACTGGTGATCCTCAGAGTAAAAAGACAAGAGACTGAGAATCACATCTAGAATAATTTGTAACAAAAAATAAGTAAACTTTTTAATCATGAAAAGCTTTATTCGTAATGTATTCATGAATTTGAAAATTCCTTTTATCCTCCACATGAAGATAAATATAGCTAAGACATAAACTTTCTAAAAATTACTTCACTGCTATATATTTTTGATATAACTCTGCTATCTCTCTATGAAGCTACTTGACTTTAAAAAAGAAAGTCATTTAAATCATAAAACCACTCAGACTACCTCAAAAGTTATACAGGGTGTTTCGGAAATCGTAGACAAAGTGAAGAGATACGGGTTCCAAAGGTCATTTTGAGTCGAAAATGTTTTATGACATTTTGTTGTACGGGCCGGAGTTTTAGATTTAGGAAATGAATGCTTTGGGAATGGTCCCTAATCAAAGAAAGCTCAGTTCACATTAGGAAGTGTAAGTAAAAAGAAAAGGTTTATTACAAAAAGCAATTCCGATAACAAACGTCATGACTGAAAACAGCTATGATAATATATTAAAGAAAATGTTGAAAGTGAGCTTTCTTTGATCAGGAACCATTCCCAAAGCATTCATTTCCTAACTCTAAAACTACGGCCCGTACAACAAAACATCATAGAACATTTTCGACTCAAAATGACCTTTGGAATCCATATCTCTTCGCTTTGTCTATCATTTCCGAAACACCCTGTATATTAGAATAGCCCTAACCTTTTTTTTTTTATATATCTTCAGGGCTGTTGTCTATATTTTCCTCATCCACGTGGTTCATGTAGGATACTTTAAACATTCTAATCAATCATGTTGTCTTTCCAATCCAGTCCTTTCATTCTTCAGAATTTCCATGAAGAAGTTTCATTTTTAGTGAAGCACTTTCAGGTCTGCAAACACATATTGATATCTTAACCATTTGATTAATGGTTAAGGCAGTATAATTCTATGCATCCATAATGTATTGTATTTAAAATCCCTAAGGCATCTATAATACTTATTGTTTGATCTCTAATAGTATCACTAGAACCTTCTGGTTGTCCTTAGGTCGACTTCCTCCAAATCATTAATACAAAATTCTGTTATTTCTTCCTCTGTCATTTACTTTTCTTAATCAAAATTATCACAATTTTTCCAGCTTTTCCCTTTTATCCTTTATTTCATTCACCCAACACTAAAACACGGTCATTTCACTTTCTTCCTCCCTCACAGTTTGAATTTTATATTATACCCATACATTCTTTTTTTATAATCCATTATGTACGTTATCAAATTTTTTGGTACGATTTTCATATTTTTATATGTTCTGAATATTTTAATCACTTATACTTTGCCAGTAAAAAGTCATGTTTTACTGTGTTACTCATCACAAATTAAGTTTTCTGTTTGAGTATAACTTCACTTAATGTCTACTTTCCCACAAGAAGGAAAAGTAAGATCTATACAAATAATTTATTATTCGTGCTATTACTTATACAGTGACAGGTGATATTATCTCATGAAGAACCCTGAAAACCTCGTTTGTTCGTTCATTCGTTCGTTCTATCTATCTATCTATCTATCTATCTATCTATCTATCTATCTATCTTAACTTTTATGTGTTTCTTGTTCTTCTCAGTTCTAGAACAAATGTTAAATGGATCTCATAAATGTGACAATATAAAATATGTTTATGCATACCTGTGATACATTTCCTGAGCCAGTAAACACAAAGGTTAGTGGACCAATTGATTTCGGAAGCATTCCTAATGAGATTTCATATCCTGCATCACGAATAGCTTGCCTCGCCATTCCACTGTTACGATAGTTGTGAGCTGGTCCAATATGCTAAAGAAGATTTAAATAAAAAAAACAAATGAGGAGATACAAAAATAAGAGTTTTCTATCAAGGGGCTAAATGAATTTTTTATCTAAAGATCACTGTAACAAATTAATGGAGATTTAAATAGGAACCGTTGACCCAAATGAAGGAATTTATTAATATCACTGAAGTTGAATACATTTGATTATTATCATGCATTTTATAAACATTAAAATGACCTTCTATTTAGATGAATAAAAATGACACAATGCTATGTTGTAGATCAATAAATCTAAAATCTCTCAGGCAACAGCAATAATATGAATCATAAGAATAGTTAATGAATTAAAAAATTAATGATATATAAAATAAGAAAAAGAAGTATTTCCTGCTATTAATATCAAGATATAGTCTAAACCAAACAAACAGCTTCATCATCAATGGTAAAGAGTGCTAACAGGACAAAGCTATTACTTGACTGAATATCTGAACATTATTATAGAATGCTTTCTATTATTTTGAAAACTATGTATTTGTTACCTTTCGGAATTACAAGTCCACATGAACTCACAAAAAACTTAAAATCAAATTATGTCACGTTTATCTCCACATATCTTTTTATTGTATATTTGTTATTCAATGACACAGACCCAGCTATGAACCAATTATTATAAATCTAGATGTCAGACAAGACTGTTGTCTTTTGTTCTTATTGTTTAATTTATATTATGATGATCTGTTAAATCTGTGGAAGACTATTGCACCAAAGGAATACAGCTTCATCCGAAAAGACACACAAATTCATTGTTATATGCATATGATTAGAAGTTATTTGCCAGTTCTGAAGATGACCTTCAAAGAAGCATTCACAAAATGAATATTATAGCTAAAGACTATAACTGTGAAATATCAAAATCAAAAACGAAGATAATGGCTTTCTTAAGAAATGAAATAAAAAAAAATCCAAAATTTGTATTGATAATGTTTGATTGGAACAAATCATACATTTCAAATATCTGGGAAGAAAAATTTTCCACCAATATGACTGAGACATAGACAATAAACTAGCAAACTTTTCTAGGATGTGTGGAACGATAATAAGATCTTTAGAAAAACAATGTCTCCAAGTCCGTATACACCTGTCAATAAACTGGATTTGAAATGAATCTTCTTCCACAGCAGCACGTTTCCAAATGTGTTGACAGTCTTCCCATCCAATGTGAATCCTTCACAGATCCTGAAGTAAAAGTCTTCCATTCCCATGCCAATAATGTTCTCTTGGATGGTGGCGTCATCCAAAATCACAGCTGAAAATTCATAATAATTTGTGAAAGTGTTTGTCCCATATGCAGTCGTTCCTGAATCCAAAGTACTCTTCAATCACTAAATGCTCTTTAATCGAGAATCTTATTAAATCTGACGTACTTTCCGTCACTGCTTCTTCTTTAATTACTGCCATTATTCAATAACTCACATTTTGTCAATGTGCAATTATTTCATTGTTGCATCAATTGCTCACTGATTGACTAATTTCCAGAAACGTTATACAGTAATACCCTTGAGATACGAGCGCCACGACATACGAATATTCCGAGATATGAGCAAGCCTTCAAACAAATTTTTGCTTTGAGATACAAGTAAAGATTTGAGATACGAGTATGCTTACAGACGCCGATGCTAGGTGGCCTCACTCGTTCACTTCATGTGTTCGTCGATTTCCGTACGATTCTCCCGTGAGTCTTCCGTATTGTGTTTGCATTATCTATGTCATTTTTCTCTCTATTTTGTGCATTATTCTTCATAATAGTGTTGAGTTCTAAGAAAGCGAGTGGTAAGGATGGTAGTGAAAGAGAGACAGAAACAAATCTCCCTCAATAGGTATTTCGTTAAAAGGCCTGCGCCAAGTTATAGTAGGATAGTCAGTAGAAAAAAGTTAAGAAAAGTGAAGAAAAGTAAAGAATACAAATCGAAAAAAGCAAAAATAGAAAATAGAAAAGTAAAAAATTATAAATAATTTCATTACATGTTGCGAAGGTACTCTTCCTTCGTTGTCAGATGATATTAAATAAATAAATACATGAAAAGGAAAACAAGGCTCGGAATTAAAATTGAAATTTAACAATAATTTTGGATAACAATAATCACAACTTGCAAATGTAACATATAAATAATCTATCGTAAATTATATTGTAGCGAATTCTTAATTGATACTTCAGTATTGTAACAGTGTGTAGACTTAATTAACATGATTCGTGAAATTTTACGTAAGTAACAATCCTTCTCAATCCTATAGATTAATTAATAATATTAATTATTACGTAATGTATGTGCAAGGTACAGTACGGAGTCAAGTGTCTACAAACGGGCCAACTCTCTTCCCTCCCCCCTCCTCCTCATCCGCACACGCTGCCATTAGCCGTTACTGTATCGCCTGTCAGTAAGAACTCATAATTAAAACCACATTTTATTTTATATCACAGGAATCCTTAATAGCAATTAAAAACATGTTTTTTCCATTATTATTAGCACTAATAAGGGAGTTTTTTTAGAGGGCCAGAATGGATTTTTTTTTTTTTCTGTTATTTCTTATCGGAAAAAATGATTTGAGATACGAGCACCTTGAGTTATGAGCTCGGTCCTGGAACAGATTATGCTCGTATCTCAAGGTATTACTGTATATATACGACTTTCTCCATAGCATACATTTATATCCAGAGGTATACAGACTTTTCACCCACTCTGTAGAAGAGAAACAAAACTGAAATTTTATAAAACTATGGCAGTACCAGCCTCACTGTACGGTAGTGAAATTTGGGTAATTAGAGGTAAAGGTGATAGTCGAATTCAAGCAGCTGACATGAGGTTTCTGTGAGCGATAAAAAGTTGTACATGCTTAGACCATCTTAGAAACGAAAAAATAAGACTTAATTTAGGTATATACTCTATTCAGAACAAAATAAGTCAAAATTGGTATGAACATGTAATTAGAATGGAAGAAAATCGCCTCCCAAGATTAGCTTTGCAGTATAATCCTGTTGGAAGATGCAATGTAGGTTATTCTTGCAAAAGATGGTCTGTTGATTCAGAACAAACCAGATGGCCTTTAAGACGATGATGATGATGTTAGTCATGTTTTGTGCAAGCTTCATGCCTTTAAATGAAATTTTTCCATAGTCTTGTTTAGGGATGGTTTTATAACAAAATAACTACCTGAGAGCATCCCTTCCTGTCACAATTTTTCTCTGAATCTGTTACATGATGATTGGCTGTTATGAAAATAAACTGGAAGCACAGATTGAAAGCTTACGGAAAAGAACTTTATTTATTTTGAAAAGTTCTATATATATATATTTCAAAATAAATAAAGTCGCAGCAATGAATTTTTGTGAAGTGAAATCTTTATAATCTGCAAAAATCATAAAAGTGTCCCAGTGTAGGCCTGTGCAGGCCCTTGGGGTCGCAGGAGGTAAGGCTCCAGGCACTTCATGACCAACGCCCGCCTGCCTTTAACTCCCAGGAAATAAATCCGGTACCCATTCAACAGAGGGCTGGGTAGGCCCTAGGACCTGTTTGGAGGAGAATGGAGCGTAGAAAAATCCCCGCCCTCCGCTGAGGTGGGGATCGAACTCACCACCTCCAACCCACAGCCAAGCAAGTTTCATGAATTTTCAAGAGAATTTTTATGCCTTAATGAAGTCTAATCTTTATAATCTACAAAAATCTAAACAAACCTATATTTTGCCACAACCATGATCTACGTGAGGACTTAGACTAAATAAGAATCTTATTTCAGTTAAGAGACCAATCATAAGGTTGCAGAATACCATACTTTACCATAAAAGGTGTGTGATGTCCTAAGGCAAGTAGACGCAAGCCAAGGCCGTGAAGAATATTGATCATTCCTGCAACACCAGCCCACTTGCCAAATGCTACCACTCTCTGGCCCTTGTGATCAACCATTTTTTCATAATCTAAGAGACGAATATTCTAGAAATTAAAAGAAAAAAAAATTATTAGATGGACAAAAGATCTGCGTGAATCCTACAACAATTGAAATAAAGATAATTATGTTTTTACATAAGACAATAATCTCTTAAATGTAATTTTCTTTTTTTTTTTTTGTCATCAGATTATTTTTTCTGAACATGGAAATCTACATTTCAGATATGAAACAGATTTGTGAAACCAACCCTACATCCCATAAAGCATCAGGCCTGTAGCCAGAATTTTCTTTCGCGGAGAGCTCATTCTTAGAAAAAGGGCTGTCGACCTTAGTAAGAATAGAATCACTTCCTGTCTTTCAGCGGACGTCTAAAAATGTACAAATTCACATTGATGTGACTAGTTCCCTCTTCCTTGATTTCAACTGTAAGAGAGATGTTTCTTTCTTAAAGTTTCAGGTGGGGGTGGGTGGGGAAGCATTAACCCCTCAAGCTGCCCCATCCCCCAGGGCTACATGCCTGCAAAGCATGTAAATCAGAGAATATATAATAGATTTAAGTTATAACAAATTTTACATCTAATAATTCAACAAAATGGCAACTACGTAAATCTGTGTGTGTTTTGAACTTGTGAAGTTCATTAAAATCAAGAATGCAATTACAACAAATGAATGGAATCCTGTACTAATAAACATGAAATGTAATTTCATAAGAAAATGGGAAACAAATGATGAACATATTTTAAAATCAGTAAATTAAAAAGAAATGTAAATTCATAGTAGTTGGATTATCAGAATTTACTCGAAATTAATTGAATTTTAAAAAACGATCACAAACAACTTTTAAGTTTTGCTTATAATGTTAGAAATCCATCTACCTATTACTAATGTTTGGTTTGATTTTAAAAGATCCTGATCGTTATATTAAAAGTGAGATAAGGATCAATCTTAAAAAACCAATTTTATAAACAGAAAGGAAGAACTAGATGTTATGTAGGTTCAGGATATGTATAGTAATGACAAAGCACAAAAGACGATGGAATTCTCTTTATAATATCATTTTAGAGAGAGATGTTTAGGAGGCATTGTTAAGCAATGATATTTGATCAACGTTTAATAAAAACGTTTGCTGGTTCTTTCGCATCAAGTTGATGGATACTAATAATATAGATACTTAATATCATTTCTATTATTTAAGTATAAGCTGAAATGATGAATATTTGCGCCAGATTCAGACTGCACTAAGACGACAAAGAAAAATGGAACTCATCTTGTTTAAAAGAATACAACAATGTTATGTAATAAAAAAAAATAAAAAAACAAAACAAGTAAATTATAATTGCAATCGATAAGTAGCTTCATTTATAAAATACTTCTTTGCTTACCTTCTCTAAAATTGCATCCAAAAGGGCCATATTTGCTTCTTGAGCCTTGATGGTGTGAGAAAAAAAGCAGTAGGTTTTATGCGGTATAAGTGAGTCAATTGGGACCTGCTTGACACCGATAATGACTGGAGCATCACTGATGTCCTCTTGAATGATGGCACCAGCATTGGCATAAGCCTAAATATAAATAAAGCCGCTAAATTATTAATTAAGAATACATTTATTCTAAAAAGGACTAAAATGAACCTGTAATTGAATAAAATACACTATACAAATTTGACGTATATTATTTATTACTTCAATTATTGTGTATTGTTATTGTTAATTTTCACTCAATTTTTTGATTAAGAGATTAAGTAAAAGCTCATTTTTCTAAATTTTTATTTGGCAAAGTATCTATTAAACTAGTCTTGCTGACAGATATAATCATTATTACAAATAATACCAAGTCATATTTGGCATTAATAACAAAGTCACTTAGGCTTCATTGGCAAAGCAATGCCAATAAAGCTAGCCAATTCACAGTCTGTAATTTTTTTCCCCTTTTTTTTTTGAAATTTGCAGATTTTCAAAATTTCTTGTAAAAATGTAATTTATTAATATCAATATTTCTTTTTTTTTAATAGTGCAATATCTTGCATTTAATACTTTGTTTTAATGTAGTTTTTTTTAGGCTTCTGGTACAGTGAAGCCTTATATCCCCAGTTTGTCTGTTTGTCTTTGTACAAGTCTTTTTCTTCCAATTAATTAATTAACCTGTACCATAATACGCCATGCAGGTCCTGGGGTGTGTTGGATGTCTAGGCTACCAACAATTCCTGATCAATGGAATTAGTTGAGGTAGGATGGTCAGTCCAACGCTTGTCCGCCTTCCAATAACTACATATTTATTTTCATTAATGTTTAGTAATTAATTATTTAAATCATTCAAAATCAAAACATTCTTGTATTGAAGATTTAAGATTCGAGTCTTCTTATGGTTTAAAAACATGCAGCCCTTTTTACTTTACTTTTTCAGCCTGGAGCTGAAGCACCATCAATTTTCTCATTATGATTCTAGTTTTAAATTATATTAAATTAATGAATTAATTTTTGTTTGTTCACAATTTCAAAGATCCAGTATTACAAAAATTAGCCTTAGAGCTCTCTTGGATGAGTACATTACAGATTACTTTGAATCACTAGTGAGGAAATAATTTAAACTTAAGTTTACATTTCAAAACATTATTTCTAATTTAACCCCTTGATGGCTGCAACAAAATCCAAAGTTCCTTATAAGTGATAGAGGAGCTTTCTTGAATGATTCCCAAAAACTTTATTTATTGCTAAGAGATTCTATGCTTCAAAGAAGAAATAAACTAAAAGCTTCAACCTCTCAATCACAAAAGACGGATATTCTATTTTTACTCATTCAAAGATAAATGTGTGAATAAGGAAGAATTTCTTTAGGAAAACATTTAATTTCTGAATAGCTCTGTTCTATAGCATTAAGCCCAATTGGGAGAAATATCTCATACAGAATGACAATAAAAAATAGTAAAGTACTGATATTGGTGATGAACGTTGGGATGATAGCGACCGGAATGAAGCACAGAAATTACCAGAACAGAGAAAGTACATAACAATTAATATTAAAATCAATGGTTTTACTTTAAGATAAAAGTTTACTTATGAAATTTATGAAAACTTATTTTAAAAAAAAATTGTTGGAGTATGTGAACTGTTGTAACTGGTCTGAAACGTATTTAAAAGTTATGGAAATACAGGGGGTGGACACAATAATCTGAGCACCCACATGAAAATGAGCCATACTTCATTTGTGTACTAGAGTCACGCCATCTAGAATAAATGTCTCCTACCTAATGGTCGTGAAGGCGGAGGTATCAGTTGTTCAGCAACAATAGTATGGGCTAGCAGTGAAATGCCGTTACGTCCGACCTCTCTGACTTCAAAAATGGCATGATCATTGAAGCATGCCTCCCTTGAGCTTCAGTGACGAAAACAGCCAACCTTGTGGGTGTTGCAAGAAGCACTGTGTCAACTGTTATGACAATCTATACAAAACATAGTAAGAAGTCATCTGCAAAACATAAAAGTGGGCAAAAGTCAAAACTCACTGCCCGGGATAGATGGGTGTTCAAGTGGATAGTGACCCGACAGCACAAGACAAAATAACCTCTGAGATGAATACCCATCTCCAGGACCTCACATCAACCAAAACTATTCAACAGGAACTGAATGCAGAGTGGCTATTCCAAAACCATTGGTGAAACCGTTGAAGCAATGGCAATGGTGCCACAAACACAGACACTGGACACAACAGCAAGTGAGGACACATCATTTGATCTGACGAATCTTCCTTTACATTGTTTCAGTCCACCAGAAGTATTTGTGTGTGGAGAACTCTCGTAGAAACCTTTCATGTTGACTGCTTGCTTCCTACTGTTAAGCTTGGAGGGGTGCGATATCTGGCATGGTCTGGGATCACTTGTATGCACATTCCTGCATGGGAAGGTCACAGCACAGCATTATCTCAACATTCTGGGTGATCATCTCCATCCTATGCTGCAGACTCTGTTCCCTGACAAATGACCTCTGTTCCAAGACGACAACGTCCCCATTCACACTGCTCGGTGTGTCCAAGCATGGTTCAATGAGCACGAATATGATATGGAACATCTCGTCTGGTCTCCTCAATCTCCTGGTCTTAACATAATCGAACCTTTGTGGGGAATTTTGGAAGCGAAAGTGAGTGCTAGGTTTCCACCTCCCTCCACACTTTCAGCTACAGACTGCTCTGCATAATAGCTACGAATTCCCGTGAGCATTGTACATGACCTGTATTTGTCCTTTCCATGTGGAATTCAAGCTGTAATGCTGGCGAAGGTTGGGCCAACACCCTTCTAATAAAGATTGTGTGTTGTTTCGTAGGTGTTCATATTAATTTGTCCACCCCCTGTACATCAGTCTCTTTACAAAATATCATTTATTTTATTAAGTTGTATTATTAATCTAAACCCAAAATTGCAATGTCTAGTATGAAAGCAACTGTCACTTGGTAAATTAGTGGCTTTCTAAAATTGAGATTAACCCTAAGGGTTTAAATGGGGACTGATTTTTTCCCCAGATGTTAACACGTTTTGATCTTCTAGTAAGCCCTCAGGCTACAGATAGTTGAAGCTTCTATTTCACGTATCACCATCTCATTTGGAATGTTTGCATAGTATTATCTACCTATGAAAAGTTAGATTTGATGAAAGATTTCAATAGGATGAATTAAGATTAATAACTCTTCCAAAGCAAATAATTCACAGAATAGTGAAGTTCTGAAAGATAGTTGAAACAATCTTACACAAAAAAGGTTAAAGTGCAAAAAAAAAACCTAGAATATATTCCACTATGGATATGTCTCAGAAATCAACTCATAGGTCCCTATTAAAGCCACTGAATTCTATGACCAATGAAAACAAAATTAAATTATGATAAATTCCCCCTTTACAAGAATTATGGGTCTGGTATTTCATTATCAATTGCCCTATTACACAATAAAATACAACCAATCAAACAAAGACAATCGTATTTAAATTCAATATGGATCTTACAGGCATGGGGTAAGCTCTTCTATTGGAGGGTTGAACCAAGACTTTGACTCCATCTTTTGTCAACTGTTTAACACAAGCTGGTGAAATGGGTGCCCTTCGTTCCCAAACAGATGAATCTTCTCTCCGCAATCCTAAAATCTAGTTAAAAAAAAAAGTATGTTAATAAGTTATAACTTCATGAATGTCAAATATATACAGGGTGATTCAAAATTCCCTGTACAAACTTTAAAGGTAGGGCAGGAATACAAAAACAAACCGTATTCGTAGCAGAATGTATGTCTGAAAACGCCCCCAAATGTGCTCGAAAGTACAACTAAGGTTCAGAAACAAAGGACAACAACATGTTTATTAATCCTATGTTTACAATATGACAGTAAGTTGTACATTTACAGGTTCACAGTAGGTGCTCAAAGTTTTACACAATCTCTGGTGCAAATGAGCAAACGTTTGATGTTTGGGCACACATCTGTTGGGGAACCATTCACTGCCCCAAATAGGCTAGGTGTGTATCTCAGTAGTAGTAAAGCGATACATCAAAAGTCAAAGTCTTAAGTTGACAATGGCTCATACTGCCCAACTAACGTGCTGACAAACAGTGCCTCTACTAAATTCGGGTGTCGTTTGCAGACATAAATTCCACTATGAATATGGTCTGTTTTTGCATTCCTGGCCTATCTTTAAAGTTGTGCAGGGAATTTTTAATCACCCTGTAAAACCAATAATGCATTAAAAGTAATTCATTCTCTCTGTAATTATATGTATTTTATTATCAGATATTTGAGATTTTATCAAAAAAGTAATAACTATTTTTTTTTTAACTTGCAGCAATGAAAATTATACATTTAATTGCTTTTAATTTATAATTTTTTGTTTATTTTTTCTTCATAATATTTTGTAAAATATTTCAATTTAAGTAAAGATGCTAATAGCAAATATTAATTCATTTTTGTTAATTTTTACAAAATCCCGTCAATTTTATTTTGAAAATTTTATAATAATAAAAAATGCTTCATTATTTTAAATAAAATAAAATATAATCTTACTTTGCCCCTCACACTGCTGCAATGGCGATTTAGTACTAAGTACTGTAAAATATATTTTTGGTTCCATCGTCCTTTTTTAACTGCTCTCCACATTATAAATCTATAATAATAAAAAAAATTCATTTCAGTTTTAGATATCTATTCACGTAAGATTAATGATGTTGCTGTGCGTGCAAATAAGACATCTGCCTCATGATAATACTGTACGTACATTCTTTGCTACCTGCCAACTGTTGGCAGTGGTTCAAGCCCTTCTACTGCATTTGCAGATAACTCATTTGTATCCAGTAAAAAACAAAAGTGAGGTTTTCTTCAGTGGAATCAGGAGCTATTTCTAAACTAAGACTGCAAAATGCAGTATCGACCTTTGAAGAAATGCTATAGACACAAGCAAAACAAAGTGTAACAAAAAAATAAAATCAAACTCAAGGCAACAGATGATTTTTAACATTTTTTTTTTCATTTCTGCAAAAATATTACACGGCAAAACATAGCCTGTATAGTACAAACAGGATTTATAGAAGTATGTTTTATTTGAATAAAAATAAATAAATAAATAAATAAATAAATAAAACTGCGCTTCAATACAACTATTGAAACTACGTATTTTTATTAGTACTAATGTTATAAACGATTTTTAAAGCATTAATTTCAGCAATAAACAAAACTATGTTTTTAAAAAACTTATATCCACTTAAGAAAATTGTATGTTTTTGCCCCTTATCAAACACAAAGAGAAAAAAAAAACCAGGCCACAAATTTTATTGCTTATCTTACAGATTGGAAAGAGAGTGAAAGTTTTTATTTTATCTGAAAAGAGATTAAAAAAAAGAAATATATGTTAAAGTCACCCCTCCGCACACACGCGCGCTAAAAAAAAAATCGAAAGATCCTTTTGTTTTCTATAAACCAACATCGAACGGATGTAGTTCTATAATATATTTTTTTTTTTATCCTAAGCACTGAATTTTTAAGAATAAAAATGGCTTTACGTGCACTAATTTTTAACTTTGCTGAAATATTTTGTGCAGTTTTTTTTTTTTCCGAACTGGTAAATTTTACGGTTTAAGTAATATTTATATTCGTATTTCCTCAGCAGTTACTCAGAAATTTAATAAAAAAAAACTCACTGAGTATTTCTCTGAAAACTTTTGAATTTCTTTTCTGTATTGCAGCATAGTAACAAGCTGTAAGTTGCATAATTCTTATTTTTATCGAAACGATCGTCATTTGAAACTAATTTGCATAATATTTATTAGCAATCTTTTAATAAAAATTCGAGTTCTATTTATACCAACTCTGGGCTCAATTTCGTATCCCTCAAATCCGATTGAGCGGATTATATAAAGAAGTCGTTAAAAAGAAGCCAATTTAAGTTACGATTCATTGATAGCCAGTAATCAGTAATTCCCTGACAATGCTTTTAAAGTGAAGTCTAATTTAACGCTTATGTTTATTTTTAGCCGAATTTTTCGTTGAGATTTTAAATTCCCATCTCAGAAAAATGGAAAGTGATTGCAGATTTAATTTATTTCGTGTCACTGCGAAAAAAAAAAAATTGCCCAATCTTTAGATTAAGCATTTCATAAGACGTGTTCTCCAAAGATCAGTTAATTATGGCAAGATGATTAATGAAAATGAGATAGGGGAAAAAAGTAATTTCAAATTATTTTTACTCCCAAGTTCGTTTTGATGAAAAATTAGAATTCAAAGTATAAAAATCATTTAAATTCTTGTGACAAATTGTATTTTTTAAAAAGATAAACAATGTTAAGGGAATTATATTGAAAAGTGTTAAATCTTTTTACGAATTAAAAAGAAAAAAAAAAAAGAATTTTTTTTTTCCTTTTCTCCTTAATTAAAAAAGACTGTATTTAAGTACTACAAAATAAGTTAAAAAAAAAAAAAAAAAAAAGGCTCTTGACGAAGTTTAGAATCTTTTCTCCAATTCTGAATTCTAAATATAAGATACGCCACTGAATTAAATATATAAAAAAAATCGAAAATTTAAAAAAAAAAAAATAGATTATTTCATTTTATACTTTAGTTAATTATTTTAAATTAGATTGTTTTGCATTTTTAATCTCTATTGAAACATGGATAACATTAATAAAGAGGGCGGGAAAGTCAAGGTTGTTTCTTTTCAAGGTCGTGATGTGATGTGATCGTGACGTGACGGTAATTCTTCATCAGGAGAGAAAAAAAATCCATAATTGTTTTTTAATAGTTCAATCTTTTTATCTCTTTAACTTAAATCTTTTTTAAAACAGTAAGGATATATATTTACGTCATCAAAATTAACGAATTCGTGACATAAGGAGTTTAACTTGTAATTCTTACATTTTTTGCAAGCAAACATAGCTTCTATGCTAATATTTGTTATTTGACAAGATGTGTACATAACTGTTCACACAGAGAAAGGAACTAAGATAACGTTTCACATTCGAAAGCTAAAAGATCTATTTGCTAAATCGGGAATACCTGGGATCTCTTAACTGTAGTTGTAAAGAAAATAAAAAAAGCAGTTAAATCCACATTGGATTGCTTACTTCGTCGATCAACAATGAAGCCAGTGGAATTTTCCGCTGTTCATAACCTATCCGCATTTTTCGCTTACATTTTTCATAATAAAAATGAATCAAATACCTTCAAGAAAAGCTAAATATGCACTGCTATTTTACAGAATGATCCCGATTTTCTTTAGAAGCAGATCGGGATGCGCTTCCAACAAAGCCTCACATTTATAAGGGGTAGTGGGGATAATTCAAAGGAGACTGGGGGTAGGGGTAATTGGCCTCAAGACATTTAAACCCAAATCTGGAGAAGGGAATCTTCCACACATTCCTCCAAAACTGATTTTTAATTAACTTACTAAAAAAAAACCCACCAAAATTCAAGATTTTTTTTTGTGTGCTAAATATTACGGTAAAATAATATTATATTAAAATGACATTCCAACTAAATATTTTTAAAATATTAATAAACTCAAGGAAAAAAAAAATAATAATATATGCCAAAAAGTTTTATAGCAAAATAGTGATGTTGACATTATGCATTTGCTATATTTGAATCCCTTAAGTTTGTTTTGTTTTAAGTAATTGGAGACACTAGAGTATTTCTAAAGAAGAAACGGGGTAAAATTTGAAACTGAAAGTAGGTTATCTAATAGCCTTGAAAAAGCTAATTCCATATAATACAGTTTTAAAACGGGCCTACTTAAAAATCAGTATCTGGCTTTGAGGTTTAAAAATAGTTGGATGTAAATAAAAAGGACAATTAATTTATTTCAATATTATTTTCTCCACAAAAACGTAATAGATGATGTTGACCTATTAAAAAAAGGACCAAGACATATTTCTACGTAGGTTCTGTGTCGAACCCATTATGAAACAACAACACACAAAAAAAGTATTAAAACAAAAACCATTTACCTTCTAATATCCCGGCTGATTCCAGGAAGATATTACGGCATTCTGGGCTGATGGCGAAAAAAAACCTCACAGCTGGTGAACGGCTACAGATGATGGAAGATGATGCTCACTTTCTCCACATGGCCACTGCCGGAGCCGTTCTTCGAAGCCGTGAAGACCAGGCAAAGCGCAGTTGGCTTCTCGTCAAAAATGCTTACGTAATCAACACACAACAGTTATGATGACGTCACTGAAGGTGTGTCTGGAGATGTCCCAGCTTCTTAAGGAGAGAATCCACGCATCTACAGAGCTTTTCCGTAGATCTTCCGTTTTTGTTTTGTTTTTTTTAAATCTTTGTTTCTTAAAATCTTTTTTATCTCTGGAGGTCGCCATAGAAAAGCGTTTCCCCCTTCTTTTAAGAAAGAGAAAAAAAATATATATATTACAAGAATATAAATGACTTTTAATTACTTTTAATTGGAATAGAACGTTAATTTACTTACTTTAACTTTTTAGTCTAAGATTATATAACTACGTTTATTTCAAATTCACAACACTATCATTAAATGATTTTCTTGATTAATCTTTCGAATTAATCTTAAAATCAAGAGATTTAATTAAAATCTTACACAATGCAATAAAAAAAAAAAACAATGAAAAAAAAAGTACAAAGCGCCAATTTTTTAAATATTTAAGTGAAATTCTGTCTATTGACTCAATTTGTACTAACGAAACACGGAGCGGACATTGGATAGTCCTAATGTATCCTACAGTTTTAGTTTCCTAAATAGACCATTTTTGATTTAGCTTTGCTTGCCAATAAATCTTACAAATATAGTCACTCAGTAAAAACCCAATATCATCTTCCTAAGATATATTTTATTGATCATGATCACTAAAAAATTAAAATTGCATTCTGGAAGGTTCTTATTCTATTTTTATTTTCTCTGCAATTTATAAACTGAAAGAATAAGCCAAAAGCTGTATGCTAATAAATTTAGAAAAAAAGAGATATGTGTAGGTGTGTAATTTTTTGATTAATGTGTAAATTTCTCATCCATATATTCTTAAGTATTTTTGTTGAGCTACAAATTCAAGATTGTTACAAGTGCAGTTGTTTGTAAATGTAATAAATTTCAGTGTTAAATCTTTCACAGTTTTGATTGTAGATTAATGAAATAATTTTCAATTTTTATTTTTGATAGTCATAATTTAGTTTTATTACGGTTAATATTCATTTTGTTATTAATTTGCATTTAATTACATTAATTCAAATCTTGTTGAAGAAGATTAATTACACTCATTTGATTCAATCACAAAAAAAAAAAAAAAAGACAATTAAATACAGCGCACAGCATAGGAAGAAAGAAAGATAACTTGGAAATTGACTGCCTGGCTTTTGCAGACGATCTTGCAATACTAGCGGAAAACATTGAAGATGCAAGAAGACAAATAAATATACTGAAAGAGACAGCAGAAAAGGCTGGACTACAAATATCTTATGAAAAGACGGAATACATGACCAATAGAAAAGATGCACCAAGACAGATCACAACAAAGTATGGGAAAATCAAGAGGGTTAACAAGTTCAAATACCTGGGAGAAATAATTCAACCAAACGCCCTTGACAAAGAAGCGGTCCTAGCAAGAGCAAGAAAAATGGAACTGTCATTCCAGTTGACAAAAAATATATACAACAAGAAGTCCATATCTATAAACGCTAAAATTAGGCACTACAATACAGTCATTAAGCCAGAAGGCCTCTACGCCTCAGAATGCCTTGCACTAAACACAGCCAGACAATTAGACGAGGTAGAAAAAAAGGAAAGAAAGATCTTACGGAAAATCCTGGGACCAAAATTTGAAGATGGAAAATGGAAACTGAGAAACAACAAGGAAATCTACGCAAAAGCAGAAAAAATAACTGACACAATGAGGAAAAGAAGAGTGGCTTTCTACGGACACATTAAAAGAATGAGTGAAGGTAGACTGACGAAGAGATTATTCACCTTCTTCGACAGAAACCCCAAGACTCAGATGACATGGATCAAGGAGGTCAGAAAAGACATGGAAGAAATGAAAATAGATGGAGAAGAGGTGGAGAGAAGAGAAGAATTCAGAAAAAAGATCAGGGGATTTAAGGGTTTTCAAGAAAAGGCAAAGAAGAAGACGGGAGCAAAATGGACGGAAGAAAGAAGGAAACAACATGGAGAAAGAATACTGGAAGAGAAGAAAGAAGTTAGAAAAATAATCATGAGTTATTTCACGTGGTCCATAGTCGGCCAAATTCGAAGAAAGAAAGACAGCGCACAGAATGCTAGAAAATAGGCGTAACTCGGGGGGGGGGGGGTTGCTACCCCCCCCCCCCCAGGGAAAATACATATTAGTGTAATTATTTTATATTTTAAATATAAAAATAAATTAAATTAAATATTTTTTAACTTATTGGCATTGTATGCATTATTTGCAACAATAAGAATGCAATTATTCGAAGGTACATGCAACAAAATGGGATATCCTATCTACTTTGCATTTCGAACACAAATTTGGGAGCCAAGGCCATGTATCAACAATGGTACAGAATATCACGTTATTTTATAAGTGTTTCTGTTACAGTATAAAATTAATCGTTATTCTATCTGCCAGCGGGGACCTCAAAAATTTATCTCTGAGCATGGGCGGATTTAGGTCTTGATATCTGGGGGTGCGAGCTCACCGGAAGGTATGAGGTATTTGTATACCAAATTCAAACACCAAAACCCAATTTAAATGGTCCGTTTTTAGGCCTAAAAATGTAGCCTATTTCTTTTATCTAACAATAACCCTTTCGTATTTTATGATACAGCTCATTACAATTGTTAAAAGTAACATTTCATTTGTATTATTATTAACCATAATAGACTAATAATGTCACCACTAGAAAAACATTTTGAGAAATTTTTTGAACTTGACTCGGTTTGTGAAGTTTGTTAATAAAGAACTAAGGAATCTAAAAACGTACATAACAAATCTGATTAAGTGAATTTATTAAAAATACAAACTCCACAAGAAAACATTTGAATCAAAAGACTACTTTTGAGTTATTACTGCTTCATTAATATCTAATGTCTTATTATATTTAATGTTTTGTTCCAAGTTACCTTACTTTCGTCCACCTTTCGATAGAAACAAATTTGCAAGTTTGTCATAGTCCATGGCCTTCACAATAGCACTTTCCGAAAGCAGAACCATCAAGTCTGATAGACGTTCTTCATTCATCGTCGAACGCAGCCAGTTGTTTATTCTTCGCATAGCTGAAAATGTCCGTTCACAAGTTGCGCTGTTGGATGGCAAAGTAAATGCAATACACATCATCTTATACAAGTTAGGGTAGGTTCTATCATTGACGCTTTCAATCAGAGCTGGAATAATTTTTTTCAGTGAGGAAGTTTCCAAATTTATTAAAACATTTTCTGTGTCCTTTTTTTTTCTCGCCTAACGAGATTTGCGATTTGCATTACCGCTTTCAACGATTTTACATTGACACTTGCTATGGGATAACTGTTTATGAAGAAAACACTTTTTTCAACATTTAAATGCAAAATTTATAAAATTATTATAACAGAAAACATTTTTATTTATCTGTAAAAAAAAATTATCATCCCAAAAATCTGGGGGTGCGGCGCACCCCCGTAAATCCGCCTGTGTCTCTGAGCCCGAATCTTCTCATCCCTGCTCTATACTACTGTGTTCATCCAACTGAATAATTTCACTACCTTGGCAGTTAAAAGTAGGCCGATGTTTCTTTTTTTGGGTTCCACGAGGTAAGCAAAATTGCTCTTCTTTGGACGGCCTTTTGGCGAAATCAACTGCAGGTTGGTATTTCTGAAATGTTCAGAAACCATGCTCATCCACAGGATTTTTTTTTTCTGGTTGGAGGGGGATTGGAAGAAGGGGAAGCGGGCAAATATATTGGCAGTGTAAAATAGTCTGTAAAACTGTACTTTACATTGTGACATTACATAAAATAAATGTATGTAAACTACCGATTATCCGCGGACCTCTCATGTTTCCATTTTTTTTTTATTGTACAATAAATTACGGAATTAAACAAAAAAAAAAAAAAAAAAAATCTAGAATAAGTTTTTTTTTTTTTTTTGTTTAATTCCGTAATTTTGTTGTTTACAAGGTAAACAACAAAAGAGGCTAACAAAGTAAGTGAAGACAATTATAGACAAACAATTTAAAGAACGACCTTGTGGGCGGAGCTTAGGCCGGCAGGTTGTACTAAATTACAGGAGAGCCTTCCTGTAATAATAAAATTTAAAAATAAATAGTTTAAAATAAAATAATTGCCTATAATCTTTGTACTGTAACTGTAAGTATTGCCATTTTAATGTAAATAAAACATGTTAAAGGCATTTTCGAGTTTATTTTCGTCCTACTTCGGATTATCCATGGAATTCGCTTATCCGCGGATAATCGGGAGTTTACTGTAGATATAATAAAGTTTATCAGTGTTCTATCTTTTAATATTCTTGAGAGAAAAAAAATCTGAGACTTTTCATTAAATTGAAAATTCTAGGGTGGGACTACTTCCATCAAGTCCTCTGTATTTCGGCTTACCTATGAACTTGCGATCCCAACTATCTACGTAAGTCGGGGCTCTTTACAATAAAGAAGTAGGCTATGCGCCCCCTCCTGTAAGTAGAACGTTCTTGAATTGAGTATTGGACAATAGAAAAAAAAAAGATTTTAAAATGAATGGCCTTGGCAATTTTATAATCCTATTCAGATTACCGAGTTTTCGATTATGAAGATTCTAGAGTGACGGCGACGAAATTGTAACCCTGTTTCGGTTTAATACGGATCCGATTACCGCGCTTAGTGACATTCAGTTGTGGAGACGGCTTTCAAATGATTTTCTTGGCTTTTACCAAATACAATTTTAAAAATCACCAAAAATTATTAAAAAATACGAAATTAAATGAAAAACGAATGACTTTTTGTTTTTAAATTCAGCCGTTCATTCAATTAAAAAAAAAGCTTTTGGTTCTAACAAAAAAAACAAGTTCTCAAACCAAAATACATCGGAGTTTCATACAGTTCCCATAATCCACTCTTATAAATCACTTCCACAATTTCCCGTAAAGCAGATATTATGAAGAAAAACCAAGTACCAAAATTCATTCAAGTTTCACAAAATCTCCCAAGAAAGTTGAAAATCACCAAATTCGGCAACTGTCAGATATAACTGACAATTACTGGAAAGGCTAATTATTGACATGAGAGCAACCCCAAACTTTTTCTGAGGTGGGGTGGGGAAAAAATTTGGCAATATACTTTACACTGCAAGATTAAATAAGTAAAACAAAATAATTTAAATAAAATTTATATTTAAGAAATTACAGGATATTACATTTTAATACAGAACTAGGCCATCTCCCTGGTAAGTATGAGGTAATCCCAGGAGAATCAATTCCAAGCGGTTATGGCAAAAAGTGTTATTTTAGTCCTTTATGAATGAACTCATTATTTGATAGCGCGCGAACAAATAGAATAAAAGTAGGATTGGATATTGGGGGACCAGCAGTAGTCCAATGGTTAGCGTTCCTGCAAGGCGAAAAAAAAAAAAAGAAAATTTTATAATCTGAGACTTTCTCAGCAAGGGAAACTAATAATTAACAATTGCGCCGGACAGACAGAGAAATAAAAGATTTTAGTAATACAGAATTATATTAAAATCAAAAATTCCACGGAGAAGGATTATCATCATTTTTGACATTTTGATGCGACAACCGTGGGGATTCTTAACTCCACCAATATTATGAAAATTCCCGTTTTTATGTTATCATTAAAAGCAGCATTGAACTTTTAATTACAGCGAATAATAAAGAAGAGTCTGAATAACAAAAATTAGTTAAAAACAAAAAATCAAATCGCCATCTGGTAAAATGAAGCAGTGCACACGAGAAATTAGTAACTTCAGCATATGGGACATTCTATTGCAGCTAAATTGCATTAAATGAACTGCTTTTATGCCAATCTGAAAAAAAAAAAATCACAACTGCAGTTTTTCTTGTTCATAGCCCCACATAGATCTATCTG
Organism: Thereuonema tuberculata; assembly: GCA_023159025.1. Classification (NCBI taxonomy): domain Eukaryota; kingdom Metazoa; phylum Arthropoda; class Chilopoda; order Scutigeromorpha; family Scutigeridae; genus Thereuonema; species Thereuonema tuberculata. The sequence continues at coordinate 14,360,054 of JAFIDM010000005.1, read as the reverse complement.
CTTCTTATACTCGACATCTAAAATTCCTTAAATACACCTAACCCCCGAAATACACGATTAATTGGTTCCGTGTTTTTTGAAACCGTGTTGTTCGAGACTACAAAAAACGGGATTACGTTTCAAGTGTGAAAATAAAAAACAATCAAAATAATGAAAAAATAACTAGATACAATTGGTTAAAAATCTTTCAAATCAATAAATTGAATAATAATTTTGGTTTAAGATTGGAAAATTATATAAAATATAAATTATTCAGTCAAATTAATTGGGAAAAATGTAATTCTAAAACACTTATGGCCAAGTGCACCAAACTTCAATTAACTTTGACGGCTGCATTGCGGACGTAGCTAAAATTAGTGGGGGGTGCTGCTGCAGAAAAATTTTAGCCTTTGCTTTAAAATTGTGTGAAAGGAAACAAACATGTATAAAAAGAAATTTATCAAGTTTCTAAATTTTCTTTTTATGGATAGTTCTACAAGAATTGGGTAACTTTTTGGAGGAAAACGTGCCAATTTTTTATTTATTTTAAATAACTTAATGTTTTAACATAAAGTAGGTGGGAAATATAATCAATGTACCGTTCCAAAAAGGAACAGTCACTTTATTCAGTATTTTCGAAGTTATTTCAGTTTTTCTGAAAATTGCCTCCAGGGGACTGACGGGTAAACAAGGGACTGACGAAAAAATACGTTTTATTGAAAACAGAAATGCTTTTTTTGTGAATTGTACTGAAAAATCATTAAAATCCTGAAATTCATTAAAACAACATCACAATCAGTAATTTTTGATACATAAAATAACTTTCTCTTACATATTTAAAAAAAAACAAGTTTAAAAACAATCCCGTAAAGTTTATCAGAACAATTATAAATATACAAATTAAAAACATTGGCATTCGCACTTGTACTAAAAGATTAAAAATAGAATTAGATTGACAATAGTAATAATAATAGTAACTGCATGAATTACAACTGCAAGCTTTGATATAATGGAAATTATGTGACCCAAAAATAAAGAATACCTGTACTGTAGGTGGTGATAGATTAATTTATAATTATTAATAGTAGATTAATTAAAAGAGTTTAACGTGCCGCAAAATAATTTAAATTAAATAAAACAAGAAATGAATTCGGCACAAATTCAACCAAATTGCCTTTCTGGTTCGATTATCGGGAAGGAATCGGGAACGGCCGGTTCGTCCTACTTGCGAGTCATCAGCCCGATCTCCGCCTTCCCCGATAAAAGACCCAGAAAGGCAAGATACATCAGTGGAGGTCACCGTCACACCTGGCAGTGATCCCCGCAGAACAAAAAACATCAAGAATAAATGTTGTGCCAATTTGAACAACTAATAACCTATTCCTAATAACTGATAGGACTCTAGGCTATTTAAATACAAAGAAACATAAGTTAAAAGAGTTTAACATACTGCAAAATAATTTAATTTAAATAAATCTTTTATTCTTTTATCGGGGAAGGCGGAGATCTGGCTGATGAGTCCCAAGTAGGACGAAACGGCCGTTCCCTTCCCGATAATCAAACCAGAAAGGCAATTTGGTTAAAATTGTGCCGAATTCATTTCTTGTTTTATTTGATGTAAATTAATTAACTTTGTTAAATATCTAATACAAAAGAAATTTAACATAAGTTAAAAGTTAAAAATTTAGAGTAACATTCTCAACAATTATGTCAGCGATTAACAAAGTTTTAAGCTTTTTAATACTTTTTAGTATTTCAGAATTATATTTTTCCCCAATTAATTTGACTGAATAATTTATATTTTATATAGTTTTCCAATCTTAGACCAAAATTATTATTCAATTTATTGATTTGAAAGATTTTTAACCAATTGTATCTAGTTTTTTTTTTCATTATTTTGATAGCCGTCAGTCCCCTGTCGCCTTTCTAGGCAGGGGACTGACGAATTCAGTGAAAAATATATATATTTTTCAAACGATTACAGATATCAGCTTTATTGCTTGCTACATTAGAACATTTCACGATAATCTTTTAGGCATAAAAATATTAAAAAAAATTAGTTGTAAATAACCGTGAAATTACTTGCCAGTGGACTGACATTTTGACTGGCTCCGACACGCGTTCACACCACAACCACGCCGCTCTCACCGATTCCAAAAGGGCCACCCTGTAGCAAGCAGTTGCTGTAGTTAATTTCACGGGTAATGTTTAAAAGCAGATTGGTCTCAACTTTGAAGTGCTATTAAATACTCCGATTTTTCGAATTTCAATGACAGGGAACTGACGAGCGAAACTGAGCACGCGGGTTTAAATAAAGATTTAGGAATGTTTTTTACTTATTTTTACTAATCATTTCATTTAGTAATATTTTAAAAGTATCTTATAACTTATTTAAAGATAATAAAGTAAGTTACTTTAGATAATTTCGAAAATATAAACATCGATGTCCTGATTTTTGTAGTGGCTTCATGCCAGGGGACTGACGTTTTATGTAGAAAGTGGGGATTTTGACAATATTATTTTATAAGAAACTATTTTTAACTTATATAATCAAAAAGAAAGGACAGTTATCTTTTTAATTTAATGATGAATAACTTACAAAGTCAGTTTTTAGATTAGTTATGGCTAAGCTTCATCAAGTTACCCAATTCTTGTAAAACTACCCTTATACATGTTTGTTTCCTTTCACACAATTTTAAAGCAAAGGCTAAAATTTTTCTGGAGCACCCCCCCCCCCACTAATTTTAGCTACGTCCACAATGCAGCCGTCAAAGTTAATTGAAGTTTGGTGCACTTGGCCATTAGTATTAAAAAGGTTAAAACTTCATTAATCGACGACATAATTGATGAGAATATTACTCTAAATTTATAACTACTGTAATTTTATATCAAATAATATATGTATTTTATTCTTTTTCATAAAGAATTACTCGAAAATCGTGTAGTTTGAAACCGTGTAATTCGGGGGAAGGTATCGTGTTCTTCGAAACTCGTGTTCTTCAACTACCATGTTCTTCGGGGGGTTAGGTGTACTTACATTGCAGTCTACCAATTTTTTTCTTCAATGTGAACTCTTCACTCTTGCCATTCAAATAACTTTCAGTGAAAAGAATTCACAGAATATAACATTTAATACGATAAACGTTGATGCAGATTTGCTTTTCTCAATAAATCATTACTTTTTAATAAAATTCAAGGAGACTTAATATGCGTGTATTGAAATAAAGAGAAAGTGAAACTAAATAAAACGCACTTACTTGCAAATGATGAAAAGAGAATAAAAAAGATGGCAATAAACCTACAGTTTCGGAATACTCGGCATATTCCATCGTCAGGAACGGCACAAATATATAGAAAATCACAAAAACATTTAAGACGACACGAGGTGGGAATGCATAGCGAGTGAGGGAAGTGAAAGGATTAGGGAAGTTTAGCAATAGTGATGGGTGTTTCGCCTGCCAGTGATAGGGTTGTATGCCTTAAGCTGGATTATGTGGAAGAATTTGGCTAGGAGTCGGTGGGAAAGGGGTTTAGCAGGGGAGAAGTTGGGGGTGGGGGTGTCCAGTCTCGTTGTAGTGCATAGTAGTATACGAATGTGTGGGGTCTTAGGGAAGAAATAAAGCAAACGGCCTGTTTGCAACCAAGATACCCCCAACCAAGATACTACACTTCAGTGTATCTCCTTGGAATCGCTTACTTTATCATTCAAGAATCTGCTGTATTATTCACAGTTCAGCATTTAGCAATTATGGGTTGATCACTTTATGAATGCTGTGCCCCATTGTCAGTGAATTGTTAGAATCTGTCAATTGGTGAAGCTTAATGAGTTAACTCCGAATCTTTATTCTGTTCTTGGATAATTTCAATTTCTGTATCACCCGACTGATGAAAACTTACTCTGCTTAGATGCAAAATCTAATCTTAGACCAAAGGCAATCTTTTAATCAGGCTTCTTCAACTACTCCTCTATTCAAACTACTAATGTAATGCTTGTAAAATGAACCAAAGCTATGTAATGAGGTAGCTATTCAGGCACCATCGGCCTCGTGCCTTAGGAGCTCAGGCATGAGGCCGATGGTGCCTGAATAGGTACCCCCATTCTTTTTAATAAAATCAATAACCCTGTGTCAACCATGGCCCTGTGGACACCCTTGAGATGTACTGTGCACATTTTAACATGAAATTTTTAAATTCAGAAAACAACTCGTGCATAAACTTTCAATCAATACAAACTTTAATTTACAAAATAGTAAGACTGTACAATAAATACAAATACTTAAATATCCTTCTACATTATAAAAGAAAATGGAATAAATTTGTCATGAGTATTTTAGTATATACAAGTAAAAACAAAACATTTCAGAGTATACTTAGTTAAAATTGTTTAAAAAAAAATTCCATTTTTTTTTTTACCGCAAGTCAAAAATTAGATTAAAATTGTGAACAATATTGTAGTTTAATTATTTTTAGAAAATGTTTCCACAAAATAGACTTAGTTTGTTTTTTTAGTTAAGAAAAATGTCCTTTATAAAGCACCATTTTAAATATCTTAAAAGTTTATACAATAAAACATTATATTGTTAGCTCGACTTTATCACAATTTCTCAGTCAATAATTCTAAATGAAATTGTGTTAACTATAAAAAAGGCTTATGTCTGGGGGTTAACAGATACAATAATCAATATTTACTAATATTTTTAAATAAATATTTAAAAAATAAACAGCATTGAGTTAATTTAAATACAGTGTTTGGAAAAGTGATAAACAACAAATCATTCAGGCAACCCAAGCATTTTGTCTGATGAGCAGGTGGATATCGCCCTGTGGATTAAAACTAACTAAAAATTGACCACAATGTGCACAAAAGAAATGACCTATCAAACAATTTTTGACAAAAAGCAAATAAATATTAAGGTTAAGTAGGTACAATTAAGAATACAAAACAAAAAAATTACAAATTACAAAGCCTTGTAATTAAAACAGTAGTAATTTATATTTTAGTCTTTTTAAAACTGTCATATTACTTCTTTTTTTTTTTTATCATGTGTAACACTGTATTTTTTTGTTAAGTTTTATCACTCTTTTCTACATAAAAATAGTCCCTTTCAAAACTTAATTGGATCACATTTATCTTCGACCTATCACTGACATCTCCTTTATCAACAATAATTCAAAGGAAGAATAATTCTTTTTTTTTTTTTTTTTTAATTTTTTTAAAAATTTTTGTCAAGCCCACGGTAGTTGAACAAACTGGAAACAAACACAGACTGTACGTCTTCTCATTTAAGACATTGGTCCCTTGAAAAATTGTATAGTAAGTGATTTTAGGGCTTAATACACATTGACAAACAAATAAACCGTCGGGTAAAAAAAGAAAAGTCCGCTTAGAATAAATATTTCTAATTAAAGCAGGCATTTGAATTTTCATATTCAATTTTAATTTTATGCTATTTCGCAGTGATTTCTACCTGTCTGAAGAACAATGAACTATCTTCTTCTGAAATACTGTTATTAAATAAATTAAGTTTTTGGTGTATTATTTTAAAACCTATGTCATTATGAAATATACTTTAAAATATAAAATTTCAAGGATAGAAATGACTTATAAAATCCACACATTGTAGTGAAGTTGTTCCTAAAAAAAAGATTAAATTAGGCAGCAAAATATTTATGTTTGTTACCACAATGCTTTACCTAATCCTGTCTGAGATGTCCCATGGAAATCCGTTAAAAATCAGAGCGATTAATTAAAAAACTGAGTGTTTCATCTGTAGCGTTCAACAGTATTCTAAAATTATTAATTATAACAAAACAGTAGGGTAATTTGGTATGTTATTACAAATTAAATGCAGCTAATTCTATGGTAAAGAAATTTCCGAACATCATTCATGTTACAAAATGTAAAAAATACTTTTTTGTTTTAAACATATACTTTAATTTATAATTTATTGATATACAGGCCTGTACACAGTCTGGCACTAAATTATCCATACAGCCTTTTCATAAAGGAATAGCATGGACTGTTGGAAAAGAGGTCTAACATCACATAAATGTCTTTTTAGCAGGTGGCCAACAACCCTAGGCACAGCCCATTTATATTAGTATTAATTCTCTCAGAGAAAAGTATTATTTAATGAATGAATGGAGATATAATGGATATTAAAGAAAGGGACCATACACACAAAAAGAACATATATTAAAACACCCTCATAACATGTCCAGGAATATTTTGAATGGCAAGAAGAATACTGTATACATGATGTATTGGATAAAGCAAAGGTGGTAATAAGTGTGAACAAGAGAGCGATAAATGCCAGTATATCAGAGAGACAAAAAGAAAGGTAAAGGTCCGAATGGCAGAACACGCTAAAGCTATTAAACAAGGCAATATGCAATATATGACAGCTCTCCACCACAAAGAAACTGGCCACAATTTAATACTTGGGAAACCGGTTATATATGGTACTCTATTAGACCATTATCTTAGAAAATTTTATAAGTCTTTACTTATTAAGACGTTTTAATATATGTTCTTTTTTGTGTGTATGTTCCTTTTCTTTAATTTGTATTAATACACTAATATTATGGAGATATAATGGATAAATAATTATTTCAACAATAACACCACAAGCTTTATAAATGCCTTAAATAACTGCATGAATCACAACTTAAAAACTAAAAGAATAAACAAGGATGAAATCCTTAGTTGCTGAAGAATAAATAAATACAATAGTTACTATAATTTCAACAAATAACACAATCTCAGTAAAAGCCGCGTATCTCATGAATTATAAGTCACTCCTCACAGCACAGTTAAAAACAAACATCTAAGCCTTCTTTCAAATAAGTTGGCACATTGAGGAAATGAAAATCCACATTAGTGAATCGTTCATAACTACCTCATTAGAAGATTACATCTCATAACCAGAGATGTCTTTTTATACTCAGTTTAAGTTTTTTTTATCAACATTATGGCAACTTTTTGAAGGTCTCAAAGAAAGCTGTTATTAATGTCACACTGATTTTCTATAATAAATACTTCTAAAAAAGAAAAACAGTTAAAAAAAAAAAATTTTTTTTTATTTTTAAAAATTTATAAATATATTTTTTATTTCTGGTAATAGAATTTTATACCTTAGGCATTGATACTTGAATGGCTACAGAAGAAAATCCATGTGTAATATTAGTCAGAGCTGGTAAGTCAGTCAAATTTATACTGAAGGCAACCACGTCACATTTGTTTACATTCTTGTTTCCTATCTTTCATATAGTAGCATTTATTAGAGGTTTTTGGGGTCAAACCCTGCTTTTTTGTTGGATAGTTCTCGTAATCACCTGCTGCCATTTTCTTACTGCTGTCAGACGATATGTCATTGGAAAAGCTTTGTAATTCAGATCTATCATTTTCAGAGATACTTTCGTTGTATGTCTGCTCTAAATCATCTGTAAAAAAAATATTAAAAACATTATTAAAAGCATTCTCCTGCATAATAATTGCAATGAAGAATATACCAAAAGAAACGTTAGTTTGCAGAAACCAATCTGTTGGCAACCATTTGGCAGACAACATTTAATATTCAAAATACGCTCGTAAAATGAAATTGCACCTCTTGATTTATCCTGGAATGCTTATTTCTGCAGAATTTTCATGTGCAATTCCTCAGCTACAAATTGAATCCAGAAATGTTTAACTAACAATATATTATGAATTATAATAAAAATATAATAAAGGAAGAGACTATGGGACAACTGAGGACCTGGATGCAATAACAGCATAAGTAGTAAAAATCAGGTTTCCAGAAAACTCAATCTGAAGTTTTAAAATCGAAGCAAAGGAAGAAAACGACCCCTATGCATTGAAAGCTCTTCAAAGTATCAAAATACAATCATTTTAGTTGTTTTAAAAAACAAAGTACCATGATATTAGAAATAATACAATTAAGAAAAAAATGCAAATAATGCTCTTCTTGCATAGAACTAGTTTTTTTTTCCCCCTAGCTAACTCGTACAAGTGATCTCAAAGGGGTATGATGTATATCCATTTGACGTGATATCTCTATAGAGCAAACAAACATGTACAGCATGCTCAAACTGCATTAAAAACTGCGGCAACTTTCGTTGCGCACAGCTTCCTTTAAGGGCATCTTCTGTCATCGATAAGAATAATTAAGAATTAAGAGTTACTGTGTAAGTAAACAAGCATCAAAGCCTTCTGTAGAGCAGTTTTAAAGACTAATGCTGTTATTGCATCCAGGTTCACCACTGCAGTAATGTTTATGGTTTCCTATAAGACAGGAAATTATAACATCCTCTGTTACATACTTTCATTTTTATAAAGTAAATAATAATTTCCCAAAAGAACTTTAATCTTACTCTCCTTAAAACTTAACATTTTATTAGGTTGTAAAGAAAGTTTCTGGAAAACTTTGCATGCGGCATGTGAAATGGAAGATACTACTAATCTGCAATGATGTAAATATCCCAAAGAGCTGTGTGCAAACGAAGAGACTCCAAGGATGTACGTAGTATGTACGGTGTTTTAGTTGCACATGTGACAATACCAAGAATGTCTGAGTGGCATGACAGTGACGGAAGCACTTGGAAAATTGCGAAAAGTGTTGGTGATGATATTATCAGACAGAGTACCTAATATGACTGGTACAAAAAAAATTCGACACTGGTCTATGAGATCTGTCAGATACACACAGTGAGATGGAAGATGATGCAGTTGAACATGTGCCAAGACTGATGCAACACTCCAGGAACTGGCAGAGGAACTGCAAACCTCCCATACAACTATCAATATCAGACTACGGAAGTTGGAATATTCATGTAAATTGAGCAAATGAATACCCAATGCTTTGTCAGACCAGAATCGGATGCAACGCACTCATTGCTGTTGCCCTGCATGAAAGAGAAAAAGGGGAGGGCTTTTCGCACAGGCTAATCACGGGTGACGAAAAATGGATCACATATGTGAATGTTGGGCCACACAGAGCATGGACCAAGCAGGGATCCCCATAGAAGGTCGCAAAGCCACCTATGCATGAACGGAAGGTGATGCTGAGTTGCTGGTGGAATTGCCACAAACAACGAACTCTTACCACAGAACACTATCATCACAGCGGATTCCTACATCTAACAGTTGGACTGTCTCCATGCTGCAGTGAAAGAAAAGCGCCCAGTGCTGATTAATTGACACCAGGATAATGCTCAATCATATGTCGCATTATGGACCCAGCTAAAATTGCATGAGCCGAAAGTGGAAATATTGTTGTATCCCCTCTTATTCCTGGACCCTGCCATGTCTGACTTCCCTCTTTTCTGATCTTAGTCCAATTTTCTTGCTAAGAAAACCTTTGCTACTGACGATGATGTGAAACATTGTCTGTCAAATATGTGATCAGCATTCAAAAAAGTTTTTATTTAAAAGTCGTGGGGTGGGGAAGCGTCCTCAATGACTGGCTTTTTTCTAGAAAAGTTAGTTAATAACTAAAATCCACAAATGGATTTTGTGACAGATGTAATCTTCAAAAACATAGGAAGAAATAAGTGGCGTAATGCTAACAGGAATTTCACAGAAACTGTCTTGGAATAATTATTAGTTACAGATAGATGTTGTAGAACTATGGTAGGACTCTCACATTTTACGTAGATGATTCTAATTGCTTTTCTTATTATTTCTTTTTTTTATTACTGCAATCTTTTAGGGTATCCTGTATTTAAAAAATAAAATAAACTGATGCTTTACATAATATAAATGTAGCAACCTCAGCAACTATTAAAATGAAATTTCTGAGAATTTTATGTAAGTAATACCAAAATCGTAATTTACCATACTGTTCTTATAATGATACCTGAATTACCTGTTTTTGCAACTTCTTCATTGGCAATAGTTGGTAAGTTTAGCTGCTGTAATTTTTTCTCGAAAACCTTTTTGTTTCTTTTTTCTATGTCTATTGCTCTTTGCCTCTTTTTTAACACAAGACCCAATTGTATGACGTTGTAATTGGAAGCCTGAACAAGGTACGCTTCAGTCTCTAAGGATTTTCTGACGGCTCTCACCTTTTCCCTAAATAATGTAAGAATAATGAACAAGTTTATTAAGGCAAACTCTATATAATGTAGCACTGCTTATCTAACTAAATGGTAAAATTTTAATACTGAACACCTGTCTGTTCTCTATTATAACCTACGTGGCAGAAACAAAGATGAAGAAAGACTACTGCCTTAGAAATGAAGGCATGACAAAAAAACTAGGTAAGAAATTACAACAAAATATTATAGAAAGGAAGATGAGAACGAAAAGGATTAAATAAAAAAAATGAGAATCTTAATGTGTGTTGATGAAATAAAGTAATGGAAATAGGGGAAAACACCCGAATTTGTTGGTAAATGAAAATACGATACATTATCAATAGTGCATTTTGCCTATTTCCTTTAAGGAAATGAAAGAAAGAAGACATGATCCCAAAGATAGTTTCCAATATGATAATAGCATGAAAAAGAGTAAGAGAAAGACCAGGGGCAAGAAAGTGAAGAAAAATATGGAATAAAAGGGTCTACAGTTGGAACAAATTCATTTGGAAAGACATTGGGAAGACGAGAACTGGGGAAGATATCGAGTTTTACTGATCCAGCAAATGCTACAACAGAAGACTTGAGAAGAAATATAAATATACAAAAGAAATGTGAAAAATATTGATTTGCATTAAGATTACAATAAATGTAATATTTGTCTATTAGATGAAACAATTTTTAATGTTTTAAAATAT
>JAFIDM010000005.1:14323041-14341558 GCA_023159025.1 Thereuonema tuberculata | reverse complement strand
GCAGCAATACGTGCAACACAACGTCGTTCCATCGACTGCCAAACATGGTCGAAGATGCCAGGTGCACGTTGAATTATGCTGCACCCATCCACTATGTGATCGTATAGTACGTGGGCGTCAGGAACCGGTGTGGTGTACACTAATGTTTTAAGATAATCCCATATGAAAAAGTCCAGAGGGTTTAAATCAGGGGAACGAGCAGGCTGTGCTGTTGGTCCCCTCTTCCAATCCAATGGTCAGGATAACGTTAGTTCAGAAGTCGTCGTGCTGTATGGCTGAAATGAGATGGCTCACTATCATCCATGAACCACATGTGATGACGAGTGTGCAAAGGGGGGGGGGGGGGTTGGTCAACTTTTTTTGGGGGGGGTGGGGGGGGGGGTGTACATTTCATGTCACGATTACTGAGGAGCAATTTAATGACTCTACGATACAACGTAAAGGCCAACACCTCTGTATCTTTTCATCGTTCATATCTTGGAAATAATGCATTTCCGAACCCATGTTTATATGACGTTTATTCGTTGTTTTGTATGATTGAATACAACCTTTAAGTTTGGCAGCACATTTCAGGTATATAATATATATATATACGTATTTTTTCTTCCTCTGCCAACAATATGAAGGTATTTCATCATCATATTCAGTCATCACTTTGGAATGCAAAATTTTTATCGATAAGAGGAAGTTATGATTGTATACAAAAGACAAACAAAACTAAATATTAGCAGCAACAGAGAAATGTAAAGTATATAGAATCTTTATTACAATTCAATTTTAAATGCCGTTATAATTATTAAAAAAAGCCAACTATTCAGACACCTATTTACAATTAACATTTAAAAAAGTACAATAATAAAACAACGTACGTTTCAAAACCTCAACTCGAATGGTTTCTTTATCAAGTTAATTCCCCCCCTACCTTAAAAGCGATCCTCTCTTGACAGGATTCCTAATTGCAGTATATTTGAAAATAATTCTCTCATCTTATAAACAAGAGTTAAATGTTAAAACTACCAGATTCCATGATGTTGGCTATGTTTTGTTCAACCTGGATCTATAAAGTATTTCTATATAAACAAATAAACAATTCATATTTAAGCATAAAGTAATCAACACATTCTTACATCTACTGTATCCTGCAATTCTTCAACTTTTAAGTTTTTTTCTTCTATATTTTCCTGCATTTCTTTTACTTCGTTTTCTAGAATTTTCTCCAATTCACTGAAAGACTCAGTTTGTTTCTGCAGATCCTCCACTTCTAAAGTAGTATTTATCTATATGAAAACAAAAGTATAAAAACAGTCTTTATAACACAGCAAAACATTAAGAAACCATTATAAAAAAATATCATTGACATTACTAAAAATTGCAAGCATACAAAGTTAATATTTTTAAATATAAAATGATAGTATTTTTCAACTTTTTATAAAAAAATAAATAAACAAATCCTAATTTAGGAAAATAAAATTGAAATATATAAGTATTGATAAGATAAAGAAGTTTTCACTTGGAAAGTTGATAATTCAGAACTCAAGTAAAAGGTCTGGATTATTAAACATGGAATTTTAAAATGTGCATACCTCTCAGCACTTCTGTTGTCAAGAATTATTTCTTAATAAGCTAATAGGATTCATAAGCTAAGACCATTGACTATTCATTGCTAAGTGAAAAGCTTAAAATATGATGAAAATTTCCATAGATTGTTTATACCCTCACCAATAATAGGTTTTCAAATTAAAACTTAAAGCAATTCAACAAGCACTACTACAAAGAATTTACATGGATTTATGTATTGGTGTTTGTTTAACTTTGGTATTTGATTAACTTACTTTTGCATCAAACATTCCAGAAACTTATTGAATGTCAAGTAGAAAGGCGTAATGATAGGAGACCAAGAAAGTGTTCAGAAGATAAGATGAGTGGATGAAATTAAGAGTTAGTTGGACTCAATTGGAAGAGAAAGCTTGCGACTGAAAAAACTGGAAAAAAACTTGGAGACCTTCATCCTCCAGTGGATTCAAAATGGTTCAAACAAGATGTACTTCAATTCTGAAATTATTGATTCACCATTTCTTTTATTATTATTTTTTTTTTTTATAACCTGCTGCCATTTTAAAAAAGAATGGCTGTCGTTAATATAAGGATTTTTTTTTTTTTTTTTTTTTTTTTTTTTTTTAAGTTTGGCCTTCACACTTGGCATTAAATTACAATATCTGTAATTGAACAAAAAGAGGATATTATTTTACACTGAATTTTAATCAAAAATAAAAATTACAGTTGTAGAGAACAATGATCAGAGGCTTAACTAATAATGTATCTGTTGTAATCTGTTGTATATTTAAATTAAAATATACCTTTTTTTCTTTGCATCCCCTTCAATGTGTATCTCAAATTACAAATAAGACAAGAATCAGGATGAAACTGACCAATTTTACTAAGCAGTATATTAATACTCCTTTGTTTTTTTTTTTCAATATGAAAATACAAAAGATAAGTCTCCATTTCTTATTATTTTAAAATTTAATTCTCTTCTGAACACAAAGGAAAATTTTCCATTTCCTAAAAAAAAAAAAAGGAATTAAATCTGTGTTGATTTTAATTATATTAAAGCTTGTATGATCTTATGAGTATGAAAAGGTAGATTTTTTTTACTATCTATTGATATTATTTGAGAGATCATATAAATGCAATGCTTCTGTTGAACTGTTTTATTTTCTAACCTTCATCGTTTACTGGCAAGGACCCATAGGGAACATTTCAAACATAAAAGTTCGATTGTCTCTTGTCTTTTAAATAAGCAAGCCAAGTTTCAGGAAGATCCATCCAATCATTCTGAAATTATTAGGAACTCAACACAAATTGACTGACGTGATGAACCTCACTTTCCTATTGGAAAATAATCCAAAGGATTAGGTTCAAAATGTGAGTCGGCACAAGCTGTGTTAAATTGCAGATACGTGAAAGGCCTGGATTTGGTTTCCTTTAATATATGGAAAGGAAACCAAAGGTGGAAAAGCTGATTGGAGAAGAATTACTACAAATTCATCAAAAAAGACAATGATCTATAAGCCATATAAGTAAAAGTCAGTCATTTGTTATATTAATGACCGACTTTTACTTATCTTCTGTTATATTAACACTCTTTAATTATTTGTCAGTTTTTTTGTTTGTTTTTTTAATGTTCTGTGTTCTCCTCTTTTCCCTTGTCTCTGCTTAATAATATTTATTGTAAAAGAAACATTATTTGGACTCACAAATCCGATTATCTTATTTTATTTTTTATGTTACACCTCATTTTTCTAAGTTTCGGGTTGTCTGTTGTGCCCTGTGAGAATTTATCTGGTTATCATTCTCATAGCCGTGAACTTAGTTGTTCCCACTGTGACATAAGTGTCAATCTTTTGTCCTGCGTCACAACTTAAACTCATACCTCTCTATTAGTGATGATTATATTTTAACAAAGTATGTGATGTCTGGATAGCTATTAATAGAAGATGTTTCGGTGGAAAACAACATGATTTAAAACAACGACAGATAATTAGAGAATAAATATTTTATGCTCCAGATTTAGAAAGGAGAATAAGAGAATTAGAAAAGATGATAGTTTAGAAGCAGCTCTTGGAATTTAGAATTGTGTGTAGTTAAACTAAGCCTTCGATAACGATCAACAAGACGAAAGAAATAGATTGCAGACTATTGCTATCAAGATCAAAGGGCTCCAATGAATCTTGGCAGGAAATCCGAAACAACCAGTCATTTTTTTCATCAAAGTGTATATCTTTTTTGCCATGTTTTGCGTATTATATCTCGGCCGAACTATAAGCCGCTCTGCTACTAATGATCTACAATCATCTGCCTATCACATTATACTTCAATGAAACGATGGAGACTGTGGCCAGATGCCTGACATTCCGTGTGTGTGCGCGCGCGCATGTAGGCGTTTTTTTTGTTTTCGGTAAAAGATAATTGTACTCAAGGAATGGTGAACCCTACGGCCAATGCTCCAAGAAACGTGTCAGGGCCCCTGTAGGAAATACTTTGATCCAGCTCTACAAACTGTAAGTAGAAAAACTTTGATTACTTTGTTTTTATGGAACAACCCCATTCACTTCAAAGGAAGAAAACATTCAAGACAGCGACTATTGTCAGTGCTCATCTATATTGAGAGGATGTTAAGTGAACTATTAACTTTAAATGTTTTGTTTTTTTTTTTTTGCAGTTTCTGAACTTCTTTTAGTTTGTAGTTAAATAAATAAAACCTAAGGTAAAGAAAAGAGAGGAAGAAAGTATCAAGAATTGTAAAACTTTAATCCTTGAAACCTAAACTAATCATTATCTTTATTAATTCTCTCCTTCTTTTTAAATCTGTAGCACAAATCCTTAAGTATTTGTTATAACCTCATCTGCATAATAGTTTTGCTATTTATATACTGATCTTGTCTACCCTGTTATTTTGAAAGTATAATCGTTTTATCCCATCTGTGTGATCGAAATTGTTTATTTAGCTTTAATTTCCTTTTATCGTCTTAGTTAATCATTTGCATTCAGGAGTAACTCACTAAAGCCCATGTTTCTAATATGTAAATTGCTTTATAGTTATCGTAGACATTGTCAGCTGTAGTTTTTCTCGATTCGTCAATATTCACTTTAATCTCGCTGCCAAAGTTTGTTTTCATTCATGTCGGATCACTTTTGAGATTTTAAAAAATTAAGATTTTTTTTAATTAATTTTTTTTATGACAAAAAGCGAATAATTAAAAAATACAATAATACATATTTACATTATATTCCCGTAACATTCTGATCTGCATTGATAATCCATTCTCATCAATGGCTTTATAATAAGTTAAAGTGTTGCTATTGTTCTTCTCCGTTATCAACTGGTCTTGAAGACTAAGGCATCGTTTCTGTCTGTTCAGCTTCTCCTGGTGAATTTTTTCAGCTTCATCATTTAAATCTTGTATCTAATTAAAAAGACAAAGAAAACAATTAGGAAAATCTAACCACAAAATTCCCTTCTGAATATAAAAGTTTTGCTCACCTATCAAAATTTCAATAACGATTCTCAGTAAACTTAATGGTTATGTACCTTCTCTTTTTTTTTTTTTTTTTTTGAAAATTACTAAATATCCAACAAAAGTAAATGGAATGTTTATATATTTGTGGACAGCACTTTCAGAATTATATACACCGGGTGATTCATAAAGTACTGGTGGTTTTCACCGCCCCACATCTTTTAAACTATTGCTCATATAAATCTGAAACTTTTTATATAAAATCGTCAAACATATTGTAATAAAACGCATATTTTGGCAATTTAAATATTTGTAAATTAGTTTGTAAGTTTAAAAATAGCTTTGAAATGTAAAAGAAAACGTTTAAAATTCCGAATTTAATTGCTAAATATTTAAGTATTTTAATTTTAAGAAGAAATGCAAAAAGTTTTATGTTTAAAAGAGAAGAAATTTATCTCCAGAAATTAATTAAAAGAGACACCTGCGTCTATCGAAAGGTCAACTGCACAGCTGATCGGCGAGTCGTAATTGCAGCTGCGGTTTCCTGCTTTCTCGGAATTCCGAAAGGCCAATTTGCCTAATATGGTTATCCATAGTATTCTTGTTTTTGATTGATAGTTGAGCTTATGGTCACGTGTCTCCTTTGCACACCGTTCGATGAGCATTTATTACGGTGTCAGGAGAATTTAACTCTCTCTCACAGCTGACAGCTGACAAACTCGACTCTTACAATGCAGCCTGCATAATGTACTTAGGTTTTGTGTTAATTTTTCATTTTGTATTAGACTACAAAAAGGCGCACGAGGATAGCCTTTCTCCATTCCCGTAATGCACAGCCAGAACGTCAGTCAACGATTAGATAAGTATGATTAACATTGCAGTTTAGTAGCCAGGATAGTAGCGGATTAGACAGTATTAACTTAACTTTCATAAATAGGATAAGTCAGCGAACTGTAGTTTGATAGGAACGCCGAAAAGACAATACACTGCTACGAGCAAAGCAGTAAAGTGAGCTTAGGGCCACAACAGCGAATTTAGTGTAAATCTCAGCTGCTCGCTAAAACAAAGCAGTGAAAGCGATTTCTGCTATGACAGTGAATTTTAACGAGATTTCAGCCACCCGAGGTAACGGGATATTAGTGTAGGAAATTATGACCAGCTAAGACGCTAGGTAGTGTTTGGAGGAATTTAAGTAATTTATTTTTTTTGCATTTCTAAAAATTAAAATCCAAGCCAGGATACATTTGTTTCTTAGGAGAATGTTTTATTATTTGTTTGGCTAAGCTGTTACTGAAAGCCCCAGTGAGTGTATTCAACCAAGGTCACTGTGAATAAATAATGGTTAATTGTTGTTGAGTGTGGTGTGTGTGTTGTTCTGTGAAACCGTACTAAGGTAGCTTTGACCACTATGACCTGTCGAGCAAAGAGCTTCGACTGCGACGACCATTCCAAAGTAGAAATTTGTCAAGGTATCGACTTGACTGGCGCCCAGGAGGTTTTCGTTACGTCACAATATATATTTTTATGTTACTATTTATTCATTATTATTGAAATTTATTTTATTTGCATTCAAACATCCTCAATATGTTGTATATTTAAATAACTGTTGTGATGTTGTTTAAACTCTAAAAAGTCTGGATCCAATATTCAAATGATACAGAAACCTAATAAGGAAAATTTAATCTAAATACTTTTGTCATTAATTCCTTTGTTTAATTTAAAAAAAAAAAACTTTTTGAAAATTCATTCTGACAAATGACTTTTTTGGGAGACAGTCGAATAATTTTTTTGGATAATAATTTCGATATATTGGAGGTATTTGAATGCAATGAATTTCAATAATAATGAATAAATAATAACATGAAAATATAAAAGTTTCAGATATTTATGAGCAGTAGTTTAAAAGATATGGGGCGGTGAAAACCACCAGTACTTTATGAATCATCCGGTATAAAAAAAAATAACTGCCTAGAAAATTATGAAATTAATGGAAGTCCAGTGACATTTGCTACAAGCTGAAGGATCTGGACAGAGGTCGGAGATTATCCCTGGCTGATTCTTCTCCAGATGTGCCCTAGGGTTCACTCAGCCCTCTGTCAAAAGAAGACCAGGTTTCCTATCTGGGGCTAAAGATAGGAGAACATCAGACTAACCACCATACCCCAATTGTCAAGAATTATAGGAGCTTACACTGTCTGTTGATCAGGAGAACAATTCCAGATCATATGGATTTAGTTAGATAATTTTCTATTATTTTGGAAATGTTAGAAAGAATAGATATCGGTCTATAGTTTGAATATTCCTCATGATTTCCTCCCTTATAGTTAGGTACAATATATGCAATCTTCCATAAGTTTGGATAAATATTCATTTCAAAGATATTTTTAACAAGTTCAACAATAAAGAAAGAAAAATTTTCTTTGTTATTTTTTTACTACCTTTGTAGAAATATTGTCTAAACCAGTGGAATTTATATATTCTTAAGATTTTTAATGATACTTAAAATATCGTTCTGATTTGGTAAAAAGAAAGCAATATAATTAGGATTCTGAAAATCAGTGTTTTGTACTTCGTAAGAATTAAAGGATATATAATTATTTTTTTGACAAAATATCTTATGAAAATTATTAAACAAAATATTACTATTATATTTCTCTATTAGATTTTGTAATTCTGAATTATTATTATTATTTGTTTTATGAGTAATATCTTTTTTTAATAAATTCCACACTATTACAACATAAAAGGTTATTTGTATGTTGATTTTTAATTTTATTTGTATAATTTTTTAACCAATTTCTTTTCTTTTTATAATTATTTTCATATGTTTTGTTTGTTCTGTTGTTTCATGATATTTTCCAGATTTGACCTAATTTTTGTGATGCATTGGATCTCTCTTATTTTTTATATTTTAAAAGGTTTAAAAATAAACTGAACTAATTTGTTATAACTAAATTGCACCTCCACACTACAAAGAGTGTTGTTTGTAGAACAGTGATTTTGCTTAATGATTATTAGCTCAAAATAAAAATGTTGCCCATGACAAAGCCACTTCATAGCTTCGTATGTTCCATTTGTCTTTGTGTATTAAAACAAATTACTAAAACCAGTTTTTATTTTGCAAAGTTAATGCATAATAAGTTTATGTATAAGTAAATACACAATGTAGTTATAACAGTGAAGTTTCATTCAAACTGTGACAACTTTCAGATTAAAGCAAGCTCTACTTAATCATTATTCTTAACGATTCTTTTTTTTGTAATTTGAAATATGTTTGATAAATCTACTTTGCAGATTCTTCAGAGAGAAGTGAATGATACTTGGTTTTATTTTCAGATCTTCAGTATTTTACACTCATGAACAAAAAAATTAGCACACCAAGAAATAATTGCGGGATCGTAACGAAACTTTCAATGAAGGTACATGTCGGGGAGATATGCAAATGATTAGAAATGCAGCGTGATTGCCCATTACATATAGCCGGTAGAGGGCGTTGAACATCGTACTCTGTGGAGTATAAAACAGGTAACCAAAGCTTGTTTGAGTGTGCTGAATCATTTACAAAGGAAGAGCTGAGGTAGACATGCCATTACGCCGTGTTCGAAGACAGTATATGCAGTTGTCGCAGTTTGAGAGAGGGAGAATCGTCGGGATGATGGAAGCTGGGTGGTCAGCTAGGCGAGTAGCTCGTCAATTAGGCCGCTCTGATTGTGTTGTGAGGAGGTGTAGGGACAAGTGGACCCGAGAGATGTCATGTACATGAAGACCAGGCTCAGGACGCCTTCGACAGACCAGTCGTCGAGAAGACCGCCAAATAGTCAGAAATGCACGCGTACAGCCAACTGCTTCATCGGCCGCCATCCAGGCACAGGTAGCACCTTCACTAGTGGCCGCTGTGTCTTCTCGAACCATACGAAGGCGCCTGGCTGAAGGACAGTTGGTATCGCGGCGCCCATTACGTGTGCTGCCCTTGACGCCCACCCATCGACGCCTCCGTTTGGAGTTTTGCCGCGCACGAGGAAACTGGACTGCAGTGGAATGGAATCAGGTCGTCTTTAGCGACGAATCCAGATTCAATCTCGGCAGTGATGACAATCGTGTTCGTGTGTGGAGAGCCCGTGGTGAACGCTTCAATCCTGCCTTTGCTGTACAGCGACACACCGCTCCCACAGCTGGTGTGATGGTATGGGGTGCCATTGCCTACAATACACGGTCACCCCTAGTATTGTTCCGTGGCACCATGACAGCCCAGCGGTATGTTCATGAAATCCTGCAACCACATGTGTTGCCACTCATGCAACGGCTCCCAGGAGCCATTTTTCAACAAGACAATGCTCGGCCTCATACGGCAAGGGTGTCACAAGACTGTCTCCGCACTGTTACTACCCTTCCTTGGCCTGCCCGATCCCCAGATTTGTCTCCAATCGAGCATATCTGGGATCATTTGGGACGACGAGTTGGGCATCCCACGAGTTTGAACGAACTAGAGGCAAGGTTACAGCAAATATGGAACAAAATGTCTCAAGACATCATACAGAACTTGTATGACTCAATGCCCGATCGTATCGCATCGTGCATTCGCGCTAGAGGTCCAACGGAGTATTAACTCCTCCGTTCTTTTGCCTTTTTCTCTGAAATAAATTATCCTTTTTCTTTGATTTTCTTATCATTTACTTATATCAAAGTAGTCATTATGTATGTAAATTTTCGTTTCATTTTGACGACTCCTTCTTGGTGCGCTAATTTTTTTGAGCATTAGTGTAATATTCATTATTCTAAATCAGAACAGCAGAGAAATGATACAATCTCTAATGATAAGGGTAATTAAGAAAATTGCCACACCAACTACCAAATGTTAGTATTGTTGACTGATGATAGTTTAATCACACAGGGAAATTTTGAAGTTATTGATTTATCTGTGTAACAAGCAATAAAAATTATTCACTCAGAAATGAGCTATTATAAAGATGAAAAAGAGTAGAAAATGTTAAATTACCCATTATTCTGTCAAAAGCAATGTAATTAAAATACTGGTACTAATAACAAAGCTATCTCAAACTTATTTAGCAACACTGCAATTTTGCCTAGTCAAAATTAAATGTTATAACTTATAACTTATCATTGTTTTACGCTCATTTTTTTTTAAATACTTTATCTTAGTTTTTCTCTTTATTAGTTGTATTTTTTAATTATTTACAGTTTCAGCTATGTTTTGCTTCAATATGAATGTGGCCAAAATAACATCTTTTGTTTATTTTTATTTACTTATTTATATTTTTAACAATCAGACTATTTTATCTTCCCTTACCTTGGAATAAGGGAAATTGCTGTTTTTTAATTTTTTATCATTGATTTAATAAAGTTCATACCTTGTACTTTATTTGTTAATACTTTAAATACCTTATTATTTGACAAATAAATAGTGAATATGATTTGCAACAGACATGGAAATTCAATTGACAATCGGAAAAGATTAGATTCTATAGGAAACCTTTTCAGAATGGTGGATAGGTCCCATTCTCTACATAAACTTACATTTTTAGATTGAATTCTGTCGTCATTCAGTGTTCCTGGTAAAGCACATTAATCAATGAAGAAGGTTTATGAGCTATATCATCAACTTAAGTCTTCAAAATAAAACCCCTTAAGTCAAGACATAATTCGGATTGTTTTTAAAGTTACTGAATCTAAATGTAGTTAATACGATGCAGATAATGTTTTAAAATCTTATTATTCATCACTTCTAGATATTTAAGTAGGAGAAGAAGTGATGAATCAACACTGTCATAATTAAACAACAAACCAAGTAGGCACACCAAAGGTAAACAAAGGATTTCGCCTCTGAGCTATCAACAGTGGGAGTGGGAGACTGCCGTTTTTATTGTAATTTATATGGCTTGCCTTTAGCCTTGCTTTCTCTTTAGTTTTGATTTTATTTTATTGGGAATCGACTGGTGGGTGCGTGGATGGATTCCCTTTCTTGGTTTCGCGATCTGAGCTTTCGGAAGAGGGTTTTTGTGTGGCTGGATGAGTCTACAAAGAGGACGAAACGGCCATCTCACACTCCCACTGTTAATAGCTCAGAGGTGAAATCCTTTGTTTACCTTTGGTGGCTTCTTGGTTTGTTGTTTATTTTATAACAGGCATGTTAAATTTTTATTGTACCGTCATTATTACTTCATTATCATTTACATAAAAAGTGAAATGTCCTTGGAATTCATCAAGAACTAATATTATGCAAACTAATCCTGTTATTTATTTATTTATTAAATAAAGATGAAGTAGGTGCTTTTTTTTTTAATTTTTTATTTTGTAACTTGAAAACGTTTAAAATGATTTAAAAAAAAGAAGAAAAGAAAACTATCAAAGCATAGAACATACAAATCCTTTTTGTTCTCCCATTGTTAAGCATTTTGTAATAATTAGGGTTGATTCTTCAATTAATTAATTTTATCTTAAGTTGCCCACTGTACAGGTTTTTTTTATATACCCAATTTAAATTCAGAGGGTTTTTTTTTTTTTATCTGAACAATTTAAAGTGTTTATTGTATGTAATGTCGTACAAAAAAAAAAAAAATGTTAAAAAACAAAAATGAGAAACATTAGGATAAAAAAAAAAAAAAAAACAGTTCAAGTATAACTAATTACTTCTGCGTATTGATTAAGAAATAAATTTGTTTACAAAATTTCTTACAGAAAAATAATAAAAAAAAAGGCTTTTTTATTATCAAGCCAAGTATAAAGCAAAAAAAAGATTGGGGGGGGGGGGGGGGGAGAAAGGGGGAAAAAAAAAAAACAGCATAATTTCTTTATCACTTTACTTGGCTGTGCTCAAAAAACAATGAGGAAATAAATGTATAATATTTTCTATTAACTGGTGGATGAATCAAAGTATCTGATATTTACATTACATCACTTTATATTACAATGGTCGGTGGCAAAGAGGAAAATTGGGAAAAAAAATAATCGCAAAGAAAGAAATGAAAGATTATGATATATAGAAATAAAATATTTTACATTTTAATTTTTTCATATATTTTTGAAAGGTTCTAAGAATAAGGATTAATAAATAATATTAATATATCTCCTCAGGATCTTTATATACAGGATATGAAAAATAATAAAAAATTAATATAAATCATTTATTAAAAAAAAAAGTTACAATAAACAAATCAGGATGTGCCAGCTATAATGTGTATGTTGTTGAAGACTCGAAAAAAGGCCTGCAATATTTCCTCTGAAAACTGTTAAGAGGAAAGGATTTTAATGTTGCCCGGGATATTTTTCTAGATTTTTGGAAGTCCCAAAGGACAGGATAATAGTAACTGAAATGAGATAACACTACAGAATTTGTAAAGTGTGTGTTTAGTATTTGGGAGAGGCAATGTTTATATCTATTAATGATACACAATATTGTAAGTTCTATCAGTTCATTGTTGAATATAATGTTTCCAAGTTAAAATTTAACTGAAGACGGGACAAGATTTTTTTGTCTCTTTATTGTACAGCATCTGCTGATAGGGATGTGATTAACGTAAGCATTTGAATTAAACTGCTGTAAGTTGCTTTTCAGTGTCAATGATTAAGTGATTACATTTTCATGGGTTAAGGGTAAGGCCATGACAGTTGGCAAAATTACAAAAGCTCTATATATTTTTATTTATTCCTAGAAATGTGGCAGCAGATATGAAGAGATCCAGAAAGAGTTTCATAAATAGAACAGAAAATATTAGTTGGAACACAGTAAATCTTATTAATAGATGGAAAGAAGAAATTCTTATCTCAATTATGGACCTTAAGGAGGAGGTATCTGGACAAACAAATGTTCCTGACGACATATGGAAGACTCTGAAACCAACTGAAGGTTGGTGTTACAAGATGTGGAATTAATCTGCAGAAATGGGACATGCTGTCCAAAGACGAGGACAAACTTTGTGAGAGTGAAGCAATCCAGGATGCTCAACACTTACTGACTTGTCCAAGACTTGATGAACTATATGCAACTGATGACTTGGTGATGGAGAATGACAAGGCTATTGCAACTGCTAATTATTGGAAAAATAAGATATATTTAATCAGATGCTCACGAGGATTATGTTTAGAAAAGACAGAACTGTAGATTATTTGGAAATAAATGATACAAATAGTGCTTAATGTGATTAGACACGTCGTTATACAAACTGAGAAGAGATGTAGGTCTAGAATGGAACCTTGTGGTGCACAGCTCTAATGAATTTCCAATCTGAAGCCTAGAATGAAGAGAAACACATTAAAGAAAGATTAGAAAAGAAGAAAGCAAGTTGCAGCTGATAGATCTACGCTCAAAAGATTTAAAGTTTAGCACTAAGAAGTCCATGATGTACAGTATCAAAGGGTTTAGTAAAGTCTAAAGTGATAATAGAAGTTAAGCTTTTGTGATCAACAGCTTCAGAAACATAGTTTGTGATTTTAAGAAGTTCAGTACAAATACTATAACCCATTTGAAAGTCTGAGTGAAGGATCCAATAAATTATTGGAGTTAAACTCAAGCTAGCAGTTTAAGGATAACTTTCTCAAAGACTTTGGAAGATACTGTTATGAAATCTTATTTAGCTAACAAAACTTGAAGATATCTGCATTGATTGAAGATATTAATGAAGTTAAATCAATGAATTAGCAGCTTGACTGAAACCTTAAATCAGGTTTTCACTGTCATGTTTTTCAAAGGAATATTAAGGTAAAAATTCAGAAAGTATTAAAAGATACTAAATAATTAATTTTTAGGATAAAGTGTGATTTCTTTTCTTCTTGTTATTCTTATTAATGTAAGCAGTGACAATATTAATTAGTGTAACGTCTTTTATTCTACTTATGCTTAAGAGAAATGTCCTGGTTTCTCAGTTACAAAATTTGCAACCCTAACCCTGTATATATAAATCGATGACCAACGTAAGTTGCCAAATCTTTATTATAAATTAAAAAAAAAAATTAGGTTAATGAAAAACTGCATTTTATTTTTCCTATATTTGTCAAATCGATATAAACTTTGTCACAAACTTCACATTGTTGCTTGGGTGTTTGAATATCACTACTGCAGAATCCAAGAAATATACTTTTGCACTATTCGGAAGGGGGATATATAAAAAATGCCAGAAAATGCTGAAAACAGAGTTGGTTATTCTTAAAGTGAGAAAATTAAATTGTTCAAAGTAACACACTGCTTAAATTGATAAAGAGAACTGCTGTAATTTTTTTATTTCTTAAGAAAATGTACTTTTTGCCAAATAAGCAATGGTAATTTACATAGCATCATTAAAAAGAAAAAAATATCTGAATGTTTTACTTACTTCACTTTTTATGTTCTTCACAGCTGCCTTGTGTTTATTCTCCAGTTCTAGTCTTCGTCTCTTCAATTCCTTTTCTTTTTCATCAGCGAGACCATCAATATCTGCATTCAATGAATTTATTGTCATTTGATTTGCGTCTAAACTTAACTGCAAACTGTGGCGTTGTTGTTTTAACTCCTTTAAGGAACAGGGGAAAAAAAAAAAAAGTATTAAAAATTTCGAAAGATTTCATTTTGTTTAGCAAGCTTCAAATCAAAAATAAAAAAATATATTCAATACAAATCATGTATTTTGAGAAATACTGAATTAACTATTTTGGGAATCTTTATAAAAGTGATCTGTAAGCAGAAGATATTCCAAGTCTAAAATTATCCAAACAAGTTATGTAATCATTAACTATCATTTCCTGTCATGTCAGTCATTATCTCGAATGCAAATGAAGATTCGGCTTCTTTATTATTATCGTTTATTGATATTGATTTTCTGAACAGTTCACGACATCTCCACTATGTTCTATAAATAATCCAGGAATTTTTAGTCTTCAATGGATACAAACATTCACATATCGGGGGTTGGGTTGGTAAGGATTGTAACCCCCTCCCCCCAATACATCCGAAAATGGGAAGTAACGTAATATTTTGGACCTTATTTTCTTGTGGTTGAAAGTTGTTTGTAATCCCTCCCCATCCGGAAAAAGCCATAAATTTATTTTTTTATTTTGGATGAACGACAACCGTAACCCCTCCCATTACAAAGCCCTGGGTACGCCTACCCACACAAATGCCTCCAAATTATGGATTTCGCAAAAATATTTTAATTGATTGCATTATCCTCTACATTAAGGGACAAAAACGGTCAGATTGTTATGTAATCCATTACGTACAAAAACCCTGCTACAAATCATTAGAAAAAGAAATAAATTCTGCTCGTGTTTTTTTTTTTTTCTTCTTCTATGCCATGCTAATGCAACAAGTTTTATAAGTTTACTTTATCAATCACAATTTCTTAAAAACTTTTATTTGATATTAAGATTATTAAATAGTGAATGTTTTATATTTAGCTTCAGGTCTTAAAATACAATGCTATGAGAATCCATCAGTTTTAAGCGAAGACTCCACCCATATACAACAAAAACAAGGACCTTTTGTCAGTCGACATTCCTCGCCGACATTTACAAAGATTCAACAATAAACTATTGAAACGAAGTTGAAATAACCAGCCCTATTTAAGAAATGTCATTTGAAATTTTGCTTCGGAATTAGTTAATTAACCACTTTCAAAATAAAAGAAAACCGAGCAAAAACAAAGTACAAATAACTTGCCTCTTCTTGTTGTTTAAGACGCTGCACAGCCGACTGCATTATATATTCACTTTTAAAATGCTAAAAATAAAAGTTCAAAATACTTTGATAAAAATGTCTTCTGTATTCTTTTACCAGGTTGATTTAAAACGCAACTTAACTGCCATTTTCTCCCGCCATTAGATTGCACTTCCGGTGGCAAAAAACTTCGCACTTCCGGGGGTTGGCTGTTTAACTGTTACGTAGATTGAACCATGGGGGCTGAACTTCGTAAAAATATTATGAAATTGATGCAACAGAGGAAAGGATAAAATATTTTTCTATGAACTTGCCAAATTTAAGGTAGAAATTTGTTTGAAAGTGGCATGTTTTAAATAAAAGAAATAGGGAGGTTTTGAAGCTGTTGCAGTGACGCCATGGAATCGGAATTTTGAAGAGGGCTTTGGGGGATGCTTAACCTTTCTGCGCCGGATTCCTCATAGAGTAGCGGCACTTCGGTTGCATTGACCTGAACATTATAAATTATTGAATATTTTTCCTTATTCCCGTAGTGTTCTATCAGACCTAAAATTGATGTTTTATTAAATATTTTTTTTTGAAGTAATAAATATACAACATGTAGCAATATATTATATTTCGAAATATTTTATTCAAAATTTTTCTTCATAAATTCATAAATTTCTGAACTCTCCGCCATCTCTTTAATAGATACCTTTGAGGTTACATTAAGCAATGAATTATTTAGAGATTTTTTTTTTAAATGAAAACATCCCATTTCTTACAGACAGGAGACTGCAATAACGGACAAAATCCCGGTGTGACATTGATTTTGTAACCTTCAGATCTTAAGTTTGTAAAAATGAAAAAAAAAAAAAAAAAATACTGTACGGCTCTGAGGTTACTTTCATCATTTTTTTTTATCTTTTTAATCTATATATTTTCTAGGCCGCTTTAGGAGTTGTCAAATTAGCTGGCATTTTTTTTTTTAGATAATTTTATTACATAACCTTTTTTTATTATTTACAATTGGAACCAAACACACTTAAAAAACACATATTTTAAAAACTGCACTACATGTTGCGGGATCCAGGTTCGGATCCCTTCGTCAGGTGACAAATGGAGCAAACTGTGGAAACAGATCCAAGTTTTCTAAGCTACCTTCATTTCCTGCCTTGTGACCAGGATGTCTCCCTATTATTTTTAGGGGTTACAGGGTGTCTGTATACAGGCCCCCCACATCAAATTTCGGGCCCAGGTACCAAATGCAATACCGGGCCTTTCCCCCACCCCATGTTATGAACAAAATAATAAATTCACAGCTAAAAATATCGCGAAAATACCACACGATTTTATACTTCTTCAGCAGGGGTTGGCAGACTTGTTAGGTAAGGGCTGCCTCAAGTATACTCCAAGTGTCGCGGTCACCTTAAGACTAAAAAAAAACGGAATCTCCAAATCGACGACCAAGAAAAAAACATACTGAAGATCTAAGTCCGGGCCCCTTTGATGGCTGGGCCCCGGTGCTGAGGGATCAACTGACCCTCCCCTTGTGGGGCCCTGTCTGTACATATCCCCCCCCCCCTTGATGTTATAGTTACTTAAGTTCATATCGCGTTAGTAATAGAAATCTCTGTATTGTAACACTTTTTGGTCCTGATCAGCAAAGATTCATAAAAATCCCTAAGGTAACGGTCATTTTGAGTTTCATATTTTGTTGGTTTTTCGAAGTTCAATTTGTGATTAGTCTCCTTATCATGTTTAGCTGTGGTATACTGCATATTGCAGTATATTGATGTTCAGCCATTGGGATCCCTACTTTTCTTTTTGTCTCCCCTATGTACTTTTTCTTTTTATGTAATTTTATTTTCTCACAGTTTAATTTTATAATTCCCTTGTTCTGTAAGTTTTTAAATCTTGTTAAGGGAAATATCTTAAGCAAGAAACGCTTAAAGATTAAATGCTGGAATGTATGCCCTGCTTAATCCGCCATTTCTATACTGAACAAAGGAACTATTGGAAATTTCTAGAAGAAAGAAAACTATATCTTTGTGATAATATATAGCTTTCTCTGGCGACTGATGGAACGGAAGCAGAAATAATCGTACACAATCATAGCTCGCAAACGGTTCTTTGACTCACTGCCAACCTGCAGGGACTGATCTTCTCACGAGAAGAACAGGAAAAATTGCAATGATCCTGACGCGAGAATTCATATCTAAACCGTTACGCTGTTAGGAGACAGTCCATGTGCGAGGAGAAGCAATACTGAGGAACAAGTGAACAGGACGATTGACGTCATCCAAGTTGACATATAGAGAAAGTAATGGACAAAGGAAGGTGTACGTTTTGCTTCAATGATACTTACTTGTAATATTAATTGTTATATAAATCGAGATTTTATTGTTTTATTAAAGTTTTCTTTTATTGTATTAAGATCTCTTGAGTGGTTCACAATCTTGGAGATTACTTTGAGGGGTATTAGCAATGTGTATTGAGCATTTCTGTGTTTCTTTTTTCTTCCTTGGTTGCATTGCATTGCCTTATTAAATGATGATTGCCAAATACGTGTTTTCCACTTACCCTCATGAAGTTCCTCCTCTGACTTAGACCACATTAGTGTAACCAATCAGAAGCACATCCAACAACTTTCAAAGTATATTCTGGAATTACAGTAGCACCACATGCTTGGCGATAAGTAGTAATTGCCATGACTTCCATATCGAATCCTGTATGTGTCATTTACAAATATGAATTTCAGATTTTTTTTTCCCCCTCCATCTGTTTTCTAGATTAAATTTGAGGTTATGTACAAATATTTATCATCATTATATATTATTTCTCAAAGGGTTTTTTTTTGTCGGAACGCCATATT
>JAFIDM010000005.1:14294048-14313796 GCA_023159025.1 Thereuonema tuberculata | reverse complement strand
CCCCGGGCCAAAAAATCTATTCAACCAAAAAAAAAAACCATGAAAACCTATCTGTTCAACCAAAAAAAAAACCTTAGAGGACATACCTTCATTATTTGGGGAGGGGGGAAGGGGCGCCCCCCCCCCCCCCTTATATACGCCCCTGTATTACATGTCTTTGATCTGAGCGATGATCAACTGGAAGACGGACAACAAGGCGACACGACGGCAAACTGAGCGACAGAAACTTAAAACTTTTTTGCACGCTTATCAGGTATATGATTTTTGCGGATTTTTTTAAAATATTAATTATGAATATTAAAATCAATTAATAAATTTCAAATAAAAATGTTTTCAATTTCATGTATTATTTTGTTTTAATGTATAATTTTTTTATTATTTTTTTTTTTTTTTCATTGGGCGTAGGGTCACGGGCATATCCCACGTGAGGTTTCAATGTATAAATGTAATATGTGTGAAAATGTTTGTTAATTACAAAATAATATTAATAAATGAATTAAAAAACTATATCTAATCTGCTCTTATCCAAGAAATGATGAATATCAATAAAAAAAAAAGTTTTCTTTTTAAATATTTCTGAATAAAGTTTCACAGTGTTGAGTTGCATCATCAATTTTTTTTTTAGTTGGTGATAAAGGTTTGACAAATATGGTGAAGGTTTGGGGGTTTAAATCGTTTCATTATTCTTTGAGTATCTTATTAGCAAAAATCCCCGCGCCTCGCAGGAATACAAAAGAAGACTTGTCCTAATGTGAATGACGAATAAATTGTAATTGTGTGATGACTGAAATTTTTCAAGTTGGTAAAAAAGGCACGTGATAGTTGCAAATTATGTTATACATCTGCTACCATCGCTTCGCTCCGGAAGCCTTGCATGTGTAACGTAAAAAAACAACCCTAACGTATTTCTTCAAAAAAAAAAAAAAAAAAAAAAAAAAAGAAAGCAAATTACATCAAGTAAACTAAAACCTGAAACTTATTTGAAAGAGGTTTCAGAGATATGCGTACCTTTCAAGAATGTTTGCTCCCAGTTTACAGCCAATTCAATCTGCGCATTGAATTATTAATAAACAACATAGTCCAGGCAACGAAGGAAAAAATAGGGGAAATAATTCGTTTAAAAGCCAATTTTGGCACAGTTGTAGGGAAAGGTGTCCTGAACAACATATTAAAAGTACTGATGGGTGGGGGTGGAGCTAAGGGGTGGGTGGGGGTTTAAAGGTCCCTTTTTTCACTTTTTCGTGAATAACTAGAAAACTGCGGCCTATAGCAAAACAATGTCCATATACTAAATTAATCTATATAAAAGTTTCTACAAAAAAGGTCCCATACACTTTTTCGCTGGGATATATATGGAGGGGGGAAAATGGACAATTTGGAAAAAATGTTTGTTTTGTTGTTCAAAATGGCACGTATTTTCCTCAATATGAAAGTCACATTAATTGTCGAAGTCCTAATTATCTTCGAAATCGAAACTATCGTCATGGTCGACGGTGTCTTCGATGGGGGCTCCGTTAGTGCACGAGCTGAAGCATACGCCGCAGACACTGGAGCAGGCAATGCCTGCTTTCCGGCACCCGCAGCGCACCCCACACCTAGTCGTGCATCGGGAAAATATGGTGTTGAGAATGGAGTCAGGTGCCACAGGATCGTTGGTTGTCACTGGCTCTAGGATGCCATTGTCTCCCCTGGCCCAACCCCATTGGCTGGGTGGTAGGGGGTTGCTGAGCCATTGTTGTAGCTGTAAGAAATTAATAACACCAACATAAGTATTTAGCTCAAATAGATATTTGTAATGAAAACAAAACAGTATTTGACAACGATATGTAAATAGATATATCTGTAGGTACACTCTGAACCACCTCTGAGTATCGGGTTCGGTTCTCATGTGGGTTTCGCTGACGGCGACGATCGGCGCTGGGCAGGTTTTCCCGGGGTTCTCCCGTTTCCCCTGCATTTCTCCCACCATCCTTTCTCAGTCTTTCTCTCCGTCTGTCCTTCTTTCCGTGGGATAGCACAAAAGATCTTTCAGGTCGACGTGCTCGGCTATCAAGCCACCCATATTCACAAGTAAGTAACACTCTAAACGAGTGCTGCTTCGAAGCTCCTCTGGTAGGAGGAAGAGTAGCCATATCAGATTTCGGCTTCGTCGATGCTCTCAAAAAAGCCGAGTACCTGATTTTGTTGAGGTTTTGTTCGTGGGCTGGCGCTTGGTAAATCGCCAGAAACAGCTTGTCACCAGCCTCTGCAATACCTCAGATAATGTTGAGGGATCAGTGAAAATGTCTGAGATTTGTTGTGTCAGGTCAGGTGTGGCTGTGAACAGCTTAGCAATTCCCACTTTGCTCTTCCCATGGATCGCCGAGGTGGTGTCGCATCCGGAGAAGCTGTGGAGAAGGAGGACCGTCTTGGCGAATGGGAGCTGTTGAAGTTGTGGCACTGAAAACAATTTGGTCTCCACCTTCCCACGGCCTGGCTTCATAAAGAACACGTTGGTAGATGGTGGAGCCAATCCTATGAGCAGGACTATCAAGTCCACATCCTCCCCAACTATTGCAACAGTTGGATGTACAGCAGCTTTATCCAACCCACACCTCTATTGCCATTAGCATCATGCATCAGAAGTTGCAACAGTTGTTTCAATCCCTGCTGCTGTCATTTTCTAGGTGAGGAAGTGGATCAGTATTGTTTTGTTCCTTTCATTGGCGAAAAACTGCTCGTGTTGAATGGTGATGGTCGTGCTTTCATTACAGTTAATGTCAACCGAAGTTTTTGTCAGCCCTCTTCGCTTCTGCTCTGCTCGTTTTGTGCTGTTGACATCACTGTAACCATCAAAAACCACCTATAATGTTGACCGTAATGTTTCTATACGTAGGCAATGTACTGATGGCAAATTGAAGAAATGTTAGAGGAAGGTTTCCACTTCATGCGGTGAAGAAGGAAACCACCATCTACCACATTGGTGCTTTGGGTGAAATCGAGAGTTACGTTGTTCTCTGCTGGCAAAACATCGTAGAGGGATGACTTCTTCCCTTTTCGCATTCCAACTTCGAGGAACAGAGCCAGAGGAAATGGAGTTAATTCACAGGTCAACAGCTCTGCCACATCTTCGTCGCTCTTTTTTGCTATGACAGTTCTTTGGAAAATTGTCAGAGGGTTAACAGTACCTGTCTCACCATTGATTTTAACGATGATGATTGTTTTGATTTCGAAGATAATTAGGAATTCGATAATTGATGTGGATTTCATTTTTAGGAATATACGTGCCATTTTTAACAAAAACATGAATTTTTTACAAATTGTCCATTTTCCCCCCTCTATATCTCCTTAAGTATATATCCCAGCGAAAAAGTGTATAGGACCTTTTTTGTAGAGAATTTTATGTAGATTAATTTAGTATATGGACATTTTTTTGCTATAGCCGCAGTTTTCTAGGTTTTTGTTTTCTGTTTTCTATTATAAAACAGAAAGGAATTGCTGAAACATTGTAACTGTTAAATTAATATTAATTGTAATATATAATTATTAAAATATATCATGAAAACAAGTTTACCATGACATCAAGAATAACAATAAATTACTGTCCGTTTTTTTTAGTACGTTTTGGATTAAAAAAAAAAAGTGTAAGTATTGCAGTGTGCTCTCCGATACGGAGGTATGCTCTCATAGAAGGATCCAATGAACTACTCTGAGGCAAATACTACGCTAGTCCCCAAGCTTAGGGTTGGGAGTTTCCTTCCCTTAGAATAGATACTGAGGTGGTTTCCGTTGCATTCCTCAGGAAACCATTACGGAATGGCTTCAAACCTGACGAGAGAGGGAAGAAGAAGCAAATAAACACAGGAAAGGAAATAAATATCCATCTGATAGCGGGATTCAAACCCAGGTTCAGAGACAAGGCTTTCAGACTCGTGACAAGCTTCCGCCTTAACCACAAGGCTATGTCTGAACAGCAGAAAAATATGAGAGACAGGAAACTGATGATAAAAAATAATTATATTTGTGATTTTTTTTTTGTTTAATATTAATGTCACTCTTCCGTCTCATTTGAAAAGTCTTTAAAAATATTATTTATAATCAGCACAAATAAACGCTTTCTTCTTTCACAGATTGTTGTGTAACCATTTCTACAGCAGTTAATAGGAATATAAAAACGTTTATATTAACTATTAACAATTACATTTAAATTTGGTGTCTCTCCTCGTTTTATTCTTTTTTTTTATAAGATTTGTTGTTTGAAATCTTCTCGTTTCATATTTTTAAGAACAAGTTTAACGTGCGAAAATAATAATAGCAATACAATAAAAAGCAAATTCGCACATAAATAAAGGAGTCACTGATCTGTTTTTGGATTTTTCGTCATCGGGAATCCAGAACAGCTGTTTCTGGGTTCCTATCCTTCGTCAGTTGGACCTGCCCAGTGTCTTAACAGTCAGTGATTCCTAGAAACATATAAAGGAAACAAAAGTGAACAAGAAAATGGCCCTTCATATTAAAAAACAACAATTAATAAATTAAGAATAAAAAAGGGCAGACATTTAATCCCCGCTAGCCTTCGCTTAGCTTAGGATGGATTACATTACAATTAAAGCTGACGAAGGGTAGGAACCCAGAATCAGCTGTTTTGAATTCCCGGTGTCGAAAAATCCAGAAACAGATCAGCGATTCCTTTATTTATGTGCGAGTTTGCTTTATATTGTATTGTAATATTTTTAAGTTTTGTCAATCCTACATTATATTATGCAAATAAGATTTTAAATTTATTATCAATTAACAGCACTCGTTAGAAGGAGGTTATTATAAAACGTTATATAAAGGAATTAGAATGTTTCATTTTTTTAAATATATTTCCTACTTTTGCTAAATCGATTGTAGTTGTCTGTTATAAATAATTCATGTTAGGTTGATCTTTGAATCGGACATGCTTAAAAGCAGAACCAGGAAAGATTTGTATTACAGATATTCCAAGTCCGGTAATATATTGCTGAATGTCTCATTTGCTAAGTTTCATAAACTTCTTAAAGGTGGGAGGTTTATGTCACCTCAACCTCTGTGTAATTTGTACTAACAAGTCATAGAAATGATACAGTAAAAGAGTTTGGAAAGTTTGTTTTCTGACGGAGTGGTTAAGGAAACTATCGAATCTGATGTTTATTTATTTATTGTTTTCCTGTTAACGATGATACTTAATTTTTTCCATCTTTCCATGTTTGTTACCATCTATATATTTATTTATTCATTTCTTGTTAACGAATTGTTTTCTTTATATTATTCCTTATTTTTGACAAATGAAAAACAAGAAAAGAGATCGCAGAATTTTCCATTCACTCCTTGATCTATCATCAACAAGGAAAATTAGAACAGCTGTTTCGCCCTTATTAGGACTCACCAGCCAGACTTATCCACATTGACGGTCACCTCGATAGCGTGAAAGGTTATTGGGATCGTTCCGGTTCCCGGAAGTGGCTCATAAAAACGAACAACAATAAGAAAAAACTATAACAAATACAGCATCAAAACCTCGGCCAGCTAACGTTAGACACAAAAGGCATTTAAAAAAAGGAACAAAACAAGACAAGGACACACGTGGTCTTAATATGAGGGTTGCGTTGACCGTCAATGTGGGTAAATATGGCTCATTGAGTCCATGCCACGCCTTCTACAAGCTGTAATCAAGGCCAAGAGTGGTTATTCCCATTATTAGGTAGATGGTCTTATTATTCTTATACGATTGTGTATATACTCGTATGTACACTGTCCGGCCACTTTAGTAGGTACATTCCTGCTGTGCGCACAAATGTCGTGTCTCACAACAACTCTTCAACTATTAGGGGCAGTGTCATGGTGTGGGGGGTGTTTTCCTGACACACATTGGGTCCATTGATACCTCTGGAGACACGTCAGGATGCTAGAGCATACCTAAACATCGTAGCTGACCTAGTGCAACCTACATGATAACAGTTTATCCTCATGCAGATGGCTACTTCCAGCAGGATAATGCGCCGGTGCACAAAGCCCGCATCGCTATGGGATGGTTTGAGGAACATGACGATGACTTTTCCTTGCTGCAGTGGCCCGCTCAGTCCCCAGATCTCAGTTCGATTGAAAATTTGTGGGTGTGAGCTGGAACGGGCTGTCCGCTCCAGGCCTACACCTCCACAAATCATCAGGAACTGCATGACACACTCAAGTCTGCATGGTACACAATACCTGAAAAACGTTTTCAGCATCTTGTGGAATCCATGCCTCGACGAATTCAGGCTGTTTTGAGGGCTAAAGGAGGCCCAACAAGCTACTAGGTAGGTGTACCTGATAAAGTGGCCGGTCAGTGTACGTCCTTGATGAACTCATCCGCCCTGTCGTACAGGTGAGATTTACAGGACAACTCTACTCCGTTAAACACAGGGAAGTTGCGTCACGTTACACACAGACAGGCAGCTCTGGAAAACTATAAAGAGATAATTTAAGACTCATATTTTATAAGTCTTAAGTCGAGCTCATGTTTTAGGAAAAGCTTTTGAATCGACTCATCTCATGCTGGAATTACATTATAACTAACCCATTTTTTTTTTATCCATTCTTATTAACTAATATATAAACAAATTAATAAACATTCAAATTAATAAATTAATAAACATTCTTATTTACTAATTATAAATTTAACGTGTGTTGATAATTTGATAGAATTAAACGACCGGTTTCTCTCGTTAATTCACGAATTTCATTATGGTGTGATGAAACTCGTTAATTAACCAGAGAAACCGGTAGTGTCAAAAGTTTCTTGTGTTAGTTATATTAATGATGTGTGTCGACCTTTTTAATTCTATCATTTTTATTTATTTTTGATAACTAGAAATACTAATATTTAAAGTGTTGAATCAACTCGTACTGATTAATTGAAGTTATATATATAATAAATATATTAATATATTAAATATATATATAAACAACTTTAAATTACTAAAGCGCTTAAAAGGCATAATTGCAAAACAATAATGTAATTTAAACTATTCTTTCGGTATTTTTTTTTTTTTTCGCAAACAATAAAAAAGTCCTTTAACAAAGCTCCTGTTTCTTCATCCTTCTGACACTGACCTCACGTCTGATTCATTATTGTTTTCTTGTGAATGCCAAAGTAATTGCACTAAATCTGTATTCAGCTTACACACTAGAGTAGGAAGTACCGAAGAATTTCCTTCATAAATTCCAATTTGCCGGCTGGTTTTAATCCACGTTGTCGAAAGATTTTTGGAATTTATCCGAAATGAACAAAGGTTTATTGCCATTAATTTGAAGTTTTAATGGACGCCAAAATGAGGGAAAATATAAAAAAGCCAGAGTAAAGTGATTTATCTTGAGTAAAAATAAAATCAAAAAAATCAAAAAATTTATTCTTATCCATTTAATTATCTTTAGATAGGAATTTTTTTTAATTAATTTTGTTTTTAAAAATTATTTAAAAAAAAAAAAAAAAGATTTTCGACGAGATCTAATGAACTCTTTTTTTTTTTTTTAGTTTCTAAAGGTTGAGTTTTTATAAAATAAACTTATTTATTTCGAACTGTAGAAATTGTAGGAGAAAAACTTATTTTTTAAATGTTTACGGGGCAGTCTATGGATAAATATAATGATTCTAGTAAAAGTGGTTTCGATTATGGCTGTGATCAGTTTTACAATGTTTTGCAGGAGAGATAATGGCGAACGAAACATATTGATGGATTCGTCGAACCTAGTAACTTGCTGAGAACTTCCTTCGTTAAATAAATGCATTGGATTTCCGGAATGAAGCTGTAGAGTGATATCTCCATGAGACTGACCAAGAAGAACGGCAGTGTGACATAATCCCTCCATATTATGCTTGGCTAGCAACATCATCATTGGCTTCAGAATGTAAAAACTCAGTTGGGAAGTAAAGAAGTAAAGTAACGGAATCATTATTTGATTTATACGATTCTTCGAATGAATATATTTGGAAATCAAAATTAAACTTTCTCGTGGGAATCAAAGTAAAGCCTCCAAAAACAAAATAAACAACAAGGAATTGACAATAATAAATATGCTTAAAAAAATTCATATGCCAGCCGGCTTCAATGGATTTTCGTAGCTCAGTAATAAAAAGCGCATAAAAATCTTCATAAACAACCATGGGTGAGATCAAGTGTTTACTAAGTGACATCCTACAACAGCTGTTTCACGCTCTTTGACGATCCTCAGTTAGGAGTATAGCCACTAGAAAACAGTGAGGTCTCAGAACGAAAGATAATGCTGGCACATGAATTTTTTAAACTTATTTTTTATTGTGAATTTTTGTTGTTTATTTTATTTTTGGAAGACTCCACTTTGATTGCCACGATTGTTCCTATTACCGTCCGTACTGAGACCTCGCTGTTTACTGGCAACTACTCTTAGCTGATGATCGCCAGAAAGCATGAAACAGCTGCTTTAAGATGTCACTTACCCATTGAAATTAAAATATCTCGTTTTAACTTTATTTGGCACTTAGTAAGGGAAAGAAGAAAAACACAACAACATCTCATGAAGTTTGAAAATATGCTGAATTTTATTACTTTATACTAAGACAGCCTTGGACAGCACGTTTCGTGATCGTTATTATTCTTCAGATGAATGAATCTGTGATATTACTACGATTTTGTTTTCGAAGGAGGGGGAGATTATGTTAAAATGTATCACTAAATTACTTTCAACCATAATGTTGCAGTTCCGTTCAGGGCCGTCGCGTGGGCGATCGCCCTGGGCGCCGCGGCTAGGGGGCGCCAATAAAACAGAGATTTCGTTTTTTTTTGGTTGTAGATTTCCGGGATGGGGGGGAACCGCAAATATCAAGTGCCTAGGGGCCCTGGGTGGGATTGAGTTGGGGGATGGGGGGTGCCTGACGAAATCTTGCCCCGGGCGCCAACAAAACACGCGACGGCCCTGTTTCCGTTAATAAAATTTGAGGGTGGAGAATATATCGGGATAGGGTTCCGGTTCACTTTCACTTATAAAAGTCTTCTTTATATAAACTATAAGATGTTGTGCTCATAAATATGTTCAAGTACAGATGTTTCATGCTTATTTTTTCTAGAATTGTAGCTTTAAAATACATATATATAGTAGATATGACTTGCTGCAGTATCTCAGTTCAGGCGTTAGAACGAATGGATGTGGGGTTAAACCTCGTAACCGCCCCTTTTTCATCTATTCGATATTACAATTGGAACTACAATTTATTTGATATGATAATGCTTTTAAGGAACTCATTGTAAATGCTTCTTACATCTACAATCTCTTAAAAATTGTAAAAAAAAAAAAAAAAATAAATAAAAAAAAAATGAAGAATTAATTAAATAAATTAAATAAATTTAATATACTTGATGTTGGAATAAATTCCTTTACAAGTGGGATTCGATTACCTTTTTACATATACAATATTAGTATTACATTTTTAATATGATTGTTTTTTTAATAGTTATATTAATTATATTTTGAATAATTATTTTTTTTACAATCAGTCCAATATTTGCAATCCATTATTGAAGAATTGATTGTAATAATTTAAAAATAATAATAAAGTTGTCCCCTGCCGTGAGGCCGATGTGTCGGAACCTTCGGAACCTGGGTTCGAATCCCGGCGTTGGCATGGCTGTTTCTTTCTTCTTCTGTGTTTCGTCTGTTTCTGCGGGTATAGCGTGAACTGCCTCCTATGGCGTACTCTGGGCAACGATTCGTCGCCTAATTGCTCACATTTCTCGCGCCTAGTTGAGGCCAATAGTTTCTGTAAGAGCCCGGGCGGTCGCAAAAAAAATAATAAATAAAGTTATCCCGAAATGAGTGTTATGAAAGAGCGCTGATCTTAAGTCATGGAAACGTAAACTACAAAAACATATTACAATTTATCAATCAAATAAGTTACAAGTAGTATACATGTGGTAAACCTGTTTTTTTTTTATTTTTTTATTTTATATATATATTAAAGAAGTAAACAAAATCTAAAACCTTAGATTTTAACATAATCTGTTAGCTTATACAGATTTTTTTTTTCTACATCAACTTGCTTATGTACATTTCTGTATAGTAAAGATACTTGTTAGTGTATACTTTTAATTTATATGTTGCTATCAGGGACTCAGAACCCTCACAATCCAACTAGAATTGTACAATTAATTGTAACTGAAAAACAGTAAATTAAAAATAAAAATATTTGTTGTTCGGTTGTGATTTTTTCTTTCTATTAATGAACTATTATGGACGTTAAATTTGCTTTTCATTGAACTTATGATGTTTCTTTTTTGTAATTAAATTCCTTGTTAGTGCCTTTCAGTGAAAGGACAAGGGAATAATACTGTGAAAAACAGTAAGAAAAATACATAAACATTTCATTATTAAAAAAATAATAATTTAAAACGAAAAATAAAAAAGAAATCATTTAGAAAAGTAGGAAATCCCTTACTGCGATTTCCGTGTATTAACGTAAATAGGGACCTTCTAAATTTTGTTTTTTTAGAAACTTATAGACTATACTACATATGGTAAATCTCTGTAAATTCGATCTTTGATCAGAATAGTCATCTAAATGTTAAGAGAAATAATCGAATATGGATACTTTTCTCTTTTTGTTTATTCAGTAGAAATTGGGAAAATAAAATAATTAACAGGAATAAATTATTGTAAATTCGTAATCTTATTTTTTTTTTTCTGAAAACTATTAAAGATAAGATAAACTGATTTTTTTTCAATAACATTAAATTAACAGAATTTCTTTATAAATTATAAACAATAATGATAATACTTTTTGTAAGACTCGGATTAGTTTCTGTTTTTTTTTTTTGGTTTTTTTTTTTTTTTTTAAGATTTTATTAATATTAGCTGCAACTTGACTCATACAAGTCAGAAATAAATAAATTGCATTTAAAGGTTTGGAAAAGCTTTCTGTGATTGGTTCTTTGGATACCGGATATAGGTGAAACGATCGCTGATTGGTGGACGGAGACCAACCACAATAGGCTGAAAATGCTCTGCCATCTTGGCACTGATGGCACCTGTGTGTCTGTTTCTTTCAGACACATCTAATATGTCCACGATACAGAACCCAAATAATCATATGGCAGGGAGGAGTCCTCCTGAAAATAAGCCATCGTCTCTTTTAATGAAGCACGAAAATGATTTAGTGTTTTCGTTATTGGGAAACAAATGTCAGGTAAGGAAACGTAATCCGATCTCCGCCCATAGTATTTTAAACAAATAGACTATTATGAAAATGTTTATAAAATCCGATTGCTAAATGAAATGAAAGTAAGCAATAATTATTTATATGAAATTATTTATTTAATTTTAAATTAGCTAGATTCTGTATATAACCGTATCCTCATTGATGAATCAGTCAGGTTATGAACGGATTAGTAATGCCTTCTGCTTAAGGTCAAGTGTTTTTTGGATGGTGGACCAAAGTGACATATTTTTTTTTTTTTTTTTTTTTGTAATTATTATTTTAATTTCAGACCCTGGCAACAACCGTGGTACAAGTGTATCATGCCGAACCTCCTACCTATTCCCGATGGGTCAAACAATGCTGTGGAGTTCTGTGTTTTGTGAAAGATAGCATAAAGAGGTCCTATTTCTTAAGGGTGTTTGATATTGATGTAAGTAAACGGTTTCTTTCATAGTGGGATTCTTTTGAGTAAGAGACCTAGATTTACTAAATTTTTACAGTTGATTCAGAAGTAAGTAAACAGATAAGAAAAAAAAAATATATGTAAAAACGCAGTCTTCCTAAAAGCGTGCCGCATTAATTCAAGTTTTGTTTTTTCATTCTCTGATTGCTTTGAAATATTAAATGTTGCTAAATAAACTTCCGTGTTCTTAGTTCCGCTCGACATTACGCGCATCTCTAAAAATTTACACAAAAATTTCTATAAATTTTAATGCTAAATCTATGCAGATTAATAAATGATATCCAACACAAAGGAAAATATACATATACTTTAAATTTTACTCATTGAATCAGCAAAATTAAAAATAAAAATATGGATTCAGAATTTGAATTGTACTTTTTCTGTATTGTAAGGAATGTAAAGGAACATAAAGATTAGAGGATATGATAACGGAAATTAAATGTCTTCAAAAACGAATTTTGTTTTTCTTTGACTAAAAACCTAACAGAAATGGAAAATAGGATACTGTCGTAGTTAGCAAGCAAGATGAAATAGAATTTTGGTTTAAAACGATATTAATTTTAGCTATTTAAAAACAAATAACATTTTTCAGTGATTTTGAATTATATAATATCTTTAAACAGTATGATTTATATATAAAAATATTGTTTACTTATTATCTTCTAAGAAACGTTAGTCAGATTGATATTTTTAAAAATTTTATAACCAAAGTATTTTGTAATAGTTGAACTTACTTTTATTTATTTATTTTGACGATAATTTTTATTTTATTTTGAAAATTATGTGCCTTTTCCCTTTGCCTGGAATTAATGTAATTAAAATGCTACCTTATTATTTATTTCAGGCAAGACTGATGGTTTGGGAGCAAGAACTTTATAATCAATTTCGATACAAATCTCCAACAAAGTTTTTTCACACATTTGAAGGCGATGTAAATAGTATTTTTTTTTTTCTCTTTTCTTTTTAATTTTTGTTTTAAAATCATTTTAATGTGTGATAAAGTAAATTTTTTTCAATTATTGATGATACTATTAATAAAAGGTAAAACCAGTGCAGTTTCAGTCCATTTACAACCATGAAGCCATCTTCAGAAGTGAATGACAAAAAAACGGGCTAAAACTGTACAACTTTTGTCTTAATGTGCCTTTTGTTAATTTTATCATGTGTTCTGATTACTTTTTAATTTTTTTTTTAAAAAAAACCTTTTTTGAATTAATTTACATAAACTATTAAAAATAACAACTTAAAATTGGAAATTAAGTATAAAACTAAGTCTTGAATTTAGTTAATTGTAAAGTATACTTTTAATTCTATTGTAATTTCTGAGAGAAATAAGAACACACATATAAAATTTTAAAAAAATCCGTAATATTTTGAAAATTATGTGACATACTTTATACTTTAAAAATGAGGTAGATTTTCAGCCTATAAATAACATTACTTAGGTAATGATTTCTTAAGTAATTTACATAGATAGCATTGTTATTAGGTTATTTGTTGTCTTGAATCTTCCAATATTAAGGAAATGTTTTAAAAAAAGACCTGAGATGTTCTGTATAATTGTTCATTTTTAAACTTTTAAACAAACTATAAATACAAATAACTCATAATAACTCCTTCTTCCACTTAAAACATCTTTAATCATCAATATTTCTACTTCTTCAGCACAAGTCGTCTTCAGGAAAAAAACTACAGAAAGTGTAGAGAAAAACCTAAAATTTTTTTCTCTAACACTTAAAACAGAATTCCAAGCATAAAGGATTTTTTTTCCTGAAGAAGTAGAATATTGATGATTAAAGATGTTTTAAGTTGAAGAAGGAGTTATTATGAGTTATTTGTATTTATATATTAAAGAAGAAGTTTTGATGTTTCATTAAGAACAAACTTATGCAATGTTGATAATCTTATTTGATAAAATGACACACAATCTAAAAATGTTCTCACTCACATTAAAACTCTATTATCAAATGGAGAATTTGTTAAAAGATGATAAAAATTTAAAAAATACTTAACCCGACAAAGACATTTTCAACCCGCACAATTCTGGATCATCTTCAGCTCTATTGTTTAATAAAAATCTTTTTATTTTTATAAAATTTTTATAAGTATGTTCTTGTTCATCTCAGTCCTTATTTAAAGCTTATTTTTACATCTCAAATTTATTTCTTAATGTAATTTTTACAGAATTGTCCAGCTGGTCTAAACTTTGCCGATGAAATTGAAGCAGAAAAATTTCAGAATTCTGTTGAAGGGAAAATCCGATTACGGAATGAAAGAAGGGCGGGTAATTATTGGTTTATCTTTCATTTTTTTTTCTTGGCTTTTATATTTTGAATTCAATGTCCTAATGAATTGATTTCTGGTTTGAAACAGGCCGGAGGAGAACAAATGCTGTTATTAATC
This sequence comes from Thereuonema tuberculata, assembly GCA_023159025.1. Classification (NCBI taxonomy): domain Eukaryota; kingdom Metazoa; phylum Arthropoda; class Chilopoda; order Scutigeromorpha; family Scutigeridae; genus Thereuonema; species Thereuonema tuberculata. Next base: position 14,299,721 of record JAFIDM010000005.1, on the reverse strand, counting down.
CCCCAACAAGCAAGGGTGTAATTCCAGGAATTCAGCCACCAGGTTATCCATTTTGTTATTTAATTAATAAATTTAAATTTCAAAATTAAAAAAAAAGAAGAGGTTGTGATTATGGAATAACTGATGTCTCAAAACTATTATAACACAACTGCTATCTCAAACTATTTCTTCACAATACAAACACAAATTCCTCCTCCTCTTATGCTGTGGCTCATTTGCAGCAACTGATGCAACTCAGTTGCATACGACACCATAACTTGGCATTACTTTTCCCATCATGGATATCCAAGTTTCATGCATTTCGAACTCATTTTTACAATTTAATCACTTATTCTTTTCTCCTTAATGGACCACTTAAGGATAGGCCGGGCTTCGTAGTTCCAAAATATCCCACCAGTCTACTTTTTGGCTTGTGAGATAAACAAAGCCATGTGCTTCGTTTTAACCCTATTCGATATAGAGGCTGAAATAAAAGATTTGATTTGGATGCAACAGTTGTAAGCCTTCCAAAATTTTCATATTGGATGTAGAGTTGATTATCGCCTATTGAAGAAGACGACAGCAATATATTTTCAAAGAAGGATATAATTTAATGGACCACTTGAGGATAGGCGGGGCTTTGTAGTTACAAAATATCCCACCAGGCTACTGCTTTGCATGTGGGATAAACAAAGCCACGTGCTTTGTTTTAACCGGTGTAGATATAGAGGAAATATTATATTAAAGAAGGATATTCCAAGTGTTTTTACAGAATTAATACAGTAAGGATCTGCACAGTACCGAACCATCGGTCTTGAAATATCAAAAATCGACGATTTTTTGAGTAATTCACACAAAGTTATATGTTTGTTTATCCCGCATGTAGCTTACACATGATACGTGACATCAATAGGGGCGTAAACCTCAAGTGGTCCATTAATGGAAACCAGTGTAAATATTGCTTACTTCCTCTGAGTTAATCATTTTATCTTGCAAATTCTGTATGTTTAATGTTCATAACATACGTTAAGTTAATTCGCTATGTAGGCTCTTGGAGTCGCAGGAGGTATGGGTCCCGCATTTCTTGACCAATGAAACAAAATTGAGGTTGAATGGTCAGCTTGATGCCCACACTCCTTTGACCATGGGAAAGAAACCCAGTATCCATTCTTTAATGGGCTGAATGAACCCTAGGACCTATTAAGATCAATGAGGATAATTCAATGTGGAAAAATGCACAACCTCCTCCTGGGTCTAGGATTGAACCTCTAGGCCCACAGTCCTGCACTTTTTACTGTATATTCACATTTCTCACCAGGAACTCCTACTCTCTTCAACAAAGTAGCATTCAGTATTAGTACAGAAAACGCAACTAGTTTAATCATAGAATAATTGTTTTCTTTTAAAAGTTTCACATAAACCTCAATCCATTTTCATCTCAAATTAGCTGTTCTCTTGTTTCTTGCCATTTTATCACGATGGAAAGATAAAGTTGAGTAAAACTTATTTCCTTAAGGATGGGACAACTGATGCCATGGAAAAATAACCTTTTAAACAAAAATAAAAGTGAAAAAAGAACTTCTTTTGGATTGAGAAGAGGTTTCAGATTTTTAATCCTTTCTATTTAATGATTAAATATCTAATAATAATAAAAGTTAAATATTTATCATTAGAACCCATCTTGGCTTTCTTTTTATTAAAAGAAAGATAATTTCATTCCATAAATAATCATTAAATCCACTTTTAAAGAGGAATGTACATTTCCAAATATGATTTTAAATGCTTAGAGTAAATAACATTCTTTATTTTTGCTCATTTCTTTCTAAATTCTACAATTTTTCACTCATTTTTTTTATACATTCAGAAATATTATTGTAATTATTTTTTTTAGTTGCTGATAAATATCAAGATAAATCTTACACAATAAATCAAAAGAAGAAAGACAAAAAAGATAAGAAAAAGCAGAAAATAACAAAAGCAGATATAGGAGAGCCAACAAATTTCCAGTGAGTTAATTAAGATAATTATGTTTATAATTTTCTTAAGCACTAATAGTAATCAAGTTTACGTTCGTAGCAGACAAAGGAATTGCAAAAGAAAAAAAACAACCATTCAATTTGTGTTCATTCCATCTTGTAGGAGGAGTTGTACGAAATGAAGCATCTTATTATAATGTAGTTATTTTTAACTTCCTTTTAACTGCTACCGTTGATATAGTTTTGTAAATTAAATATGCCTCTCTTAGACTTTCTCTGTGATCTACTTACAGAGTAAGTATATCTTAAAAGTTAAAGTAACCCACTATACTGTTTGCCCAAGCGATAAAGACTGGGTTTGGCACACTGCCAAAACAATGGAACAAGCCCAGGGGAGAAAGGAAGCTCTGAAGGGACGGAAAAATACACTTGAATACGCTTCTCCCTTTTGTGCTTGTTTAAATTAGTTCTTTCTATCGTACGATCGTCATATAAGTCATGTTTAATTATTTTCTAGTATTTTTGTAATCGTTTGAGTACGTAGTTATAATGAGTGCTCCCCTATTTTCACGCCGAGAAAGAGGTAGGAGCAACCAGTAAATCACGTGACCAGTCTCTTTCGTCTGTCTAAGCAGTAGGCCTATGCAAGCCCTTGGGGTCGTGGGAGGTAAGGCACCCAGCGATTCTTGACCGACGGGAGTAAGTTGAGGTCGAGTGGTCAGCCTGACTCCCTGACAGAGGGCTGGGTAGATACCAGGACCTGTTTGGAGGTGAATGGAGCATGAAAAAATCCCCGGCTTCCACAAGGCCAGGGATCAAACCCACCACTTTCAACCCGCAGCCAAGCGATATCTTGAAAGTAAATATTATACAAAATAATAACATATTGGAATTAGTCATTCTGTAGCAGTTACTGATGTTCTGCCTTTCTACGCTGTATGAATCACACAAATAGTCTTGTGATGACTGGTTTGAATTTGTAGTTCTCGTTTGTCTGGAACTGCATGTTAATCTCGCCCTGTTGCAGTTGAACAGCGATTCTGACAGAAGTCTATAAGTTTCTGGGCAGATATTCACAATAAAATCTTTTGCAGATATTTGAATTTGATTAACTTATTTTACATTAGACTATCTTTAATAAATAAATACTAAGATTTGTACACAGAGGTGCAGGCCAGTGGTGGATAAATATAGTACATCTAAGACTTTTGAGGCAACTAAAAGGATTTCACAGTGTTTTAACTTTACTGCTGTCTTACATTCATGAACTATTTTTTGCTGATTATCTCAAATGTAACATTTAAAACTATGAAAAATGACCTGTCTGGTACTTCTATCAGCTGGTAACCCATAATTTTGGAACTTAATTATAGGATCTGCACTTCACAAATCGTAAGCATTTATTCTACTATTCGGTTATTTTATAAATATTGAAATTCTAAAGGAATTAGTGGCTAACTTTATAATTAAGTTGATTTGCTTATATTTTTCTTCTTATTTTATATTTTGTCTTTATTGCAAATATAGTAATTTATTCATAAACACTATCTTTTCTGTTCTTTTAAGACATATTTCTCATGTTGGATGGGATCCGAACAAGGGATTTGATGTAAGTATATCTTAATTTTTTTTTATTGAGTAAAATGAAAACAATATCTAATTTTTCAATCAGGCAGTGGTTCATCCTAGATTTCAATCAGGTCATATTAATTCTTAAAAAAGATTCCAGTTAATTTGCCTTCGCTTGCAATTCATAGGGTTTAAGGGCATTTGAGCAGTAGCATTAGGATAAGAAAAGCAAATAAAACAACCATCGAATTCGTCAACTCCTCATCCATAAACAGTCAATTTTTTGACTCCAGATTGTTTGTGTCTTTATGATTTGTCATCAACCGAGTTATCTAACTAAGATCAAGAATTAGAGAAAACTTTACGCTGATTGTAATTAAATCAGACAATAGTTTCCCCCATGCCTTTCAGTTGGAAAATTTTATTTCCTGAAAATCTTCCGCATTAATTGCTCATTACAGACAGTTCCCATAATTGAGGTAAGGGTTTCTACATTTGCACTTCCCAACTTCAATCTGAAGCAACATCTTGAAGTTGAATTATCTACATATCACTTAAGACAAAGACACTGCACACACAAAGTGTATTGCAGGTTTGTGAAACAAGTACTTCTATAGGCAGTAGTATTTCCAATGGAATAATAATAATAATAATGACTGTAAGAAGAGGTATTTTTTAAGGGGAGGTTCCTTAAGCTCTTAATGGTTTGTTATAGCTACCCCAAGTTATTAAACACATCAAACTATAGATATAAAATAAATATTAAATCTCCTTTTTCATAGAACATTAACCATTGTACCACTAGCTGAAAATGCTTATTCAAATGACCAGAAAAATTTAGTTCTGATTTAAAAATAGAGTGAGAAATGTAAAACATAAAGAATTAAGAAAGAAAAATATACACGTCATGAATGTGAACTCTTTACTATGTGGATATGTTGATAATTTGCAGGAACAAGTGCCTGGGATGTCTACAATCAAGATGATTGAATATAATAAAAAGTTAAAAAATGAACTTCAGAATAAATACAGACTTAGCTTAGAAGAAGCATTAAAAACAGAGCTAAAAATAAGACAAAAGTTAAAGTATTAATACATATGCAATACCTTTCTTAGCCTACATATTCCCAAACCGAACTTGAAGGCTCTTAATATGCATATTGAAATATGTGTACTAAATATCGAATACGTCACGAACACACAAATAAAAGATTCCCTATTGTCATGGAAACGGGAAGACTTGGATTAGTTAACCTCTGTAATCACTATATCAAGGCTTGAAAGCAAGAAAAAAGCCATTTAATTAAAAAGTGTACTCTTAATAACTGGAATGCAACAATCTGAATTTCCTATAACATTCCAAAAAAAAACCTAACTTCCTTGGCAACATTATCATACTCGCACTCAGCCATTTATTGATCCTGATGAGTCAGATGATGAATGGCTTAAGAACAAGAGATAAATAGGTGAAGGCTATTTTAATAGCCATTCAAAATAGAATTTTAAAACAAAGAATTACAAGAAGTATACAATTTAAGATCCTAACATTACATCAGACAAATGTAAAGTATGCAGAATTCAACCAAAAATATAATATGTCGATGTAGACTATTACAGTGACTATATTAGAAGATATAACATGTAAGCACAATAATACATCAGGTAAAGTAATAATAATACATCTTCAAGCACAATAGTCTGAACCAATTTTTGGTAAATTCTGATTACTTGTATTATATTTTTATATATTATTTAAGATATATTTAATTTTATTAATGTTAAACATTTTGTTTTTTAGTTAGAAAACGTGGATCCAAAACTAATGGATTTCTTCAAGAAAGCTGGAGTTTCTGAAAGTCAGTTGGAAGATAACGATACACGAAAATTTATCTACGAATTCATTAATAACCATGGAGGCGTCGAAGCTGCAATCCAAGAGATTTCTAAACTGCCTTCAATGGGGGGTAAGGACATTTTATTTTTATTTCATTTTTTGTTCTACGACAGCTTTTCAAATCTCTTATATTCTTTTATCAGCTTTTTATAATTCCGTTATTGCTTAGAATCTTAATTTGCCCTGTATTATGATATACTATGCTAATAGTAAGTAAAGTTTAGTATCAAGTGGCCATCTTTAAATATAAAATTA
>JAFIDM010000005.1:14234075-14289048 GCA_023159025.1 Thereuonema tuberculata | reverse complement strand
TCTTACATGGATGATAGTAAGCAAACTTGTAAATAATTTGCACCGTGCATTAATCAAAAACTGTGTTTTGTAATTTAAATAGTTTTATTATATTTTCTATAAAAATAAACAGTTCTCAGTTTTCCAGCTCTAAGAAACAAGTCAGGATATTTTGTCAATACTGTTTAATAGCTGAGTATCTGCTTGGGATATTCACAGCTCAATTGTCTATTAATTGCTGTGCTACTATATTTGATAGGGTGTATGGATCTTTCCTTTGCCATAATGTTATTAGGCCCAGATCCTTTCGTCAAGGCAGAGAATTAAAATGCATTAATATTCTTTAGCTTGAAATTTTTGGCAACTTTGGAAGTGGAAATGGGAGGGAATATTTTTGGCATTAAAAGTCATTATGTGTTATTATTTTACTATACAAGTTACAGAAGCTAAATTGTAAATCAGAGTTAATTTACAAGATATCTCAGGCTAATTGTTACTAAATAATTCTAAACTATATCTTCGTTGTGTCTAGGCAAGCCTAGTTTAAAAGGGTTTGGTATTTTGTTTGTAGCATTATAATGTTCATTTGAAGAAAGAAAAAGGGGTAAATCAAAAAGTTCTAGATTTCAATTTTTAGTTTAGGTATTCAGGGCATCTACCAAATGGTGATTAAGGTAGCTTATTAACTACTTAAAGAGGAACTCCAAATATGATATAAGTCATTATTATTATTATTGCTATAATAAGGAGGCTTAACATGGATGTAATGAAATAAAGAAAAATGGAAATGAATGAAACGCACTTACTTACAAAAAGTTGAGAGAATTATAAACATGGTAATAATCCGACAGTTTCGGAATACTGCGCATATTCCTTTATCAGGGACGGCACAAACATATAGGACATAAAGACAACATTTAGGACGACATGATGAGGGAAGGTATGTTGAAAGTGAAGGAAGTGAGAGGATTAAGAAAGATTAGCAATAGTGACGGGCATTTTGCCCGCTGGTTATTGGGTTGTAAGCTTTAAGCTGGATTATATAGAAGGATTCAGCTGGGAGATGGTGGGCTAGTCTATTATGGTGGGAAAGGGTTTAGCAGCTGAGAAGTTGGGAGGGTGTCACGTCTCTTTAAAGTGAGTAACACTGTGAAAGGGACGGAACCCCCCCCCCCACAACTTCTCAACTGCTAAACCCTTTCCCACCATAATAGACTATCCCACCGTCTCCTAGCTGAATCCTTCTATATAATCCAGCTTAAAGCTTACAACGCAATAACCGGGGGCAAAACGTCTGTCACTATTGCTAAACTTTCTTAATCCCCTCACTTTCAACATACCTTCCCTCATCATGTTGTCCTAAATGTTGTCTTTATGTCCTTTATGTTTGTGCCGTCCCTGATGAAGGAATACGCACAGTATTCCGAAACTGTCGGATTATTACCATGTTTATAATTCTCTCAACTTTTTGTAAGTAAGTGCGTTTTATTTATTTCCATTTTTCTTTATTATTGCTATAAGCCTTTTTTTTTTTTTTACTTCACCTCAAATCTGTTTTTAATTTACTAAATTATTTTGTAGATCTAGTAGTTCATCTACAACCAGAAACTGGAATTGTTTTTTTTTTAAAAAAAAAGACTGATAAGCTTTTATTAGAATGACATTTTTGATTTATCCTAATACCCATATTAATTTTGATACATCTATTGGTAAGGAAGTAGATAGTGAAAACCATGTATTTATGCATCAACATTATAATGATAAGAGTTATAAGTTAAAACCGATGTAGCTTAGGATACTTAAATTTTAAAGATAGAGTAGATGGATTTTAATTCAAATTGAATCCATAGCTGAGGAGATAATGGAAACAACATATAATGCAATTTATTTTATTTAAATATTTAATAATTATGGAATTAAAAAAAGATAGATTGTCTTACGGGTATAATTTTATCGATTTAGTTTGAAATTTTTTAATATTAATTCTGTGATTTTTATAGTGTTTTGATTAAAGGACGATGAATTGCTTTACTATTTTTAGCCAGTTCAACAAGAAACAAATAAAAGCAACAGCAGCAGAAATGAACTGCTTGACCAGATTCGTCAAGGCATTGAACTTCGCTCAGTCACGGTAAGTAAACATTTAATTTCACTTTTTAAATGATTGACTTCTCAAAGATTTTTAGCAAAAGTATTAAACATTAATGTTAATGTAAAACACTTATTGAAATAAAAATATTCAGTTAATGAAATGAGATTTAATATAATTTTAAGGGCTTTACTGTCCTTGAATACAAATACAGAAGCGAAATAAGTACTAAATATTGAGAAAAAAAATAAGATCTTATATTTTTAATTCTCCAGTTATGATGTTTTAGCAAAGCAATAATATAATTGCCAAAATTTAATCTTCAATAATTAATATTTACATTTGAATATTAATAAATTTTCAGTTTCTATAGGAGGAACTCCAGTTTGCTTGAATTTTCAAATTAGAACTTTTTGAAACAGAATTAAGCAAACAACAAACGGGAAAAATGTTTCTTTTTTTCCCTCAACATTCTCTCTCACATCAGCAGTAATTGTTGAAAGTTCCTGGAAAGGGACAACATAGAATCATTTGAATATTAACAGCTAAATTAAACTTGACTATCAGTTCCTGCTCCTTTTTTTTGTATTTTAAAAATAAAGGAAAGAGAAAGGGGAACGTATTATTTCATTTTTATTAGAATGTGGAGGGACTTTAAAAAAGCTCTGATATGAAAATTAGAAGATTGAGAAGATGAGGAAAGATCAACATCTTGAGGAAATTAAAAGAAAAGAAAGAAGACAATAAAAACGAAAACAATACTTAAGCCACATTCAAGAAGGAAGAACAGCAAATGAACAATGAAGATATGTTCATTACACTGGATATAACAGGACTTACACAATCTAGTTAATATATGATTATATGTTAACTGTACAGTGGAAAGCTTTTAAAGATCGCATGTACTTCCACATCCTTTGCAATTTTATTTCAACACCATACATTCTTTCATTTCCTTTTTCATTTGTTTGTTCTTCTTTATTGTTTGACTTCTTATGCCACAGTATGGCTTTTCCATACGAATAATTTGAACTTAAGTCCTTGACTCATTTTTGCTTGTTCTCTAGCATATTAGCCGTCATATTAATGCCTTGCCATCGTCTTCTGGCCATTCTGGCCAATGGCCTTGCCATTGCTAGCCCGTCTTCTGGCAGCTGGATGACACTGTTAATTTTGAGCTTGTACGTTTTGTCATTGCTCCTTTATACTGCATTGTCTCACAGCTGCTGTACTGTACAGTCATACATATTATAGAAAACATGATTTACGACTATTTCTTAATGAGTAATAGGAAATCTTCAGCGTGTTTTAATACTAAATCTCCATAAGGATCCAGGCTTTTGAATGAGTTTTCTTTAAAAAAGGGAATGGTTAATAATAAAAGTAGCTGTTAAACGATAGTATACTGTCCTTTGACGAAAGTAGAGAAATATGGATAACTCCCTTCACCAAATTTGACAAAATTGGAGGCTAATGTCATTCGGATGAAAATAGGCTTTATTTTCATAGATATTTGTCCATAGATAGATAATCCAATGTCCTTAACTACAAATGTCTATAGGAAAATTATTGTAGCTTGAGATTCATCTGCATCTATCTCAAAATAATATTTCAAAATCTTGTAAAAAAAGACTTTATTAGAAAGACATACTGGGCCTGTTAATTTTATTAACCATTATGAGGAATTGACAGAGGCACATCTTCTGATTAGTTGATTTTCTCTCTCCTAGTCTTAAATGTAGCATTTTCTTGAAGGTTGTCATTATATTTAATTGTATGAGACATTCAATGATTCTTGTTGCAATTTTGAGTCACTGCCATTCTAGCTTTTTTCAGAGAAGATTTTTAGAAGGTACCTTTTTTTTTCTTTTTTTCCTTGCTGTCCTGATTAAACTTTTTTATTAAATCTCTTTATTCAACTTCTATGCAGTACCTGCATAGCCATGGACACTATTCAGTAATTATCATATAACTCGATTTCCATTTTCTCACTATGTTGGATATATGAATGATTCATTGTTACTACATGGATAATATATTTTCATGGAGATCTTGTACGATGTCCTAAATAATCTTTTTAAGGAACTTTGATGTGTTTCATTCAGTGGAATATATTCCCAAATAGCACTAAATAGATAGGTAGGTAGAATATTGTTCTCCTTTCGTGGTTCATGGGATTTCCAAGATGTAGGCTTACACATTTTAATGACTAAATAGGATTAGCTGGAGATTTTAAAGAGGGCTGGATGAGTCCTCAAACCTGTCTGCAAAAAATACCAGAAGTACCTGATCTCACTTGACCTCAAATCTGACTACCAGCCAATAGACCATACTACAGCTACCAAGTCAACCAAACAAATAAAATCTTATCTTAATTATTCATTTTTTTTAATAACTATTTTATAGCTTCAAAGTTTTTGTACTCAAAAGGTTAATGTTACTTATTTAAAATGTATTATATTTTCTGAAATTTGTTGTAATTTTGAATTCAGCTAATAATGAAATAGAATGTGAAACTTGATGGATTATTTCTAAGTATCACAGTTATAATTCTTGTTATGTTAGGTGGAACCTGCCACCGTTAAACCACCACCTTCTGTTAGGGATCAGCTCTTAGAAGAGATTAGACAAGGCATTCATCTTAAACCGGTCGGTAAGACGAAAGTCAAAGCATGAGCCTTGCTGAATTTGAACGAGTGTAGTTTTCTGTTTCGCACTTACGATTGGCACCTTTGTTATTTGCTATTAACTCTCATCCGTTTCTCTTACTAGTAAGCCTATTAAAGCTATTAAAACAATTCGCAGAATCCATAAATCATATTTAGCTTTGCTTTATTAGTGCACCTGACACAGGCTTCAGGGTGTGGGATTTTTAGCTTTGTATTCTAAATCCATGTCTTGATCATTTCCTACTTTAATTTTTGAATTGATAAGACTCCTGCCAGTATCAGACATTCAATACCTAGATTTGATTCTTGGAGTTACAATTTCAATGCAGATGTCACTTATGTGCATAAAATTGGATTTGGGGGAAATGTACAGACCTTTTCTTAGAACAAGAAGCTTGAATTTTCTGCTTACCAGAAAATCAAATCAATACAACCTGCTTTAGTTGCAACAAAGTGAAAGCTTACACTTAAATTTGGACGCATTCTATTATTAAGTGGGTCTTTTTTTTTGATACCTTATTATATACAAAACAGTACATTTAGTGTATCTTTTTATTACAATACTTTTGCTAAGTTAGCCATTACAGCAGTTGTTCCATATTTGTCAAGCCGTCCTCAAATACTTAGCCAATTCTTGGTGACTAGAGGATGTGACAACAACTTGCACTAAGACATATCATAGATAGAGTATTAATAAATAATAAAGAAAGTGGTTGGGCTACAGAAAATGAGTAGTCACGTTGTACAAGATTGTGTTTTGTATCATTGACATCCTTACTTTAATTAACGAAAATGTTCAGAACAATGTAGGATATTGAATACTTGCTCATCGTTCAGTTTTTAAGTTTTTTAATTTGTGGCTTCATTCAATTATTTCTTCCATAACTTTCCACAGCATTTCTGGACCACTGAGCAATTGATAAGTTAATGCTTAACTGTAACCAAAAAGTGATATCAGAATCCTTTGAAAATATACTTAGTTCCAGTGCGTTGTTGGTGCAACTTGATTGATTTCTTAAAACAAACGTTGTTAGGGAAATTTATCATTTTCCCGCTCGTCCAGAAAAAGCAGCTTGCAGTTTGGCATATATTAAAATGGCTTACTCTCAACACTCTTCTACAGCATAAAGATTCTTGTTTAAATTAAGAATGTAGTTTAAGTAAAATTTAGCCATTCTCAAATGTCTTTAAAGTTAATAGAATTGTAATTATGTAGAAATAATACTTCAGTACTGCTCCTATTACATCTATAGGGTATTGTGAATGAAATAAAATTAATTTCTGTACTGTTACAGTATTTTCAATATATTAATTTTATGTACTGTTATAAAGGCGGCTCGTTATTCTGATAACTCTTCTAATCCAATCATTTTGTTTTTTTTAAATTGAAAGTTTACAGGAAAATAATTTATTAAATATTTAAAAAGAGGGTTTCTTCAACTTACTTACCTGAAAGCCATACATTTAATTTTTATTTGTTGTGCTGTGTTTGTCTGATCTTTTTTGAGGAATTAAAATTAGATGAAGATTAGGACTTTTCCCTTTGTATGTATGTTATAATTAAGGCAGTAGTTAAATTTGACAGCAGAGATGTTTGGTTAATTTGTGTGATTTGTGACCTGCATGTTGAATGAATTAAAATCATTTGAATTTCTTCAACGAAAATAAGGTTTTAATTCAATGGTACAAATGCATTCATTAAAAGGTTGTAATTTGGAACAGTTGTTGATTAGGCAGAGGGTTGTTTCATCTATTTGGAGGAGATTTTTTTGCTTTTACTATCAAATATTTCTTAAGATGCATATTCAGGAATAAATTATGTCGTCCATAAGAACAGTGGTTTTATTTTTTTGTGTCAACATCAGCTGTCATGCCTCCCAAAATTAACAGTGTAGTAATGGTTTGCATGGGCCAGGTTGCCAAGTGGTTATGGGTGCTTGACTGCGGGTTGGAGGTGACTGGTTCGATTCCGGGCCTAGGTGGAGGGCAGGAATTTTTCCAAGCTTAATTCTCCTCCAAACGGGTCCTAGGGCCTACCCAGCCCTCTGTAGAATGCGTATCAGGTTTCTTTCCCGGGAGTTAAAGCGGGCTGATCATCCGACCTCGTCCTAGTCCTGTTGTCAAGAAACGTCGGGAGCCTTACCTCCCGCGCACCCGTGGGCCTGTAAGGCCTGTTTGGGGACACCTTTAATTTTAAGTAATGGTTTGCACTGTAATGTGACTAAGAATAAATCCTTGAGAAGAATGATGGATTGTGTATTGGCATTGGACTTTGTGACCCAGATAGGAGAGGGAGGGGTGAACCATTGTCAAAAGGAACTAGGAATGTAGAAGCAGCATGAGTAAATCTGAAGATAGCCCACATTTCACTTTTATCAAAATGATCCATTTAGTCTTTATTTGAAATCTGTGATTAGGAATTTGTTGATGAACGAAGAAGATGCATTACACTATCTGATATTTTTACAGCTCAACAAAGAAAAAACTTAAAGTTTATCAGTGTGAGATCGTAGAGAAGGACAAAATGAAATGTTTCATGATGTTGATGGAGGAGAAATTATGCCAAGAAAACATTAATGATGATGATCTGTGTCATTAGGAAACCAGAAGTCATTCTGTAAAACTTAAAATTATTCTAGGAAAAGGGTCTCCTGCTGATTATATGAGGTAATTTGAGAATATATTTTAGAGGTGGTTTATGGAAAGTCGTGATGGACATGTATTTAGGAATCAGTTTTAAGAATTCTCTGGCAGTTGATGAACAACTGTTGGAAACCCTTGCAGTCTGAAATAAATGTGACTGACAGACATCACAACAAAAGCTTCTGAACAGTGAAGCAGTACAGTATGCAAGAAGTAGTGACAGGATACTGGTATAGATGGTACTACGTACCAGGAATAGGTAGCGTGGTTGGCACTGTCACTAAGACGTCGGCCTCTCACCTCTCACCACATTGGGGTTTGGTTCTCATGTGGGTTTCATGATGGTGGACGATCTGCGCTGGGCAGGTTTTCTCGGGGTTCTCCCGTTTCCCCTGCACTTCTCCCACCATACTTTCTCAGTCTCTCTCTCTGTCTGTCCTCATTTCCGTGAGGTAGCACAATAGACCTACAGGTCGCAGTGCTGGGCTTCCCTGCCACCCACATTCACCACAGTCAATCAATGTTCAGGAACAACTGAGGCAAGTAAGATTTAAGATTTGTTGAGAGGCTAGGCTGCTGAAAAGTTTGGCATTATTGAAAGCTTGACAAAAAAGAAATCATTGTCTTGTGGTCCAAATCTTGTAACTGCAGCCAGGATTAAGTTGACGTTGCTTAGGCTGGTCCTGGGCAAGAAACTAGGAATATGACAAGTAGCCCTGGCTAGGATGGTACTGAGTACTAAATAAATAGTAATGTCACAGAGAATAAAAATAAGAAATTGTTATTTATGTTTTTAATTCTCAGGCTTTTTAAAAAGAAAGATAAAAATATAAATTAAGCATTATTCGAAGAAATAAAATTATCGAAGTGTAAACATAAAAATGGCCTTGATTAACTGTAGGGTATTTAGACAGTTACCTGAAATCGGTGATAGTATAATTTTTTTTGGATCCTACATGCAGGACCATAAGGACCTTATATATCTGCCTAAAGGAACACTTACTGGATCTATTTTAGATACCAAAATATGATATATAACAAGGCATAATTTATTCCTGATACCATACATTCCTAAGAGCAAGAAAAACTCTTAAAAGATTGATTCTATAAATTTGAAGCAACCCTTTGTGATTGTAAATCTAAGTTGTTGTTTTTTTAAGATCAGAATCCTATCTCTTAATAAAAAACAAGAAAGATGCAAAATTCCTATTATATCTTTTATAGTTTATTTTTATTCATATTTACCTTTCTTTTTTCTTTCTTTGTTGGCTTTCTCTTCTGTTGTTTTCACTCTCCAATCGCTAAGTCAGATAGTTGCTCAGAATGCACAAAGAAGCTCGTCTTTTTCCTGCCCACGAGATCAGCTTCTTGCTGATATTCGAAAAGGGGTTGAACTGAGACCCGTCAGTATGGTAAGGTTTCTATGTCCTTAATGTGTAACTGTGACTGTTGATTAGTGCATGCCAAAGAGTGAAGATTAGTTTTAGAACCAGTTTTCAAAAAGTGATTTCTTGTATCTAATATCTTATTTTGTTGATTGATTATCAAAGAAGATGTAAGCTGTGGTCCATAGGCAGTAGTAATGCTGAATTTGAGAAGCAGGTTGCTGCTTTCTTTATAGCATTGGAACTTTTATGTAAGCAGATTTATCTTATCACAATTTTTCATTTTTACTCAGCACATTTTGTAATACTGGCAGTTTTGATGCGTTGGTGGAATCTCTTATATCACACTTCATTGTGTTATTAAAATCTGTATAAAAGCAATAAAGGATTCAGTAGCATTGAATTGATGAAAAGCAATCATCATATTTCACCAATTGTGAAATTGCTTAAGCTGATTGTTTAACTCATTTGCCCGAACGTGATTACTGCTTCATCATGAAGTAATATAAAAACATCTGTATCAAATAACTTTTGATACAGATTGAAATATGGTTGGCAGTACAGTGAAATATAGTGGAATCAGGAATGGTCAAGAAACCTGACCTTTTTTTTGGAAATAAAGTTGATTGTACATTTCTAACATTGCCAGATTACAGTTATCAACTGGAAAGCTGTTGGGTAAGAGCATAAAGTTTTGCAATTTGAGCATTTTAAATAATTTGGAATTTTGAAATTTGGGCATAAACTAAACAGTTTATTTCTTAAAGACAGTTATCAGAGAATAAATTAATGTTTAGCTAAGATGTTTGTGTAATTCATCATTAGAAATGATGATGATTTCAAATGCTAAGAGCATTTAATAAAGGTTTTTTTTTTTATCATTTTTTTTAATGCTTTTTAAATTAGAAAATGTTTCAGTTCAGACTTTATTAAGGAATGCGTTAAACAAACATCTAGGTGACTTAAAATTCAACCAAACAAAAGCAAAATACAAATGATCTCAAACATGACATCAACCCTAATTTCCCCCATAGTGTCCTAATGCAACTCAAGGGTTTACTTATTGTTACAATCTCGAATATTTCTTATTTTCTTTGAATTTTCTATTCGATTGACATTAGGCGTAGCACTGTTGCTTTTAAAGTATTCAGATAAAAATACTTCTAAACTTTGTGTTAAAGATATATTTATTATCAATCTGGTAATATTATTATTTATTACTTCAATTTAATTTGATCGTATAAAACAATTTCATAAATATTTTATTTTAAAAGGTTCCATTTTTTTTTATATAATTTCAGATTCTGAATTTTATTTATTTATTTATTTGCTTGTTTGTTTAGTTTATTTAAATTGCATTGCATTACTGTCTTTTATTAATATAGTTCATTTTATCTAACATCAGTGATTTATAGAATTGCAAAATATTACAAATTTTGGAGTAATATCTTTTGCTTGGACATAGTAAATAACAATTGCGTTTTCAAAACATTAATTCAATGGCTGGCTGGCTTTATTGCAGCTCATTCTGTTTACAATACCAGTGTCAGTTAATCGAGATTCTTTCTTGAAAGGAGGGTGGGGGAGTAAGTCAGATGTGATGAATATTCATTCTGGTTCAATTTTGTTATTCATAGCATCATCACATAATGCATCTGAAAAACTTCCTTATTTCAGTTTTATGATACATTTTGAAGCAAATGAAAGAGTTAAAAAAATATAAACAACATGTACTGCTTGACATTGAAATTTTCCCACCCAGGAGTAGCTGGCAAATGTGAATGTGAATTGGTTGGTGTTCACAGGCAGATGTGATGTGTAAATCGTTTGAGCCTGAACATATGAGATGTGCAAGAGATAAAGGGACAAATATGGAGCTTCGAGGCTTATGGTCGTATAAAGTAAAGAAATGGAGAATTGAGGGTTACTGCAGCATATCAAAGGACTGATAATATCTCTTAAGCCCCGCGAACACCATCCAATTTTGCACCAACTTAGTCGGCCAACTTTCAGTTTTCGAGTCGCTAGAGACGACTTTGAGCACGTTTTTCAGCGACTTGCCAGCGATGTTAGTTGTTGCTGCACAACCAACTCGAGTCGACCAACTCGAGAAAGTTGGTTGGAATTACCAATCACAGGGCAAAGTTGGAACATGTCAGTCACGACTTCATGCTCATGGAAAGAAACGGCGTCCATAAACGATTATCCGCTTCGAGTCGGCGACAAGTGAGTACACAATGAATATTGTGAGTATTCAGAGTATTGTGAGTTTCTTTCATGCATAAGTAAAGTTTATACTGAAATGCAATAATTGTATGCAGCAGAATTTATCTGAGAGGTTTCAAAACCTCGATTTTTTTCGGATTTTCCACAGCTGCTGAGGAAAACGATTGAATTATGTGATTGCTGCTATTGCGGCCAACTTCATTTGCGAGTTGGATGGTATTCGCGGCTGACAAAATCAGACCAACTCGAAGTTGCATGACTAAGTTGGTGCAAAATCGGATGGTGTTTGCATAGCTTTAGATCTTATCACCAATCTTCCAACCATCTGGTAACTTTGATAGAGAGGTTCATAGGCCTTTGTGAAGTTAGTTGGTACTTACTGTGTGCAACAGAATTTCAGAACAGATGGACATTATGGCAACTGGCTGCATGAAAGCACCGCCTATTGTCATACAGCATGTGTGCAGTCAGATGGATATCATCACAAATTAATTGACATATCATTTAATTGTGTTGAATTGAATGCATTTTTTTGAGCCACAGACTATGACAATTTCAAAAGCCATGATAGTTACAGAGGGGTCATTTAGTGAGCGATAAAGGCAATTGTGGACATCCTTGCAAGGACTCTGATAATGATCTGAATTGCAGAAACAGAGCTATACTCTTGGCAATCACTGCATCACCGAACTTGGCTGGAACGGTATTGCAGTAAAACTGCACAGCAAGAAGAATGGCAACCTCTCATGTTCATTGATGAGCCCTAATCTTGCTTCAGTGCTGCCTGTTGTTGAGTTTGTGTCTGATGATGATGTGATCATAGAGAGGAGCTGACTGTGACAGCACATTGCATGCCAATCAGTCATTTCAAATAGAATGCAGTCAGTTATACTAGCCAATCATCTCTGATATCCATAATGGGCATGGCAACATTGAAGATGATGCTTTACATCATTTAGGAGTGGTATCTCAGAGACCATTTTCTCACAAGATAACTCCGAGCCTCCTGTTGCTAACATCTCGTGGTCATTCCTACATGAGATGTTACATATTTCACATTTGTTTATATATTTCTACGGTGGATGAGATCCCAAGTTGATTGCCCATTGACCTTTTATACAACTGATTGGATGATGCTTGCAAGCCTCTAAGCTGCCTCAGAATGCTGCTGATCAGATTAGTACTGTATAGGCCCATTATTGTCTAGACACAATTAAAGAACTCATCCCTCCATTCCGTACTGTTTCCTGCTGGTATTGCACAACATTGTAGTAGGCACACAAGGTATTAACTGCTGTCATGTGATATCCTCTCTTGTAGTCTGTCAAACTACCTTGAAAATTAAACCATACATTATACCATTATCTTATTCTATTCTGTAGGATTTTTTGACTCATTTGTTTCATTCCTTCTGAATGGAGAAGCGTCAGTGTTTGAGCGTTTGTATGAATGAGTTACAGAACACACACACAAAAAAGAGAAAGATTTGCTATAGCTACAATTAAGTACAATTTTGAGATGAATGAGTTAACTTCCAAATTACTTTGTTCCAAAATTTAAACCAGTTACTGGTAGATAATGTTATGGCTCAGTGTTTATCTTGGGCTTCTTAGTATCTGGTCCATTATTCTTAGTGCTAAATGTGAGCTCATTAAGATTTTTAAAATTTATTTTAGAAATTGTGTAGAGATGGAAGCTTAGATTAAAGTAGTACAGTTTCTTTCATAATCCTACCTCCCTTCAACTTGAATAGTTCTGTTTAATGAACTATTTCTTTATTCCTTAAGAGGAGGAGTAAAGAAACAGTGTCTTCCTCCTGATACAAGAAATGTGTTCCTTACTTGTGCTAACAGTCTTTTTCCATAACAATATTTGTGAGATATTTAGGTTTTTCCATATTGAATGCACCACGTAAGTTTTTCCATCTCCGATTGGCATTACATTCTGCAAATACATCTAATTTGTTTCTAACTAATGCTGAAACCTATCTTAACATCATTTCAATTCTCATTTGTATATTTGTTTTGTCTTTCCTTCTCCCAATCTTAAAATTAGAACAACCCTCTACATTTTAGTTACAGAATTCATTTCTTTTACTCATCTAGTATATTTGTCATCCTCTGCATCTATTTTCAGTGAATAAAATTCGAGCATTTACTATGCTGTTAAATTATTTGTCTACCTTCCTTTCAGTCCACATTTTTTGTACCTTTGAAGTTCTGAAAATGCCTTAAAATTTTATTAAATTTGCATGGTATCTCAGTGGATGGTCTTTTGTGTTCTCCCTGAGAAGGAGAAAGGGCAGTCCAGCTAAATAGTGACGTTCAGTGGAGAAAATAAACTGCCTTCCAATTTGGTGTATTTAAGTAGAGTAGTTGAGTATTGTATTATTATTGTATTTTTACTTATTCTTCTAATTTAGTGTTAAAATCTTACTTTTAGTTTTGTTTCAAAGTAAATACTTTGTTGAAAACTAAAATAAAAAAATAAAAATAAAAATAAATTAAATGGTAGCTAAAAAGCTTTTTAGATCAGTGGATTTAGTATTAATATTTTAATTTTTATAAGCTTACAACCTTCTACTAATAATATTTAGTAACATCTTTACAAATATTCATAAACATTCTTTTTAATGATTTGCTTAAGGTAAACCTACATCCATAGAAAACTACTAAGCGATATTTTCCATTCTCCCTGAAATATTGAATGCTGATTAAAAACTTAAGTTTTCAGATGTCTGCTACATCTTAGTTATCAAGTTACAAAAACCTGAACAGGGCTATTAAAAAGTGTGTTAGTAATTATAAAAAAAAATATTATTTTTATTAACAAAACATCAGAATTTAAGAACACATGCCTAACTATTATTTGTAGCTTTTGTTAACTATTTTCTATTAAACTTCCAGTGAAGTACAGTATGTCAAGCATAGTTGTGATAACTCTTTAAAGAATTTGGATTTTTTAATAATAAAATCATATTCACTAATGACAAGAACAGGGATGATGTTTTTTTTAACACTGATTTTAATTGAAAATTATTTGCACTATAGGTTGAACAACAGAAACCGTCGGGTCCACAAGATCTACTAAGTGGAATGGCTGGTGCCTTGGCCAAAGCTCTAGCTGAGCGGTCCAGAGTTATTCATTCCTCAGGTAATTGGTAGCTTAAATGATGCTTTTAATTCATTTTCTATGTATCATAAAAAATAAAAGCAATGTTTTTCGTATATTACTACAAATTTCTTCAAGATTCTGCAGTCATGACTTCCAATTTCGAACTCAGTTAAGTTTAGATGTATCAAAAAATATTCCTCAGCCTGCAAAGAACTAAGTTTTCACAGTAAAACTGTTACCTTCGAGGATTTTACAAATAGGTCTGTAATAGCTGCTTGCTTTTGACCTTGCGTGCTTGTTATAAAACAGTTGTTACTCTCGCCCTTGGACTTCTCAATATATATGCACTCAATAATTTTTATTTATTGATTTATATACTTTTGTATATTAAAGTATTTAATAAAATATGAGAGAATCTTATCGAATCCTTTTATCTGTCCATTTACCTGCCAATCTTATTTGTGCTTAAATACTGTATATCAGCATGGATCATTGATTTCTCTTATATGTAAATGACCATTTATCCAAATGTAAGCAGGTTTACACCAAATATATTTTTTTTTATTACTTGTATTGTATTGCCGGTACGCACCGAAGTGCGACCTTCGTAGCCGAAGCCTCCGTGTTCCAGGGAGCGCTAGTGTTCCCAAGATGGCGAACCCCTAGCAGACTCCCTAGAATTTCAAGGGAAAGATACTGGGGTGGTTTCCCATGGCCTTCCCCAGGACGCCATTAAGGAATGACGTCAGACCGAAGAGAAAGTGAAGAAGAGGCTGGACAACACAGGAAAGGAAATTGAAACAACCATGCCACTGCCGGGATTCGAACCCAGGTACTGGCGCACTGGCCGCCACGGCAGACCGCCGCCGAGACCGCAAGGCCATGCCAGCACGGCTTTTATTGCTTACATTTCAAAATTGATTGAAATATATGTATAAATATGATGGGATGTGAGTCCATATATGTATATACATATTTATATATATTCAATATGGAATATGCATGTTCTTTTTTATTTACAAAAAAGAATGTTATTTCTTTTAATTTTGAATTCCTCTTTTGGTTTAATAAAACTAACAATATAATAATGATTTTAGAAAACATTCATATTAATTTGTTTATTAATAATCTTAAGCAAATGAATTTCATTCATAATGGCAAAATAACGTACATGGTACAAATATAACAATAAAAATAAGCATAAAACGCACACATTTAAAAGGATTCACTGAATCTATTTCAATGAAATAAATTTCATTCAGTTTATCATTAACACCGACAATCTTAGGCTTTTGCTCTACTTATGTGACGCAGACATTTTTATTCATTTTCTTTGTAATATCCTGCAAAAAAAACAAAATAAAATAAATAAAAACAAAAAGATCCACTTTAGTTTTAATAAATGTGTAGTTTCCCTTTTTGTAAGCACAATACATCCACATACATTTTTGCAAAATTTCATTAAAATTTCTTGTGCTAGTTTAGACTGTTGTTTTAAGCTTCATAATTTTTTTTAGGAATTTATTAAAATCTAATTTATTTGAACCATTTAATAATAGTTACATCAGTTTGCCCAATAATCACTATTAGTTTGCATTTACTGTACTTCATTATATTCAATTAATTACAAATGATGCTGGTAAACATTTTCTTTCAATCAAGCCAATAATCAAAAACTTAATAATAATAATAATAATAATAATAATAAATACTGGGACCGCCCCATTCACACAGACAAAACCATACATCACAACAGACCAGACATCACACTTGTTGATAAGGTCAACAAACAGACCTATCTAATTGATATTGCAGTGCCTATCAGCAAGAACATGCAGAAAACTCACGCAGACAAAATCAGTAAATACACTGATCTAGCACACGAGCTCCAGAAGCAGTGGAGGCAGGATCGAGTACGTGTTGTACCCATCGTTCTGTCTGCCACTGGTCTGGTGCCTCACACATTGCACCACAGTCTCAGCACACTAGGACTTCACAAAATCACTTATGCACAACTGCAGAAGGCTGTGGTACTCAACACTACACGCATAGTTAGGAAATTTTTGGACACAAGCACACATCCCTAATCATTCTTGCACACATCTTTACACTTGGCAGTATGTGCTTTGGTCCTTGACCCGCCATATTGTTTTTGCTGGGGAAACCCAAGGTTTGAAACATACAAACATAATAATAATAATGCCTTCCGTTGTGGCCGAGCGGTCTAGATGGCAGTCTGCTGTATGGCCGGTGTGTCGGAACCTGGGTTCGAATCCCAGCGTTGGCATGGCTGTTTCTTTCTTTCTTCTGTGTTTCGTCCGTTTCTCATTGGGACTTACTATCTCAAAGTTATCCTGGACGAAATGTGAATCTCGTCCCCCCTTTCTTGAATTTCACTAGCTTCGCTCTGACGTTGTCAGGTTGAACTAGTTCTGTGGTCCCTAGTTGGCCAAATTCGATAAAGGAAGGAATAATAATAATAATAAAAAGCTTTGTAAACATAAGAAACATTACATAAATATCATTTTATGCATTAAATAAAATAGACAAAGAAAGGTAACTCTTTTATCACCAATTTAAAACAGGATAATTTGCCTAATTTTAACAACATTCAAAATTAAAGATAACTGATTTTCTTTTGTCTTATGTAAATAAATTTTTATATTGTTAAAACTCGTCTAATGAAATCAACCTCTTCTACTAATAGTTAGAAACTATGAAGATCTTAAATTACTAAAATGGGTGCATGATTAAAATGGTTAAATATACTAAAATTTATATATTATGTGTAATTATTTTTACTATTATGAAATAAAAAATAAAAATAAACACGTTCCAGTAATAAGAAAAACCTCTTATAATATATTTTACAGAAGACAGTGCGTCTGATGCAGACGATGAAGAGGATGACGATGATGAATGGGATGATTAATGATTTGCAACGTGTAAGTTTACCTCAGCATTATATTAGTCTTTGAATATCTTATGTTTCATATTTTAATTTATATTATTACTTATCGACTTATAGCCCCCAAATTAGTAGAACTTGTAAGAAATCTATGGTTGGAAATATAGTTCTCCTAGTTATATTTCGAACTGTAGATTTTCAATGCGCATGAATGGACTTAACCACTTCAAGTTGCAGGAGGTTGCAATAACAGGGATCCAGAAGGCAATAATTTCTCAATTGAAAATGAATATTTCCAACAGATTTTGATGCGAACGGATTCAACCACTTTCCAGTTGTAGGGGGATGCAATAACAGGGATCCAGAAGGCATCGTTTTTTTATTAAATTTTTTATTAAAATTAGTTTTAACAAAAATCAACATGCTCCCATACTCCTCCACATTAGGACCTTTAATTTGACACCAATCTTATGTGGTTGGAAAGAAAAAGGGCTTACAGACCCTTCCTTTTATAAATATGTATATATAATAACATCATTTATTTGGAACTTCCTTGTATTAATAAATATAAGGTATAAATTTGCCTGATTTTTTTGTCAGTTGGAAATGAAACTTATTTTCAGTCTGTTCAAAAGTCTGGCGTCTAACAGCCACGTTAGAATACAGATTTTACTCCCTGAATGTTGCAATTCTCTTCCATGAAAGGACGACTATATCTACATCAAATCATGTTCAATGGAAATTTTCTTTCATTAAAATTAATATGATTCAGAGGAAGAGGGCCGTGTTCATCTACTCAGTTCTCTATCCTCTTTGAATAGATAATAAACGATTTACTGCCATAAAATTAATTGAAAACATCTGCAAAGCTCTGTATTGCCTCTTGAGCCACCGATTGAAAAATAGTGTAGCCTAAGAAGCCTAGTCATGGTACCAGTGAAGTAGAACATCTTAAGTGTTGGGAAATGAATTGGTAATTTTGTAATTTTCATGCATTTATTCCTATTCCACAATTGATAATTTAAGTTTCTTAATTAATCCTTTGAAAATATTTTTCTAATCCCAACTGAGTGAGGTTTTTGACTTGTGGTAGTTTTTTTTTTTCATATATATAATATGTAAGAACAGGATTGTGATACACCTTGGATATTATTTTTTATGTATTCTTGTAATGTAAGGCAATTTGGCACAGTAATGATACATAAAAGAATACAGGAGACACTGTAGTCCTTTTTGAAATATCATTTCTGGTTTAACCGGAAATGACATCAACTTTGCAGTCTTAAATGTAACACCTTGTACATTTAAACATTTTTGTTGTATCTAGGAACACAATTCCTGAGCATGTTATCGGTGGAGTTTGGCTGGTTGATGAGCCCATAACATGTGCGAAACGGTCCGTCCCAGTCTCTTCACGATGACAGCTCGGGGTGCGAATCCTTTGCGTAAATTGTGCGTGTCAATTATGTTCCTAAATAGTTCACTCCGCACGTTAAAGAAAGATTAATAATTTCTATTTACAGCGTATTTCCTATTTAATGCTGCCATTAAATTCCTTTTGTGCTTTGCGAGTTGCAGGCCAAGGAATTATTGTATTTTCTCGTTTTATTAATTTTTATTTTGTATTTCTTTGGGGAGTGGTCCCGCTCTTGGGAGCAAGAGCCGGGATAGCTAAAGTTTCGCACCTTCTGAGCATGTTATCGGTGGAGTTTGGCTGGCTGATGAGCACATAACAAGTGCGAAACGGTCCGTCCCAGTCTCTTCACGATGACAACTCGGGGTGCGAATCCTTTGCGTAAATTGTGCGTGTCAATTGTGTTCCTAGATAGTTCACTCCGCACGTTAAAGAAAGGTTAATATTTGTTGTATATTTAGACATATTTTTTAAATTCTACTTGGAATTTGGAATTTAACAATGTATCACTTGCGCATGTTTTGTTCAAATGTGTTATGTATGAGGAATCTGGAAAAACAAACCTGGCTATCTCTATCTGTATTTTATTGAATGAAAAGAAAAGAACTACAACAAATATTCATTGTAATGACAGCTACGTAGAAAAGAAATACATTGGCTCATGTAAATTGCTCAGTGTCCACCATGAGTTATTCTTTATTTTTCTATTTTTTCTGTTTTCTTTTTCTTTAAGGGAATGCACTTTTTAAAAAAAATTTTTTGATCTCTGGGTTACATTAGTAATACAACAGTAAATTTTAAATATTATTTTATTTATTATTATTTTTTTTTTTTTGGTTGAACAGATAGGTTGGGAGGTTTTTTTTTTACCAAAAAACTACACATGATTTTGGGGGGGGGGGGGGGGTTGTTTAAAACCTCCCCAAATATCACCAGGGGGTAGGTGGGGGGGTTAAAAAGTTCCTAAAAAAACCTCATGTGATTAATGGACGACCCCTTATATTAATAATATGTAAGTAATAAAAAAAAAAGTTTATTAACATAATAAAAAAGGAAAATAAAGGATGAAGAAAATTTACAAAGAATAAAAAAGAAGAAAGTAAATGTTATTGGATCATTTATATATAAGGAATAATAAGTCATAAAAATAAAGTAATATTTTATTTTATATTCTAATTAAAGGGAATAGTATTTAAAATTTTAGTCACGTAACTAATATAAGCCAGAAAGAACAAAAATAATAAATAAAAATACAGGGTGTCTGTAATTAAAGTTCATTTATTCCATGCACTCTACAACAAAAACTACTTATCAGATTGGCACCAAATTTACAGCACGTCGTAATGAGTCCATGGCCCAGCCTGTGTATTAACATTAAGAAAAAGAAAAAATAAGAAAAAAATAAAATAAATCAATGATGAAAAATAGTTAATAGTTTGATTAATAAGTTTTTTTTTTAAGAAAAACAAAACAAAAAACTATGGTGCAGATTTGATTTTTAGGATCTTGACCACAGAAAGTTATCGCACTATTATCTGAGCTATTGCTGACAACAAGAGTAGAATTGCCACATTTCTAGCATCTAAATTACTATTACAGAAATAAAGTCGAAAATCTCAAAAACCATGGAAGGGAGGGCCCTAAACCATTATATATTTTTTTTGAAGTATTCCACATGTACTTTCAACTCCAAAAAGAGCATCAAAATCCATGTCCTCTCCTTGTTAATAAAATAAAACGATTAAGTTTAAGCAATGGTAAAAAGGTTCCCTTCTAGTGAGCAAACATGAGAGCAGAAGTGTACTTATTCTTTGATTCTTATCTTTGTGTTACAATGTACCTAATTCTTTTTTTTTATTTAAACTAACATGATTATACAAGCTAATTTTCTTTTCTTCTCCAGGCAATTTCTGCTGTACCGGGTGCATTTGTGCCTTTGGAACTCCAGTCAAAATGCTGAATAAATGTCAACTTATTTTTTGAAATATTATAAATTTACAAAACCTACATGCTATCACCAGTGTATATAAATTTTTAGCTTCTGTTAATATTCCTTTTTATGAAATCATCAAAGCTTTTTGCTAATAACCTAATCATGTGATGATGAAAATATTTTATAGAATTGTCTTAAATTATTCTCATTACTGAAAGAGTGCAAGAGAGGCTGAAATGTATGAGTGTCATTTTCTATGTAAATACTTTCATTAAGAAATTGAGAAGTGTGAATTGTAAAAATTCTTCAAACAGAGTGAAAAAGGAGATAGAAGGAAAGAATGAGAAAATAAATAAAGGTCGTAATTTTTAAAATATATTTTCCTGTATGAGATTATTATGAAATCTAAAGGAAGTGCGAGTTCTTTACATTAAAGAAATTGTAAACACAGTAAAGAGCTCTCTTGTTATTTTATTATTTTTTTTATCATATGTAATTTGAAACTGTGGAAATTGTAAAAGATTTGAAGTTTTAGCAAAAGAAATTCAGAATGTTGTATTTAGCAGAAGTGAAAGTATTAACAATAAACATAATTAATATTTATATTTATAATAAAATGTGATCCATATTTGAAGAGGATAGTCAAACTTTGGATAAAATTTGCATGACTTACCATTGATTCTGCTCTTTTGACAGTTGTTATACTGGGTGATTCAAAAGTCCCGCAACATAGGACAAGTCCAGTATTTCCGCAAATACCGAAAAAACGATATTGAGCAAAATTGTTGGAAATACGTTGTCTTAAATCATGAACTTAATTGTTGCGACATAAGATTCACCATTCAGGTTAATTATTGGGTAACTTTATTAGCCTGCTTGAAATCACAAACTTAACAAAGCAAAATGACTGTCAAAATGGCAAACTGAAACAAACACAAACAAATCAATGACTTAAACTGTCATATCCGTACACCATTTATGACGTAACAAAAAATTGACAATCGCAATAATGAAAGAAATTAATGACTTGAACTGCCACGTCCTGCAGCTGCAGCGCTTGGAAACTACTGGAGGCATTGTTCAAATTCAACATCAAGGTCATGATTTAAAACTTATTTCCAACAATTTTGCTCTATATCTTTTTTTCGGTTTCTGCACAAGTAACGGAGTTGTTCTATGTCGCGCGACTTTTGAATCACCCTGTATGTAGATGAATTTTCCCTTATCCAAAAAAGTATCTGGTGGATTTGACATTGACATTGCTATTTCAGAAACAAGTCTATTAGTTACAACTGATTTGATCCATTTCCATCCTCCTAGATAGGTTTACATTGATGAACTGTAGCAGCAGCTAATACAGTCTGGGTTTCTTTTGCGGAATAATGATCAGTAATAGCTGTTCATTTATAAAACGTTGGGCTGGTTCTCAACCAACATTATTCTATAGGATTCTAATTTCATGATAATAAAGACAGGCTAACAATTTGTTTGGTACAGGAAAGAAATGTGACTTAACAAATCTCTATGTATTTGATGTCATAAATTACAAATTGTGACACAGATCATATGACTATTTCACAGTGTAAATGGGGAAGTATATTGGTCTGTTTAGATGCCTTTTGGATAGTGAATTTGCAATAGAAAATATATTGGACTGATTTATGGGTAGACCAGTTTTGAAGCCAGCATCAACTTTACACGGAAGAAAGAAGTGTTGAATCAAATAATCACTTTTGAGTAATAGTTTCTTCAGTACAGAAATGGAAGCAAAGTAAGGAGAGTAACTTCAAAGATACTTTTTAGAAAAGATCATCGAGTACTTTCAACACTGTGGAGTAAAAATTTCAATTTTGTTAATGGTATTGTCATCACTTGTTATTGTATCTGTACATGTGGGCTGTTTGGAACTATTTAATACAGTATCTGTGATACTAGGAAAAAGCCATTGGATAAACAAGATGTAACTTTACTGAATTCTGAGTTTTACACACATAAATTTTCAGAAATGTATTGATTTTCAGAATGAAATTAGCACATCATCTTTCAAATCTAAACATGTAGTTAAAGAAATGTGTCATTCTTAAAAATTCAAACTATCAAATGAATGATATCATTTTAAATGATTTTGGACAAATATATTTAATAATAAAGCAATAAAAAAAATCTGAAATTATTTTTATCTTTAAGTTTCTTTTTTTTTTCTTATGACATTATAAATTCATTAAGTTTACAATGCAGTACAGACATTGTTAAAAAAAAAATCACATTATGATTTTAAATTTTTGCTGATATTTAAATGTTACTTGAGATAAGCAATACCGTAGTAATAATTCCTTTTAGGGCTGACAACCATTCTCAGTTTTTATATATGATGGAGCTGCTGGTCTGGTTTTCTAAAAGTTTAAAAATGCCCAGGATTTTTGCACCTTAAAATCTTCCCATCCTTTCCATTAGTAAAAACTTATGGGACTAACACCAAACAGCATTTGTGGAATAATGTAGTGTTTTTTCCCTGCCAAGAATCTCAGTATAAACAAGGTAGGAATAGCGCTTAGTAATCAATCACAATGCTTCGCAACGTCTTCTGATATTGCTTTAATTTCCTTATTATTTTAAATGTGATTGTTGCGAATGCAAAAGGCACAATTGTTGCGATTATTGTGAGTGTTGTAGAGCTGTATTATAAATGTGATTGTTGCGCATGCAAAAGATTGTTGCGATTGTTACAATTAATGATATTTTAATGATACTTGTCCACAGACAGACAAAATGGGAATATTAGTCTCCTGATCCTTTTCAGAAGACTAAAAATAACGTGTAAATTACGAAGATTTCAAAGTCAATTGCAATGGCTAATAAATTAAATAAGTTTGGCTTCTGTTTCCCAGTTTTATGATTCTAATGAATCATCTTCACAGGAAAACAATTGTAATTTTATCCTTTTTTTTTTTACTTAAGTTTTCCTGTAACTCAATCTAATTAAGGATGTCTATTGAAATTATGACATGTTTTTAAGATATGTTTATAAACTTCTTTTATTCTTCCAGGATTATATATCATTTGCATTTATTTAAAAATTTAACAAACTTTTTTTCTTGGTCAGTTAGATGCTTGATAATCTTTTAATAATTCATTGAATTTATGTAAAAAATAAATTAAGATATAATTGAAATATCTTATTTACAACTATTGTCCCTTCGTTAAACATTTGATGTCTGTTAAGCAAACATCTCTACTTTTGTAACTTTTTGATTTTTTATGAAAACTTATTCACAAAAGTTTTTGCGGGTCAAAGAGTTGGCAGCCTTATGTAAATATTAATAAAATATTTTTATTGCTTTTATTTTTTATGAAATTTCTGTGCTGTCAAATAATAATTTTACTGAAATCAAAGATGTTACAGAAAATCTTTAAAAACAAATGACTTTATTCTAAAACCTCTTTAAAATTTACACAGAAGCAAATACTATTGCTATTTTTTTTTTTCAATATCAATTTCTGTGAATTATGGAATAACAAGCTTCAACTTTTATTGTCATTTCATTTGCTTCAAACTAACTTTCAAATCAAACTTCCAAAAATACAACATCATTTTGTGATTTTTTTTTCATCGATTAAACTTAATCTACATCAGTTTTATGAGGATGATTAGTATCAATATTTTTGTCATTGAACAGAATGATTAAACTAATTTTCATCCTTATTATGAAACCTTATTTTTTGGTAATTTAAAAAAAATAGACTGAAAAAGATCTTGCATTCAAATCTTAGTGAGCTGATCCAAAAGCATTTGTAAGTAAAAATACTTACAGTTTTACTATTGTCGATTAACATTTTCAGCTGCATCAATGATGTTTTTGCATCATTTCATTCAGAAATGCAAGACTGTTTGAAAAATTGTTTAGATAGGAAAAAAAATCGAAGCTTTCTTTAATCAGGAACTTAGGACAATCATAGTAAAGGGATTTTTTTTTCATTAACTATCATTAAAAAAAAATTGTCTGTTATCTATTAAGTTATTCTCTTAATATCCTATGTCTAGTAATTAGCATGATCTTGCTTTGGAGGCTCTGACTTTATAAATAAATTGCGAGTTTTTAATTTATTATTATTATTTTTTTTTTTTTTTTTTTTTTAAGAAATTACTTTATTTGTTTTGCTTTTGCAAAAAGGCAGAAAATTGGTTAAGTATTTTCCAGTTAACTTTTAGTACTATCAAATTTTGTTTTATTTTAAATAAGCTGGCTCGTACATTGTTGTTATTGTTTGAAATGTGCAAGTATTGAGCAACTGTGACGGAATACTTAAATAAAATTTTACTCAACATCGTCGTCAGTGCTTTTATCCTCTTTTTAAATATCACGTTCCTTTTCATATTTCCTTGCTTTTAAGTAACAATGATCTTATACCCATTTCATCAGTTTTACGCTTCATTCATCAATGTGGCCTTGCCACTCTATTGTAATTCTCATGTTTTTACTTTTCTTCTATACACTATAGATGATTTACTATCATCTTCCTTTCGGCACTACCTGTTCTTTTCTTATTTTGTTCTTTTTATCTAGATAGTTATAGTAGACGCGACGAGTTTTGAACCTCCCAGAATGCAACGCAGATGATAGATTTTCCTTTCCTGGCCTGTCGGTCACATTCAAATGTAAGAGAAAATGGCAGTCGTTGATTCACATTCAATATTTCGACGAGGAAAAGGTCTCAAAAATGAAGTAGGGAAATTATTCTTAACGTTGCTCGTCGATTTCAAGAAGATGTATGTGAGATTTTTGATATTTCCTATTTTTGATAATTGAGATTGATATTTTCTGCGGAGCTTACGGCATTGATACTGGAGAAATTAGTCAATGATAATGTGTTTGCGGGTCCAACTTTCGCCGCGACGATAATAGTTTTCATTCCATTTTCTTCTCTTTCTTCTCCTTTTTACCTTTCTTGGAGCAGCTTAGTCACAGCTGCTTTTGCGCCATTAAACCCGAACCAACAATAACAACTTAAATAAAAAGCATATTCAAGAAAATTGTGTATTTCTGGGAAAACCAGGGACTTATTATTTTTGTAGGAGGCCTAGCCGTTGCTGACTTTTGGGATTCAGCACCTGTGTTTTATTTCAAAATAATTTAGAGGTATCCTGAAATTTTGAATGCCACTAATTAAGAATTAATGAAATGTGAAAGGTAATGGTTTATTTGCTGAAATTTAGATGAAAATAGAAGGATTTAAATTAATTAATAATGATTTTGTCTTAATGGTAAAAGTGAAATCTGAAGTTGAAATATTAATAAACTTGGTGTAAAATTTGATAGACGACTTTGAAAACAAAAATATACAGTATTGTAAAATATACAATTTTACAGTCCGTTTCTGAATGGCAGAGCTACCACTGCGGGACGATTCTACTCCGCAGAGGGGTGATACGCTGAGATGGGCACTTTCCTAAGAAATTCTTTTGGACATTTTCGCTTTTAAGAAAAAAATAACGAAGGAGCATTTTTGCAATAGTATTTATTCTTTCCATAATTCTTTCCCTAAAAGCGCAAATAGAACGCAGCTACTAGTAAACTAACACTATAAAAAGTAAACATCCCATCTTCCTCGCCCCTGTTTGGAAGAAATCGCAGGAGACCTGACGCATGCGCTAAAGCGCTGAAGGCTCTCGTTAACGAAAACGGACTGTAATTACTTAAAACGTGTTGTGTTTGTGGAGAAAAAAAGGCTGTTAATGCATTATATGCTAGGTCTTTATTTAAGTGTACTGACGAGTTTAGTTGATTGTAGCGTACAAATTTAGTAAGTACTTTTAATAACAATGATAGTTTCAAACCAGGCCCCCCCCCCTCCCAATCAAATTTAGGGCCAGATACTGAATATTATAATGGACCCTCTCCTTACACATTACGGTCAAAATCACATATTCTTAGGAAAAAGTATCGTGAAAACACCACATGATTTCATATTTCTCCCTTTTAAACATGTTACCACAATTATTAACATTATTTTTTTTAGAGTAAATTAATATCATTAAGATAAAAATGTTTCCTAATTGGATTCTGGGAATTCATAAGCAAATTTATTATTTTTTTTTACAGTTTCTTTAATTTATTTAAAAATTTGAATATTTTCAACTATAAAATGGCAAAAAGAGCAAGTGCTTAGGTTCATTTATATGGAAGCTCAAGCGTCCCTTAAGGAAGTCATGACTAAGACGTCGTTCTTGCAAATAACCATGATATCCATTGCTGAACACGTGTCATAGAACATCTCGACTGATAATCAAAAGTTATAAGGCAAAACTGCTCTATACAAACACTTTACTGCAGAATAGCTGTACCCATACGGTTAAAGCAGAAACGGAGTTTATGTAAAATGAAGACTTTAAACAGAAAATGTGGCGTGGTGTGTGTTCAAAGACGTGTGTTCGAAATTCCTGGGAAATAACAGAGCAGATAACTATATCGAAGTTGTGGAAAATTTGTGAAGGGCTTATGAGGTAATGGGCTGCAATATGTCCCTTAAAATTCATTTCCTGCACTCCCATCATAACTTCTTTCCACCGAGCCTGGGAATGGTCAGCGACGAGCAAGGAGAAAGGTTTCACCAGCAAGTATCCCAAATGGAAAGGCGATATGCAGGAAAATGGTCTCCTAACATGTTTTCTGACTACTGTTGCTTTCTTGTCTCTGAGTGTTCCGGGTCCAGCCACAAAAGAAAGTCTTCCAGAAAAACATTCTAAAATTGTAAGTTTTTAACATTTTTTTTGAAGTTATTTCCATGTAATAATTTTTTCTCTTTAGTTTTTTAAACTCTGACATCTTATCAGTAATCAGCACATCTTTTTCAATAAAATGGGTACTTTTAAACGCTGAGTGTAGTAAAATTTTGACTAAGATTTCAGCAATCTAGGGAGAATTACAATAAGTTGACTACACACTGGCCCAAAATTACAAATTCCAAATAGGGTCACCTCTGTAATAGCTTATCTAGTCATGGATAAACAGTTTTTATTTTCTCTTTATATTATTATTTATTCTTTATTTTTCTTTACATTATTATTTATTCTTTAGTATTAATATAATCCTTATTTACTGTATATTTATTTTCTTCTCCTTTTACTGTTTCTAATGTGAATATATGAATTGGAGTAGATTAAAAAATAATAAAGAACATTTAAAACAACAAAATACGATTGAAATTATACTTACTCTAGTAGTACAACATTCCAATTCTTAAGCTTAGTCGAATTGAATTGTAAATTAATCAGTCAAAATTCATTTAATATCAAATAATGATAATTATAATACCACCGTGTCCTTCTATTAATAAGTCGGTATCAACAAACCGAAAACGAAAGGGAATTCTGTTTAATGGCGCTACAGCTTTCCACAATTCTTTTCACAATTCTTAAAAAAAAAAATAAAACAAAACTGCAAAGCATGAAAATTGTTATTCAATATTTTGCCACAGAAATAAATGAAATATTGTTTCTTACTTTTTAAAAATTGCAATTATTTTGAGATATTATTGTTTTTTGGAGCAGCATAATAGTGGCGTGTTATTAAAGTAACTATTAAACTTAACCAAAATTGTGGTATAGTAGATTCAAAAATAAGAAAAAAAAAGACAAGCAAAAAAACCCCACAGAATTTTCTTAATTATATCTACCTTTGTGTTTAATTTAACTTTTCATTTTAAATAATATCAAATGTAAAATAACTTTATGCTAGAGAGCATTGATCTTAAAAATCTTTTGTATTGATTAATTCTTTTCTTGTAAAATTGGATCCATTGAAAGCACGAGTCTCCATAAAGCGATTTTGCGTCAATAAATAACCACAAATTTCATAGAAATGTTGAAAGTTTTTTAGTTTTGTAACTATTTTGTACTAGTTTTATAACATATGAAAGAATGTAAAACATTCAACTAGTGATAAAAAAATCTTCAAGATATCCTTATTGTGTGAAAATCGATTAAAATGAAGGACTAAACACACAAAATGGATGTATGCTTAACAATTATGAAATTGTATATTGTATGCTTTTTTATAGTTATACTTAGGTTCACTTTTCGGAAATGTGTAATTCAAATTATGCCTAAGTTTTTCCTCTTATCATCTGATGAAGAGGTTTGCAAGATACGTCGTAACATGTAATGAAGCTGATTAATTATATTCATTTCTTAGGTTTTGTGTATTTGGTCCTTCATTTTAATCTTCAAGATAGTTTAAGTTTATAATACAGTTTGGAGAAATCATAAAAAGTACAGCCAATACAATATGATTTAACAATTAAATTGTACAGGGTGTTTCGAAACTCCTATTACAAATTCCCAGGGCTTGTAGAGGGAACAGTTGAATCCCACTTTTCAAGGGACTCCTTTAAAAATGGTGTAGATTGAGCGAAAATGTAAATTATGAAAAATGGTTTCCACATATCAAGAACAATAAGGATACAATGTTCAATATATAAAATGATTTGTAATCAATGCTTGGAATTTTTATTACACACAGGAATATGTTAAAAATTACAATTATTAAATATTTAAAAATGTAGAAAAGGAAAATTATCATAATGTTTATTTTAATCACTTTAAAATCTCAATATAATGTCCTACTCACACACATATTTCAAACGAAAGAAGACGAGATAACAAGAATGCCAAATGACGAAGTAAACAAAAATAAAGCCGAAACTGAACGAAGATATCGAGTGTCGAGGTTAATACGAAAACCTCGATATATCGAAGTTGCGATGGTCTCGCGAGTTGCAATCATAAAGCAGGGTAATAAGTGGACGTTGGAAGGGAGAGATTATATTTGGCCGGAAATTAGTTTCGAGTAAATACGGTATTTTGCCCTGATGTCATTGAATCTGCATAAATTGACAGTATTATGACGAAATTTACGTTGGTAGTCTCCATTTTATGTTCAATTTTTCGCATGACACCATCTTATTTTTTTAGTCCATTTGACGGAAACAACGCTAAATACAGCGTAAATACGAAAATACGACAGCGTAAATACAGGGGAAAAACATATTATAATAATAGGAAAATTGAAGGGGGCTGAGAAAAAAATATTGTAAATGACGGGAAAACGTTATTTGCGGGAATGTAATAACGGGGTTCGACAGTAATAAATATTCTTGCTTCTGCTGGGTCAAAGAGCGTTACTGACGTGTATGCCAATTCCAATAAAAAATACTTCCAGTTTTCATTTATGGAAAGGATGTTTTATGTGAGATCATAAAACAGGTGTCATTTTTGTTTTGTAGTTCCAGTTGTTTATTCGGCATTTCATCCTGGTTCACAACAAGAGCTGCTCGATGTGGCGACCACCAAATTCTTGAAAACCTTGTATATGCGACGCCTGTTGTGTGTACAAGAGCCTGGTGTGTGTTGAATCTCTTGTGCCGCGGCCAGAATTCCTGCAAGCAGATCTTCCTCCGACTCTTTATGGGTCTCGTAAATACGACTCTTCATGTAGTCCCACAGAAAAGCGTCGAGTGGAGTTAAATCCGGCGATCGTGGAGACCAAGCAATTGGACCACCGCGGCCTATCCATCCGAATGTTTGATCGATATCATCTAGGACGCCAAAAGCAAATTGAGTTTGGTTTGCTTGTACCGCTGTGCGTTTTAGGACATGAGTTCCCTGTACGAGCCCTGAGAATTTATAATAGGAATTTTTAAACACCCTGTATAAGCACTAAGCAATCTCTCTTAATACAACATTTATTAAAATTATTACGATAAATCAGAAAACAAGGTAAAGAATATAAATTCCGTGAAACACTACATACAGTGTTTAGTACTTACTATCAATAATAATTAGATAACATTGTCATAATCATTAATTTACAAATAACTTAGCATCTTTTTCTCCAAAACCGACTGACTGTTTGTTGATTCTAATGAATTTGGAGGAAAAGATTATAAATCAGTTGTTGATTAACGAATATCTAAATGTTGTTGATAGTAACGTAATATCCAATTGTATGTAATATAAGCTTCATCTTATTCTCTTTATTAATCCAAATAGCTTTGATATACGTTTTAATAATACGAGTAGAAATAGTTTGTTATTAATAATTTATTATATACAATTATATGCTGTACTTTCCGTTCTATTTTACGAATTTTCCAAAACGAGTTGTCTGGTTTAAGTGATTTGAGAATGGCAACGCTTTCTTTCTTGTTTTGGGTAGGAGCAAGAAAGTATTATGTATTAAAAATAGCCTGCAGCGAAATATCACGCAACTATACGATGGAAGAATATTTCGGTACCTTATTACTTCAAGTACGCCCCGTGGAGGCCATGAAAGATAATAAAAGTCCTCTTCGTTCTCAGCAAACCATTCTTGCACAACTCTATACAAAGGACTGTTGCATTGTTGTCCATTAATAGGACAACCCTATTTGGGCCTATGGGTATATATATAGCAATGAATACCCTCTATTTGTAATCAGTTATGAAAGAATAAAATGTCATTTAAGGAAAATAGATGCTGGTTCGAAAACATCCAAATACAAAGGTGACTTTTCTTATCTTTGCTAATTGCTTATCTTTAGATAACGAAAAAGAAACCCACCACATCAACATTTAAATACATATTCCCTTCCTGCCTTCAAAATGGAAATGCCGACACCCTT
Source organism: Thereuonema tuberculata (assembly GCA_023159025.1). NCBI lineage: Eukaryota > Metazoa > Arthropoda > Chilopoda > Scutigeromorpha > Scutigeridae > Thereuonema > Thereuonema tuberculata. Next base: position 14,258,029 of record JAFIDM010000005.1, on the reverse strand, counting down.
AATTGCTAGCTTTAGATAGATAAAGTATGTCAATTATCTTTCCTTTGTATCGTACCGTTTTGTTCTCTTTACTTGTGATAAGTGTTAATATCTAAAAAATGATAAGAAATTTATTTATGGAAGAAGTTGCTTTCCTTTTAATGAAATATTTAAAAAGCGTTTTCATTCTTATTCCAAATTTTGTTCTTGTTTTTTACTCTCTTGTCTTTAGTTTTGAGGGGTCACTGTTTCCATCTCAAAGGCCTTATTCTTTACCCTCGTTCGCCTTTTGAGTTTTGCACTGGCTGAGAAGAGCCCAACAAGCTCGAAACGGCCGTCCAGGGTCTTAGCTTGACTCAGAAGACATCCTTAGGTTTATTATCAAAAGGCAATCTTAAGTTTTCATTCTTATTGAAGGGTTATTTATAATTAGAGTTCTGTTAAATATGATTATTTAGGAGTTCATGTCATTTTTAAAAATAGTTTTATATCTTTAGTATGATAAAATTAAAAAAACATTTTTTTTTCATTATTTTAATCTCAATAACATCTTCACCTTTATTTTTTTTTCTCAAAGCTAAGTTGTTGTTATCTGATGCCTTTTATTTGATAACGTTTCACACGAGATCCACGTGATTTCGCGATATTTCAATTATCCTCTTGCAGGGGTCCCAAAGAGATACAAAGTTATGACTTGAACGAGAATTGATACAAATTGTCTTCATGAATTAAATCGCTTGCTTGCTCATACTTATTAAAATATAAATAAACATTTGTTTTTCATGATTACATATTTAAATTAAAGCTGGCTTTTACTTTTTCCTTTCCTTTTGATTTATCGAATGGTACTAAATTACTAGAGGTCGGGTGATACAGGTGCCGACGTGTGGTAGCAATTCCCTATGGAGATCAAGGTTTTCTCCTGTATGTTTCTCCTCCAGACGGCTCCTGGGTTCGTCCAGCCCTATATAAAAAGGGACTATAGTTTATTTGCTGGGTTTATTAAAACTTCATGAAAATGATCGAGAATCATTGGGTCTATGTTTCCATAGAATCTGCAAGTAATGTAAAGTCAAACACTTTTAACTTTTAATAAATTATGGGACAAGTTTAGGAGTTCATGTTAAAGAGAATGGTCTGGAAGACATGATTCACAGATGGCTTGAGAACAACTGTCATACATTGTTGAGGGATTGTTGTTTTTATTTTTTTGTATGTGGGAGAATGAAAAAAAATTATCTTTGGAAGATAATTCTTCCAAGCTTCAGGAATTATTTATGATATCAATTTCAAAACTTTCTGAAATGTATGTGATCTCCATCTTTTGGTTTAGATTTTTAGATCAGTGTCTTTCTATGCTTTTGAGCATCCGGCCACCTTTTCGTAGAACTTTCATTTTAGCAATCTGCTTTCCTTATCCGGTCTTAAAAATACACTTATAAAAACAAAAATAACCATCGTACAAAATGTTAAAGTAGTCCAGGCCTTTAGTCCAGTGGTATTTCGGGGATCGTAATTGAGAGATGGACGGAGTAGAGACAAAAATTAATGCGTCTAGGTTTTAGTTGTTCCGTAAATAACCAACGTAGCAAATGTTATGAAGATCTGTCCAGTCGTTTTAGCGTCAGGAGAGTACAAAGAGACAAACGCAGAAGAAAAATATCCAAGTGGCGTAGTAAGATTTCACACGTTTCACATGCTCCTTCAGAATTTCATTTTTATTTTGGGGGGAACGCGACCCACCGCTAGAGAAACACTGCTCTACATGGTTATTCATCAAAGATAATTAAAATAAAAATAAAACAAAACAACGAGATGGAAAAGGAAACACAGCTGCCAAGAGATTGGGTTTTATTAATTTTATGACTATTTTGGTATATAATGTGAATGAAATACATCACAGGTGTCAGTCATTGCATTGATTTGTTGTTTTATTAATCTGCAGATGAATTGAAGGAGCAATTCAGCAATTCGTTTTCGAACTTGCATTTCCTTAAAGATATAAACTTGTCTTTCAGTTTTCTTTCGTAACAAGAGCAGTGCAGATGCAAAAAAAATATGAATTTCTCATGTAATGGCATCCATTCAGAAAACCCACAGAATTCATCAACGAAATATAGTATATACGGGAAACGCAAATGTCACGTGAACGAATACGGTAACCACAATAGCGGGCTCGGTCATGAAGAGTTTTTGCCGTAACGTGAAAGTTTACACTTCTCAATTGTCATCATGCCTACGGTTTATTTACGAAAAAAATAGCATTGATTTTTATAAATATCATTTAGTGAGTGCATCGAATAGATGAAAGGATGTTTTTAATTAATGAAAATAAGAAATACTCTTTTTTTATTTCATCGTTTTGTCTTTCTTTGTTAGCAGTTTTGATAAATAATTCAGTCTCGTTAAATCTCGATCAACGACGATATGTTTTCGAGATTCCGCTCGCTCGCCGATTCAAATTTTCAAGCCGAAATTTTGTAATGATTTTGATTACTAATGTAATGTTTTCTGAAAGCATCCACGAAAACATAAGAAAAAGATGCCCTCCGATCGTGAAAATCATTTTTGTAATCGGTAATTTCGAATAAATAGATACAAATCGATTGGACTTCAAGTTCTACAATTCGTCACCAGGAGCGCTAGTGTCGGAACTCATGTTTATCGGAACTCGTGTTTCCTATCCTAAAGCGATACGCTATTCAAGGAAAGTTAACGTGTCACGTTAACGGTATTTCCTCTACGGGACAGTGACGCATGCGCAGAATACCAGTCAGGGTCTTTAGCGTTACCGTATAGAATAGCGAGCTGGGCAAAAACTCTCTATTGTCTTCCAACATCTCGGTTAGATGTTTATGAAGGAAAACAATTCGCCATTTAACAGAGAAGTAAGGATCAGTTATTCCATCACGTAAAATTCCGTCCACACATTTAAAGAAAATTGTTGTTGGTGTTATCTTAGACGATTCCGTTGTACCCATAAATGCACATTGTGAAATTAGAAAAGATGAAGCTTTGTCAATGAATGAAATTACAGATACAATAGTAATAGAATCTATGGAGTGAGCAAGAAAACAACGATAGAACTGAGGCTGACAGGAAAATCTCTGGCAACTAACTCTTACATGTGTCAAAGATGATACGGGTATACTAGCTTCTCATGATATACCTTCCAAATCGTTGTATGCGAAGTCCTTTCTGTTCTTGCTGTTGTCTTATTACTTACCGGATACCGGGTCAAGAATTAATTTCCTTTTTCGGACGCTTAGACTTTTCACTATTTGTCTTTGGCTCAAATTTGCCCCTTTCTCTGACGTGTCATGGCAACACATGTTGTGTGGCGAGGTCTGCGCCTACCTGGGAAATTTTCTTTGTGTAGCCGACGTACTTTATATCCACTTCCATGAGCTAGTCCGTATGGCAAATGCATCTCTGCCATTTAAGAAAACGAAGATAAACTCATACTGCTAGCAGTTATGCAACTACGTACATAAAAAAAACGAACGAAGCAATTTTTTCTTTCGATTTTTAATAATATTTTTCAAGCACATTCACAATAAACTTTGGTGAAAGCCTCTCGCAATGATTACCGCACTTCCGACCCTATGTTTATTGGGGATTTGTTTTTTTTTTTTACTAATTTGTCTTTGTAGAACTGCCACTAACGTTTGTCGATACCTTTAAGAACATCCTGTATTAGATTACATTGTTCTTTCGGCGACATTCTCCTACGTATCTAAGTAGTAATATAAAAAGTTTAAAGTTTTCAAACCAGTTAAAATTAAACAAACCAAACAAGAAAAACATCGCAAGTGTTCAGCTACCAATCAGCCTTCCCATAAAACGCATATGATCGACTAGGTTAAATCTGTTATGTTTCTGTTTTACGTATTATTCCGCTGTTGCCTAATTACCGTCTGTTTATTGTAATAAGGAGCTGTGCTAACGATTTCGACTGATTTTAGTTTCCTTAAATTTTATTATTATTTTTTTTAATTAATTGGAAATACTTAGCAATAAGAAAATGAAAATAAAGCAGCACCTGAATAAAAATTGCCTTTTCTGATTCAATTATGGGGAGGATTTGGGAACGGCCGTTTCATCCTGCAACGGAATCATCAGCCCAAACCCGCCTCCCTCAATAAAAGAACCAGAAAGGCGCAATTCTATGTGAGGATCACCGATCAATCCGGCAGTGACCCCCCCCCCCCCCCAAAAGGACAAAAGGCAACAAAAAAAAATGATGTGTCGTGAGACATCATCACAAAGCTTTAGCTACAACTCGTAGGGGAAAAGGCATTAAATTAAAGAAACAGAAGGTTCCAAAAGCCAAATTTAACTAAAGGAGTAAGCTAAATAATAAATTTAACGAGCTGTGAAACTTGTTAGAAAATAAAAATAAAATCAGAGAGTCAATTTTTATTCAGGTGCTGCTTCATTTTCTAACAAGTTTCACGGCACGTTAAATTTATTGTTTAACTTAGCAATAACTTAGCAGAAAATTATCTACAATGCCTTAATTTACGAAAGACTATTTCTTTCATAGAATCAATTAGTGCTTCGGTGGAAATGTCTTGTGGGCATTTCAAGACAAAATCACTTAATATGATATCACTGTTCTAACATCCGGTTGTTCGGGGCGTTTAGAATAGTCGAGTGCTATCACAACGCTGATTTGTAATGGTTTTCTTAAATAAGAATACCAAATTTAGGTACATATATATCTGAAAGCAGTTTTAAGGATTTAAAACAGCTCTTGATTTATATTTTGGCGAATAAACAATTACTTATACTTCTGCATTCCTACGTAAGAAATGAGCTTCAATGCGTGGAATAATAAGTTTCTACTGAAAATAACTTCAGTGAGCAAATAAACAGCCCTGGTGGCCGGGAACAGTTTGGTATGGCAGCACAAACCTGATAAAAGTGTAAAAATACAGCGTGCTTCGTATTGATGCTTTTCCTAAAATTCTCAAAAAATAAGGAGAAAAACAGATAATAAAGACCTTATCTAAGTCTTCTTTTCAAAGAAAAACCAAGAGAAACCGACTATTCTAAAGCCACGAAGTTCCAACGCATACAAAGGCACATGTGGACAGATATTTGGATGCGTTGGAATCGATGTGTACGGCGTTTTAACCCAATGCATTCCAACGGTTTCCAAGGCGACCGTTGGCGTTCGCCTGCGTTCGGTCGCTGAGCGGTACTTGAAAGAGATGTTTGATTTGCTACAAAACTAAATCCGATGTGGACGATAACATTTTATCAAAATCATTTTCAGTCGTTCCCAATCCCAACGCCGACGAACACATTCGATCGACATGGCGTTGGTTTGCATTGGAACTTGGTCTGTACGCGGGTTAAAACGAACACCATAACCGGCTGTTTGAACTGTCGTGTCACGTGGTTTGTAACGATACATTAACAGTTACAAATAACTTCAGTTATAAAATATGATGTTTAAATTTTAAATTTGGGGGAAAATAATGACTTGTCTTCGTAGAGTAAATAAAAGAAACAAAAAAATAAATGTGAAAATTATTTAAATAATTCACGTCCAGTTTTGTTATTGGTTTTAAATAAATTGATTCATTATTAATGCCTTAACTGCTTTTCAATTTAGAACCTCTGATTTCCCTAATATTTATTTATTTATTTTATTTATTTATTTATTTATTTATTTATTTATTTATTTATTTATTTATTTTTGTTTTCTTTTCTTCTATTTCGTTTGCGAGTGCATTTTTAAAAATTTTATTTTGAATTTTATTTTTATTATTTGAGTGAAAAATAAAATACTATTCTATGAATATTAAATAATTTTTTTTAAGTTAAAAATTAAGAAGAAAATTAATAACGAAACTTAGCGTTAATCAAATATTGAAGAGTAAAAGTTGTCACACGAGTATTTCATTATAAAAAGTTTAATTAAATTGAGGAAGTAAGAAAAAAATTAATCTATATTACTAAAATCTTTTATTTCTCTGTCTGTCTGTCTGTCCGGCGCAGTTTTCTGTGAGAATGAAAAATAGAAAGAATTTTTTCAATGAAACATCCGCGACAGGAATCGAACCTGCAACCTTCTGATCCGAAGTCAAACATCTTACCCATTAGGCCATGGGAACTACAACTCTCTTCATATTGCTTTTTTGACTTATCTGTCAAAACTGAACTGACTTTGACTGAAAAGTAACAATCTATACATTACTAAAATCTTTTATTTCTCTGTCTGTCTGTCCGGCGCAGTTTTCTGTGAGAATGAAAAATAGAAAGAATTTTTTCAATGAAACATCCGCGACAGGAATCGAACCTGCAACCTTCTGATCCGAAGTCAGACATCTTACCCATTAGGCCATGGGAACTACAACTCTCTTCATATTGCTTTTTTGGCTTATCTGTCAAAACTGAACTGACTTTGACTGAAAAGTAACAATTGTAATTAAAAAGAAAGTCAAAAAAGAAAGACGCAGTACGTCATTAGGTAGAATACTGAGAAATCAGTATTTGTAACTTAAAAACCACTGAAAAGTATCAATTGGAATTGGATAAACGAGATGAACGAGAGTGTCGATAACATCAATCGAATGATAAGTCTAAGAATACAAGGACAGACTACGGAGCATACAATACAAGTGCGAATAAAATTGACACTTCTGATAATCTCTATATGCCCAAGTGTCTGAACGCATTGAATCTCAGCGGAATTCCTCAACATCGTTTGTCATTGAAGATTGGATCTCCAATAATATTGTTGCGAAACATCAATCCCAAGTTTGCATACTGCAATGGAACTCAACTTAAATGCTGTTCATTCGATAATGATCTCATAGAAACCGAAATTATAACAGAACTCACAAAGGAGATTTTGTTTTCATTCATAGGATGTCTATGGAACCATGCGGTAATCTACTTCCATTCACTTTCACAAGAAAACAATTTCCGATCAGACCTTCTTATGCGATATTTATCAATAAAGCTCAAGGACAAACTCTAAATAAAGTTGCCATATAATTGGAAAACGTTGTCTTAACTCACATACAACTTTAGGTCTTTGAGTCACAATTCAACAGAATTTGGTTATCTTCACTCTAAAGAATATTCACAATCAATTTCTTGCGAAGAATTTCGTATACAAGCTATGATCTTCATTTATCATCTATATCAACTAACGTCCATCTGAAATCTCTTCTTCAAATATCTATATCGAACAATCTGATGGCCTAGCTAATAGATATAGATAATTTTCACTATTTGTAACTCAAAAGCCACTGAAAAGTATCAATTGGAATTGGATAAAAAAGAACAGAAAAAAAAATAATCACTATTTCTATCAGGTAGAATACTGAAAAATCGCTATTCGTTACTCAAAAACAATCACTATTTCTAACTCAAAAACCACTGTAAAGTATCAATGGAAATAAAAAAAAGAGACTCAAGAAAGAAAGAAGCACTATTTCTATTAAGAAGAATACTGAAAGCTCACTATTTGTAGCTCAAAAGCGACTGAAAATTGTATCTATATTACGAAAATCTTTTATTTCTCTTTCGGTCTGGTGCAATTATTGTAATTTACAAAAATAGAAATAATTTCTACAAGTTATCTACTGGAATCCAACATGCAACCTTCTGCTCCGAAGTTAGACGTCTTAGGCATTAGACCACAAGGATTACATTCTAATCTCTATAAAAAATAAAAATATATCACAGATATATGATTCACACGCTGATTCTAAAAGCAGTCGTGAATTGAGAGAATATATACATTAAAAATTAAAATAAAAAAAAACTTTAAAAAAATTTTAGTTTTATTTTACTTGATGTAATTTGTGTGTGTGTGTTTTTTTAATAAATAACAAATTGTTTTCCGTTACATACGCGAGGCTTCCGGAGCGAAGCGACGGGTAGCCGACTAGTTTGTTATAAGATGAAAAATATATTGAAATTTAATTCATAAAGAAAAGAAATAAAATTCACGAGTCTTTCTTTCACTTTCAAATGAATGTTTTAGCAATCCATTTACCTTTAAATGTCTGTTGATACATTTGTAAGCAGATCCAATCGGGACAGGCAGTTTGTAATAATTCTATATTCCTCTGCTAGGGTTGCGCCGTTTTAATGGTGTCATCACAACTACGTCACAGTTCAAAGAGGCTGTTGCTAGGCTCGGTTGCTAAGGTTTAGCATTGAAATTAGTTACGACCAAGCAGGTATTTATCTTGGTTTTTCTTTGAGAAAAGATCAAAAAAATAATAAAAGTTATCAGAACGCATTTTTAAGAATTCAAGAAAGCCCATCTTAGGGTTTCCCCCCCCCCCCTTATTTTTGTGAATTTTAAGAGAAACATTTAGACAAAAAAAGCTGTATTTATATACATTTTTGAGATTCAGACTACCATAGATCACCTATTACCCGATGGCGAGAGCTTCTGATTGGTGCAATCGAGAGTTTCTCAACACCCACTCTCCAATAGCAATAACTTTTACTTAAATCATAGCTTTAATATGATGAATCCTAATCATATTGTCGAAAACAAAGCAAAAAGAAAATATAAAAAAAATAATATTCACAAATGTTTATTTAATGATTTGAGTCTATGACGCTTTGTCTTCAAAGAAACACCTATTGTGTTTAGACCTGCCTGTTAAGGGTGTGTGTTTCACACCCAGAAGGCAGAGAATTCAGCAGATTTCACAACTTCATTCTGTGCAATTTAACTCCCAACCTATAACCGGAAAACTAAATTATAAGAAGCTTCCGTATTTAAATCGGAATGAGGAAATGTGATATTTCCTTTGGAAATTCGTAGTAAGACGCTTCTGAGAAAGAACGACTGTATTCTTTGAAAAATTGGGAATTTAAGTGCGCACTAATTGTTAATATATTTTATAGAAAGCTATAGAATTGACGGTAGTCTTCAACATAAACTGAAATAGTAAAAATTACATCAAAATTTCAAAAAGAATAACCTAAATTTGTAAAGCTAATGAAATATCAATCACAAGAACAGCTAACAAAAATTTAGGGTCATTGGTATATAAAAAAAAGGAAGACAAAGAAATTACGGAATCTGCAGGAGTTATATACAAATTAAAATGTAGGTCCTGCAATGGAATTTATTTTGGAAACAAAGGAGAAAATTAAGAGAGCGTGTAAAAGAACACGTAAGCGCAACTAGAAACAACCATCCGGAAATCTCAGATTGGGCCCACCATTCAATATCATTAGGACATGATCCAGACCCAATCGTACAAATAGTCAACAGAAATGTACATAATAAGGAAACAAGGTTTATGTTAGAGGCTTGTGTAATCAATAGCTTTAAATGTTTCAACAAGCAGAAAGATATAGAGATTAGTCAAATAATACTTGAAAAATTCAAAAATAATTGTAAAGGCATTGCACGATTCCAATAATATCTTTATTTTTATTATTTAACTAAGTAAATGATCCTAGATTGTTTTCAATCATAATAACTATGTAAATAATACTTATTATGTAAATGATATTTAACATGAATGATTCTATATTATTTCTAATTATAATTACAATGTACGATTATAATTATTGTATATGATTTGATATTGTTAATATTCAATTCATAAATACTTTGTTTTTTATGTTTTTATGAAGAACATTCTTTGTATCAATAAGCCTGAAGAAGCAGATAAAGTGTCATCTGCGAAATACAGCTATGTTTAAGAAGAAAAGATGTTGTTGTTTTTATTTCTGAAATAGTACAATTAAACTAGGTACTATCTCCATCGCGTACTCAGTGTCGACTGAGGAGGCAGTACTGGAGAGTGTACTTTGCGGATTGGAGGGAAGGGTTAGAAATCAAAATCACCATCTCACATTCTAAGTTGAAGCATAAATAAGCCTCGTGCCAAAGAAGTCAGTCCAGCCTTTGTAGCAATGGATAAAAAGAACTAAAACAAAAGAATTACGCTTTATGTTGAACCATATATAAGCTACATAGTAAATTTTATGGAAATGGCGTCGTTTTCAAGTGCTGCGTAAGCACGTAAACAGAAAAAAATTGTTGAAGCTGACTTAAGCCCATTGCACATGGATCCGAAAATCGGTCGGTCGGATCCATGTGCAATGGGCTGAAGGGGAGCGCCTGAGACCAAAATTATCATATTGAAATGAAAAAAGATAAGGTGAATGAGGGTGTTTTGGAACACAATTTAAAAATAGGGTGATTCGGTCGAAAATTTACATATTCAAAACACCCTCATTCACCTTACCTTTTTTCATTCAGTGTGATGGTTTTGATCCGACCGACCGATTTTCGGATCCATGTGCAATGGGGTTTAGATTTCGGAAGTCCAAACTTCTTCCTCAGATTATTATGTATTTTTTTTTATGTCTAAATAAATTATTGTAAATAAATATTACGCAATATATAAGTCATATAATAGGTAAACAAATAAAAGAAAACACATTCATTTTTGTTCATTTAGTTACCGGTAAACAGCATCACTTTCATTTCAGAAAACACAAATATTATTTGGTTAAAATAACCTAAACATAACCTATTTTAATGATTCTTGTCTCATTCTCTTTCAATTCCTCCATTTTACTTCTTTTAATTTCATTTTATTGACAGTAATACCTTGTGTAATGAGATCAATTCAGAGAAACTCTCATGCTGTGGAAAAGCGCGCTGGGCAAAATATTGTTGTAATTACCGACGATATCTCCCAGAAACAACATGATATGAAAATTATTACATACATACCTGTGATCCATTGAGGGTTTTGTTTGTTTAAAAGTCACTTTTGTCATGAAGTGGCATTCCATGTTCTTCCATTTTCTTTTTGTTGTTACTCACTGTTCGTATCGATGATTTCGTTCGTTTCATCACGTGCTGTGTTTGCAAATGAAGCACCATCTTTGTGAAGCTTTGTAATTTCAGGGTTTTGTTCTAATGTTAATCATTTACGTTTGTTTGGTCCATAAGCTTGTTAGCACTTCATCTTTCCACTTTTTCATACTTAATTGTAGAATCTAATAACTTACATTCTAAACTGAGAGGCAGAATAGACACAACTACAAAAAGAACTACAGTTCTATAGCTCTTTGTAATTCTATACATATTTTTTAAGGCATTAAATATCCAGGAAACACCCGCGGATCAAACGCAGAAGAAACGGACCAAATATATCCCTGCCGTCGCCTCGAATCGAGTTCCGACACATCTACCTCTTGGAAGACATCCATCTTGACTACAAGGCTTTGCCGGAATTGCACTCTATCACGTAACAATAGCCGTTAGGAGTTTCTTTTTAAATAAGAAAGGTGAGTGTATTCCATATTTGAAACGTAGCTAACTGTTACAACTGCTTTGCTTCCGGATGTTTTAAAATTACAAAACGCGTTATAGCTAAACACGCGCTGATTAAAACAGTGTTTATACAAGGCATTAGTGATGCTTGGACAAACAAAGAGGACAAAAATGTTCAAGTAGAGTAGTGAGACTTGACATGCTTAGTAATAAATTTGACATAAACTCCTTCACCTCTTTTACTCTTTCTAATTATGATAGTAAGAGGAAGTATAGTAAACATGCAAACGAAATGGTAATACAAAATATACAGTTGTAAAAAAACAAAACCACACTGCACCCTTAAAAATAGAGTGAGAGTGGGCAAATGACTCGGTTCGATACAGAACCAATTCAGTACACAGGGTGTCTACAAATGATTGGAATGGTTTCATGATTATTATTTAACATGTCATCAAAAACATTACTAAGACATAGAGAACCTATCCAAGTTTTTGTTCAGTTTTAAAGATGCTCGGTATGTGTACCGCTACTGACCCTGCACACATGAACTCTGCAATCAAGTTCGTCCTACACTCGATGTAGCATGTCCCTGCCAATTCCAGCAAAAGCATTGCAGGTCAGCCGGTCATGGGCGAGTGTATATTTTACAATACAGTATCTTTCACGTATCCCCGTAAAAAAAAGTCACACGGGGTTAAGTCAGGGGAGCGTGGAGGCCATGGCAGCAGTGCATGATCATCATTCCCGGTACGACCAATCCATCGGTTTCGCAGTGTACAGTTCAAGAAGTCACGAACGTCCTGATAGATCATGATAGAAATTTCAGTGATGAGGCAGCATTTTTCCTGAATGGCAATGTGAATAGATACAATGTGCGAAATTGAGAAGCCAGCAATCAAAATATGTATACTGTGGAACAAGTATTCGGGGATCTCCAAAAATTAATGTTTTATGTGCGGTCTCAAAATTTAAAATTTACGGGTCGTTTTCTTCATCGAGAAATCCATTATAGGACCCGTTTTTCTGGATGTCTGGAAAATTGGCTCATTCCACAGCTGAAGACAGACAGAATGGACTTAATCTTACACAAGATGGTGCTCCGCCACATTGCCGTCATGACGTTCGTGCCTGGTTGAACTGTACACTGCGAAACCGATGGATTGGTCATACCGGGAATGATGATCATGCACTGCTGCTTCGGCCTCCACGCTCCCCTGACTTAACCCCGTGTGACTTTTTTTTTATGGGGGTATGTGAAAGATTTAGTGTTTGTGCCACCATTATCGGCTGATCTGCGAAACTCAGCTAGGTTTCTGTGGATTAATTTCCTTTGAAATAGCGATGTTCAGTTGCCTGAACTATTCATTAAGAATTTGAATTAAGACTTAGTAGCTGACCTAAATCGCTTCCCTGGCTTACAAATTTACTTTCTCTGCTCAATAATAGCTAAAATTATTAAGTTGAAAACTTGTATTTAATCTAAAATTAATGGCCGAATATTGGTCTCTTTGCTTGTTCTACTCTTGGAGAACTATGGAATAGAATCATCAGGAAGACCGAAAGTCAGTTGACTGCTACTTAAACTTGTCATTTTAGAAGGTCGAATAGACATTCCGTTGCAAAACAAAAACGATGAGCCCCTAAAATATAGTTGAGTGACAAAACTCGGTGTGAAAATGTTTTCCGATTTTATATACAACAAATTAAAATTTCATCGCCTTTGACAGTAGATCTTTTACGCCTTTGACAATAGATCTTTTACATCTTTGAGAGCAGATCTTAACGCCTATGACAGTAGATCTTTTACAGTTTTGACAATAGAGATCTTTTACGCCTTTGACAATAAATCTTTTACAGTTTTGACAGTAGATCTTTTACACCATTGACAGTAGATTTTTACAACTTTGACAGTAGATCTTTACGCCTTTGACAGTAGATCTTTTACAGTTTTGACAGTAGATCTTTTACGCCTTGGAGAGTAGATCTTTTACAGTTTTGACAGTAGATCTTTTTACACCTTCGACAATAGAGTTTTACATCTTCAATAGTAGATCTTTTACGCCTGTGACAGTAGATCTTTTATGCCTGTGACAGTAGATCTTTTACACCTTTGACAGTAGATCTTTTACATCTTTGATAGTAAATCTTTTACGTCTTTGACAGTAGATCTTTTACGCCTTTGACAGCAGATCTTTTACAGTTTTGACAGTAGATCTTTTACGCCTTGGAGAGTAGATCTTTTACAGTTTCGACAGTAGATCTTTTTACATCTTTGACAGTAGAGTTTTACATCTTTGACAGTAGATCTTTTACGGCTGTGACAGTAGATCGTTTATGCCTTTGACAGTAGATTTTTACATCTTGACAGTAGATCTTTTGCGCCTGTGATAGTAGATCTTTTACGCCTTTGACAATAGATCTTTTGTACCTTTGACAGTAGATCTTTTACATCTTTAAAAGTACGTTGACAACATTCTACAGTCAGTTGCCTTGTCACGCTTTCCAGAGGCTATTTACAAGTATAATAATGCCAGATTCTCTCAACAATGTCTCCAAGAGATTCCTTCTCGTCCTTTGCCATCCAGGCCCTCAGATCTCTCGCCAATGGACAATTTCTCGGATATGATGGTTCCAGCCATCAAGGAATGTGACAGAAGTAGCTAACAATTTCAGAACATCATTGCAAAATGATTAGACTCTTATTAGACAACATTAGACTCTTATTTGACTCCGCACTGCACCGCTTATCCGCTTGTATCACCAGCAGAGGAGGTGACGGCAGAGCATCACCGAATTAATATCTAATTAGTTTCTATGCCATATTCAAATGACGGCTGTGACGTGACGCCATTCCTGCAGATAAAAACTCATGCTTTGCAGTCTACAAAAGATCGTATGTGTCATGCAAAGCATGAGTTTTATCTGCAGGAGTGGCGACACGTCACAGCCATCATTTGTATACAACAGACAAAGACGTCTGCTCGAAACGTCTACCGCCTTCTATTTGCACGATTTTTTTCTTTAAGATGTCATTTCATACTAATTCGGTGATGCTCTTCAACTTTTTCATTTAGTTTTTTTCCATATCTCTCATAGTCATAGTTAGGATTACTAACTTCCACATTTTGCCGCTATGGGCGCTGCCATCAGTCTCATCTGATAGCGAATGGTCGCTTTCCTATACCAATACCTAACTTCCCTAACTCTAGCTGTCTTCGTTCAAAAGCTATTTGGATGACTTAGGACTTTCTTGTGCACCCTGTATATTCTAGGTCTGTGTTTGAACCATAAAGAAATCCGTTCGTGAAACCAACAGACAAAATGGACAATTAGAGAAGAGAAATGCTTAAGTATAATTGTTAGGCTTCGTGTTCTCAGCTTATAGTATTAGTCTTGGGTTTCAGGAAATCTGTAAATTAAATTTTATTGTTTGTTTTTATATTTTGCTAGTTTATATAAATAAATGTATCTAGGATCACGTGATCATGGTTCTGAGATAATTTTCTCATCACCCGTGACCGCGACCCGTTTCTCTCAACCCGAGAGCGCGACTCGGAGACCATCTCGGAGACCTCACGTTTGATTACAAGTCACGTGATGTCCTCGGAAACCGGAATGTCTCGGGACATCTGATTGACCCAAGTAGATAAAAATGAAAATGTGAGCATCCTCAATACTCTACCTAACATTTGCCATCTTATGTGTATTTTGTGTCTTACGGTTTCGGAATAGATGGGAACAGAAAAAAAAAAAAAAAACTTTTCTTTTAAACAGATTAACTTCGAAATTGTTACAGTTAGAATGTAAAGCTCCTTAACTCTAAGCAGTACATATATCAAAGATCTCGGCAATGATTATCTATGTATATTTATAAATTTAGTAAATATAATATCTGATGTTAGGAACTTACACCACCTGTGGAAAGAATGCTGATAAGTCGGCTATCGGGTTTATAGAAGATATCATTTCAAGAAAGTCAACGTGGTGATAACATTTCTTCGCAACTGGAAGAAAAGTAATAGTTTTTCTCAGGTTTTCTTACCACATTCTAATACTTGTGAAAGTGCTTATTTGGTGGTGAAATTTCATAAATGGAGTAGTTATATTACAAAGAGGAAAGATAGAAGTTGCATTCAAAAATAAATGCGAAAAATCTCTTCACTATTGTCAGAAATACAGGCAACCATTGATATCCTATCAATCAAACACATCATTAATATTAATAGTATTCTTTTATGGTAGTATTGGGGTCGGAAGGATTAGGATAAAGGATTCTTACTTCATTTGCCTAATTAAATTTGAAGGTTTTAAATTTTTAGTTTCTTGCTTATGAAGCTGTTTCATTAATTTCAATCTATACAATCCTAAAGTACCTGAAAGTACCTGAAAGGTATTTTTGCCAAAAAAAGCGATTTTTTTTTTTTTCACTTTTTGATCTGATATCTTTATCTTTACTTAGCGTTTCAATCGCCAAACATTCAAGTCAGTCTGCAGAAACCTCCAGAAGAAGGAAAAATTAAGTAAAATAGAAGAAATCAATCTGGTACTTTTATAAATCATATTGAAGGCCAGATCAAGATGAACAATTGAACTTGTGCTAAAAGTAAATGCAATGTAAATCCGTATTGTCACCGCATATCAATATTATACGTTGTTCTTCTCGCTTCATCATAATAATGTCATGTTGTTTATTCAACGTTTTTTTTTTGTGTTCTTTTTTACTCTTTGATAAATTGTATTGATTTCTATTAATTCTTTTCTTAAATCCTAGGCCCATTGTACAAAGAGAATTTAATGTAATAAAATTTTTACTTGCGCAATTATTACAAATATATAAAAAAAAAAAAAAAAAAAAAAAACCTTCAAAAAAACCAATGCACAGAAAAGAAATAAAAGTTCTCGCACCCTGAGCTTTCATCTGGGGAATCAGGGATAGCTGTTTAATCCTTATCAGGCCTTTTCAGTCAGATTTACCTTTGATGATAGGCTCAGAGTGCGTGATACAGTTAAGGACGCCATGTGCGAGAATTTTGATATTTGAACAGCTAAGCTGAATAATGTTGAAATATATCTTACAATATTACTTTCAATTTTGGAGTTACACTTAATACACTTAATGAAATTAATTGATGTAATTAGAAGTATATATAGAGAAACAAAAATTAATATAAAATTCATGAACGGAAAAATATCAGAACCTTTAACTATAAATAAAGGAGTGAGACAAGGATGTGGACTTTCCCCAATACTTTTCAACATATATATAAATAGAATTCTAAAAGAATGGAAATCAATATATAAAAATGGTATCCAGATCACAAAAGATAAAAAATTGAAGACATTACTGTATGCTGACGATCAAGTTTTGATAGCAAATTCAGAAGATGAACTTCAAATTGGAGCAAATCATTTAAATACTATCTCAAAAAATTACAAAATGAAAATTTCGGAATTAAAAACAAAATCCATGGCAATGTGTGGAAAACAAATACAAAGAGTGAAAATTGTAATTAATGGAAAAATAATAGAACAAGTATCAGAGTTTAAATATTTAGGAAACATAATTTCATGTTATAACGATGAGGCAAACCTGATATCAAACATACAGACATACAACAGAATGAATGGAATAATTAGAAGAAGATTTGGAAAACAAATGACGAAAGAAACACTATTAAGATTACATAACATTACAGCCAAAGCAGCAATTAAATATGGGAGTGAAACCTGGATATTGAAAAAAAGAAACAAACAAAGATTGGAAACTGCACAAATGAAATTTTTGAGACCTTTATTAGGATTTACATGCTTCGACAAAAAGAAAAATAATGATATTCGAGCCCAACTTAAAACTCCAAGTTTAATTCAAGAAATTCAAAATTACCAAAAAAATTGGCTTAACCATGTTGAAAAGATGTCGAACGATAAGATTCCAAATTTAATTTTGAAATATAAACCCAAAGGAAAAAGAAACAGAGGACGACCAAAAATAAGATGGAAAGACCAAAATCATCTTCAGAGCTAGGAACAGACAACATTGTCTATACCTAAGATGTTCAAGACAAGACAAGACACTTAATACTGAAAAACTAAATAATAAAAAAAATTAAAAAAACAAACAAACAAAAAAACAACAACAACAAAAAAACTATAAGCTAAAAAAAGATGTAAGCAGGTAATGATTTTTTTTTTAATACAAAGCCATTACATTTAGGTTTTTGATGTGACTCATCAAAAACAACAGAATTTAACCTTTAATAGACGAATAAAGAGGTTAAGGAACTTTTATAATAAATGAGCTACGTATATAGAAGGAAAATTCTGGTAGAAACAATTCTGGAGGAAATTGGGTCATATACATTTTATATAAATATAGTATCTATGACGCAGGAGTTTGAGAATAACATCTGTTACAATGTAATACGAGTTTGCTTTTTTACAACAGATGACATAGAAACACAGTAAAACAGATTTGAAATTGTCGTCATTGCAAAGAGGAAAATACGAGAACCTTCTTTGGGATTAAATGAAAATGCGAATACTAACAGAATAACTGTGAGACATATAAACGAATCACAAAGAATTACTAGATATTCCATTCTAAAATGAATAAAAAATGAATAAAAAATGAATAAAGAAGGTTTTTATATTACCCAAGAGAAACAAAAATTATTATAAATTTTAACAATAGTATCTTAATTATGGAAGTCAATAAAAGGCTCAGTGTCTTTTCAGCAAAATATTTTTGCAAGTAATTAATCCTTTGTCAAATTCTTCAGCTGTGAAACAAATAATTGAAAGCTCTTTTTATCATCATAGATATTATGTTATGTTTTTGTGATATTGGAACATTAGAGTGAAATCGGAGTGTATTACCTTTAGAACAAGGATGGTAATGATAATAGAAGATAATAATAATAATAGTAGAGGATTTTATTGTAATGCCTAAGTCTAGAAAAGAAATGAAACCCTCATAATCTTCTTATTCAACGATGAACGTAATATCATTGTTAGTGTTGTTAAATCCCCAATTAACTTACTAATATCATTTCAATCAATAAGTCACCAACTACCTGCTGAAGAAAGAAATTTTAAGCATAGAATCTGGTGATTTTAAGAAATGACAAAATGTTTTCTTCAATATATTGACTAATTCAGCAATTAAAGCTGAAATGCTTAATCCCATAAATAAGCCTATTTTCTGTTAATTTTACTCCTAGGTTCTTGCTGTAACTCGTGAAATAAAATGTTGCAGCCATTGATAGCTGATCTATTATATGTAGAATCTTCTAGCATTATCTTTTATTTGTAATAATATCGCACGTGTTGAGAAAGGGTCTAACATCTCAACATCCTCATTGCAAGAAAGACTTATTCCGTGTGGTCGTAATTAGCCATATTCTTTTAGAAAGAATTTTGCCTTCATTCTCTTTTTAGGTAACTAAAGGTTTGTGATTGTGTCAGGTTCAAGACCCTGAGTTACTTTATTTATTTTGATCGTTATTGCTAGAACCGATGCTACCACTTTGAGTGGTATGTTTTTCATACCTTTTTTTGGAAAGAAAAAAAACATAACAAAACCCTCTGGGCGATCATCGTATCTGGAATCTGGAACAGCCATTTCATCCTTATTAGGAATGATCAGCCAGATTTAGCATCGATGGTAGCTCAGACAGCGCAAAAGAGTTTGAAGGTCACTTCAGCACCCAAAAGTGACCCCCACAACAAACAACACGTTAACTGTAAAATTAAATTTCGGATGCTGAAGTGTACGTTAAAACTTTTCCCACTTTAATTATGAATCTTTTGATTTTATTTTCTCTTGTTTTTAAGTTTAGCAAATCCTAACTGTTTAGCAGACTAAAGAATATCTACTCGGCGAGGGCGCAGTAATTTGTTACGGGAGTCACTTTCTGGTGCTGAAGTGATTTTTTCGTTAACCTTTTGCGCAGTCTAAACTATCATCGAAGGTAAATTTGGCCGATGATTCCTAGCAAGACTGAAACAGATTCCTTACGATGATGGTCTGAGGACAGTCGTTTGTTATGATTGTTTTTTTCTTTCTCTTCTGTTAACTTATTACCTGCACGTTAAAACTTTTCCCACTTTAATTACGATATCTTTTATTTCTGCAGCAGCTGCATTTTAATTACTACAAATCTGGAATATTCGTTGCCGGATTGGAATATAATCTGGATTATGGGTGTTTTCCTCCCTAGAGAATTCCAGAAACGTTTTGGGAAAGCTCAATTGTTTATTATTACTTGTAATTCTTTTTGTTTTACCAGCAAAGACATAATTTTATGGTTTGACGAAACTTCTTGTGAGTTCCCTGTAGGAGAGCAATTACAACGGCGATCTTTCACTTTTCAGTAAGACTAAGTGATCTGCGAATTATTCAGACTATTTTTATTTTCAATCCTTTGTTATGATAACAGTAAAGACTCTGTCTTATTCTTCTTGGATATCCCTTTGCTGTTGAGGGTAGGATTACTTGGATTATCGACTCCATTTTAGATTCTTGTTATCATAAAAGCGCCATCTGGTAGCAGACAAGGATTTATTCATGTTTGCAACAAAATCAAAGGAATAAGCAACTTGCTTGGACTTACAGTTCACTTCATGACAGAAGAGCTTTTGATGACATAATTTCCTTATGGATTGATGTTTCCAGGACGTAAAAGCGCCATCTATTGCTAAGATGCAAACTGAAATCTTATAAACATTACGAAAACATTCTGGTTTTTATAGTTTCTACAATTACGAATACATTTCTATATTATTATTGTTATTGTTATTATTTTAATAATTTTATGTTTTTTCTAAGATTATTTTATTGAAAATTTGTGTTTTATTAATTGTTGAGTTCACGTTGATGACGTCATGACTGGTGACGTTTGTTCCAGACAAAATCGATCGCTAAGTAATAACCATATATGGCAAACCCTTCTTTTTTGAAAACTACTTTAGTTCTGTCGTGCAATGTTTAAAGGTTTTGAAGAAAAGTTGCTCCAACTGCGGCAAGAAAGAACTTAATGTCTACTTTCCTTATAATACTTAAAATTTCATTTTTTTTTAACTTTTTAAAGTCGTAAAAAAGCGTTACAAACAAAAGATCTACGATACCTTTTACAGGATTACTTTTGAACTGTAATATCTGTTATACAGATTTTATCTGGAGTAGAGTACAGAGTAGATATTATCTGGATAAAAAAATTCACAGTATTTACTTAAGTTTCTTAAATCCGATTAAATTTATTCATGTCAAAGCAAGTGGAATTAGTGGATTAACTTATATCCATTGTTGTACATCACTGTTGTGGTTGTAATTGCGCTAATTTCTTGATAATACAAGCACAGGGAAATCTGAAATATAAAAGTAAATCGTAAATATGGATATCAAGTTTCGAGAAGATTCATCAAGCAGTTGAAAAGTTCTAAGGAGAATACACTCTTATTTACCGCACACACATACACGGACGGAGTGATTTAATAAGCCACACTTTCCTCGGAAAACAGGCTAAAAACGTTTATTAAAATTTCTTTTTTTTTATGTAAAAATGTTAATTAATTAATAAAGTTTTTATTTTAAGTAAAACCTTTAAAACCACAAAAAAAAAAAAAAAAAACTTTTTGTTTCAGTTGTTGTTACTTGTATTCCGGTTTCTTTTGTCAATAGTTTTGAAATTAGCATTTCGTAAAAAATCTCATCAAGTTGTTCGGGATTAAAAGTAGAGAATTCCAGAAAGTTGGGCTTTTTTTTTTTTAAATAGTTAATTTGTGGGAGAGACTCATATTTCTGTATGTTTTCAGAAAATACATAAATATACAAGCTGAGCTAAGCATCGGCTAATAGGCACTGAGCAAGCAGCGACATCTGTTGGTGGTTTTAATGCAACACTAGGAGATACTTTTCAAGGAGTGAAAAGTTATTGTCGATGTATTTCAGATTACACCAGTGCTTCTCAACCTTTTGTCTTGACGGTACGCTTTTGTATTTGCAGAAATCCTTGGCACATCAAACCTGTTCCATTGCTTTTATTACCATATTAAAAACCTTTGAAAAACACCTATGAATATGAATGAATATAACAGTCTATTTTAAGTATTTAAATATATTCTGAAATGTATTTTTAACCCTATTTGGATGCGAATTAATATTTTATTATCCTTAATTGCTAAAAAGAATTAGAATGTAGTTCTTATTTAGATTTGCGCTGGTTATTTGACGTCTAGATTTTATTTTAGAACACATTTGTCATTGTCACCAATAATTTTATTGAACAACATCTTCAACGAGTTGTTCCACTATCTACTGTCATCTTTCAGGCAACTTCATAATTATATCTTCCCACAACTTTTTATCTTTTTTGAGCAAAAAAATGTTCCAGATGCCTTTGGTGTCTTCTATGGAATTGAATTTTTTTCCATTAAGAGAATTTTGTAAATACCGAAATATATATATATATATATATATATATATATATATATATATTTTTTTTATATATATATAAATTGTATAATTGTAAATATATAATTGTATTCGACCCTTGAATTACTGAATAGATGAGTTTTTGTTTTATTTACATAACATTTCGATGATGCTCTCTTTATATCTGAATTTAGACTTCTGCGGAAGCTGTATTATCGCTCTGGGAAAACTGCCCAGAGATACGTTACGTATCGCTTGAAATCTGCTTAAAAGTTTCAATCTATAGTATTGTCAGTTTTAACAATGGAAGGCTTTGATAGCGTAAAATTGAACGGGATCGTTTAGTCTTGTGTTTACTATAAAACTGTAAATTGACTTTTTGTTGGACAAGAATCCGTTTTGTTTTTAAATACTTTCCTCATCCGGAAATAGGATGTAATTTTTTTTTTTGAGCATCGAGAACTATCATCAAAACTCTTTACACTCCACCTTATACCCCACCTAAATCCAATTGCTGGGCTTGTTTACGTACACACCTTTCGTTTTACCCGAAATCTTACGCTTCGGGAAACCAAAGATATACCTACAGACACTGAAGAAAAACGGCGAAGAACAAAAGAAATATTGCTGAGAGCCATCAAGAAAATAACAATAGAATAAATGTTATAAAATCGGACGTACTGATGGTCTCCCTTCACGATGCGTTTATGTTTTCAATTTGTTCGGATGTACGGACACTCTTTGCAGGTTTTCTTTTTTTTATTGACCAGTTACAACGACTGAAGCATTATGGTACATCGTACTCCGAAATTTAAAAAAAAAAGGAGAAAGAAAGTGTTTTTAGCTTTACTGCAATTTTATTTTTTTAAAAAAAAAAAAATATGGCTGAGTCAAAGCACGAATGAATCATGCTTTGTTTTTAGATAATATTCTCTAATTATCAATGCTTTTAAAATAGCGTTCACGGAACAGAAACTTGTTTAAATAAGTTAAAAGATAAACTTTAATTTATCATATATTTATCAAAACAATAATCTAACGATTACTGATATCAATATTAAAATCAGTTCTTTAATGTTCAAGAAATAATTGCTAAAAACATCAACTGTAAGATTAAACAATAAAATAAGATTTTTTTGTTTTTAAATGTAAAGATGTTTTTTTTAGTCAATTTTAAAAAAAAT
The DNA here is from genome assembly GCA_023159025.1 of Thereuonema tuberculata. Lineage (NCBI taxonomy): Eukaryota > Metazoa > Arthropoda > Chilopoda > Scutigeromorpha > Scutigeridae > Thereuonema > Thereuonema tuberculata. The sequence goes on along the minus strand of JAFIDM010000005.1, from coordinate 14,235,144 downwards.
TCAGTCAATATTCAATAAACGTGAAATATAATTGGTCTCAAGCCACATGTGACGAACGGACGAAGTGAACGGTAGGAAAAAAATGTGCTAAGTTGAAATTTTACGATATTAATGACGCTCTAAATTATTAATAATGTTTAAGATTTACTTATTAAATAATTTTATTAAATAATGAATGAAATTTAAATCGAATAGGTTTCACTCTTATTTTTACCTTTACCCTCGCATTTGCCCATTTTACGTAAAAATAAATATTATTTTTACATTTATAAAAAAAAAAATAATATTTTTTTATTGTTACATATCTGATTTATTAAGTACTTTTAAAAAAAATGTCTTTGTAATTATTGACTTAATTCATTTTTCTTTCCTTTAATCTTTTCTGGTTTTTCTTCTTTATTTTCTATTTTTTTCTTTTCTTTCCTATTCTGTCTTTCTTTTTTGTTGCAAAAAATCTTAAAAATTCATAAATTCACATTTATACCATCTCCTCTTTTCTTAAATCAGTTTTAATCAAAGCAAATAAAAATAAATATAAATACAATAAAAATAAGACAAAAAAAGAAAAGACATAAAAAAAGCAAGAAAAATAATGTATATTTAGAAAATATATACATATTTACGAAAGAAATTATATAATGTGAGTTTACGATACAATTATTTATGATGTAATTAAAATATTAACGTAATGTAATTACATAATATATTTTATAATACACAATGTATGTAATAAAATAAGGTGTTTTAAGAATGAAATGTAATTTTTTCACTACTAAAGTAGTAATAATAATATAATATAATTCAGATAATGCCACTTACAAATAAGTACCTGGAAGAAGGAACTTTACTCGGCAAAATAAAACGAAAATAAAGTATGAACACTGTTGACAATCACCTGGTTATTTAACCTCCTTTCGGGGAAATGGACAGCTCCGCAGCGAATACATGCGACTTTGAAAGGAAAAAGTTTTAAAAATTATTACAAAGTAAAATTATTATTTTGCTGAAAATGTCTATTAAGACCAGCACAGAATAAACAAAACAATTGCCTTTTCCGATTCATTTTACG
>JAFIDM010000005.1:14196033-14221002 GCA_023159025.1 Thereuonema tuberculata | reverse complement strand
ACACACCAAACCATATTCCTAAAATCTGACCACACACCAAACCATATTCCTAAAATCTGACCACACACCAAACCTTGATCCTAAAATAATGGGCAAGCCAAAACGTATTCTTAAAATCCCGCATCACACCAAACCTTATTCCTAAAATCCTACAACACACCAAACCTTATTCCTAAAATCCTACAACACACCAAACCTTGATCCTAAAATAATGGGCAAGCCAAAACTTAATCCGAAAATCCTACAGCACAACAGACCAAAATCCAGTTCACACCAAATCTTGTTCCTAAAATTCTGCGTTACAACAAACATTGTTCCTAAAATCCTTTGGCACACTGTGTTCCTAAAATTCTGCAGCATAACATACCTTGTTTCTAAAATTCTGCAACACACCAAACCTTATTCCTAAAATCCCACCACACACTAAACCTTGATCCTAAAATAATGGACAAGCCAAACTTTATTCCTAAATTCTGCAGTACACCAAACCTTGTTCCAAAAATCCAATGACACATCAAACTTTTTCATTGCTGTAATAGAATCCTTTGAAAGAAACTCTTTGATTTACCAATGAATATAACATGCATATTATTTTTAAAACATTTATTTTTAAACATTTACAGTCAGATATATATTTATTTGTTAAGCCAACTTGAATGTGATTTAAAGTATTGCTAGTACGAAAACCTTAATTGCTAGAACGAACAGAATGTAGCTTACATTTCTGTTTGTTCAGATTATGTGACGTCTAGATTTTATTCTAGACATGAGCATTTTGGCAAATGTTAACAAATGAACTCTCAGAATTTTCTCACGCCACATCAATAGCATCCTCACTGCACACCATTGTGTCGCTGGTTGAGAAGATCTGCCTAAGATAATGTAAATCTAATATATACAATTAGCGACCACTTTTATTTGTTATCCTACAACTGGCCACCTGGTGTTGTTTTTCCAAATTACCAAGCACCACTTATCCTCTAGTCCTCCATTGTCTTCGCTATAATTTAGAGATCAAATTCCATGATATTAAATTCTCTTTTCTTTCTAATCCATTGCCGGTTTATATTTGTCTCATTTCCGAGCCACACACGGCCATATAACGAACGCTAAGTCGCTAGATCGTTTCGCTTTTATTTTGCAAATTAATTACTGAAATGACGTCAGATATCTTTACAGCATGTGCTAACTTTAAACTGTTCTATAGCTTCCTGTTATGATTAGCGGAGACAACAGGAAATTACGTTATATAATTAAAAACAAAGAGAAAAAGACATTCACTTGTTGATAAAATGCAAACAGAGTATTCAGATGCCATAAGTCTACAGATAACGGCTCCATTACAAGTATTGGGACTGTTTTTATTAGCGGTATTTTAGAAGGTAGTAAATTTTTGTAAGTTACTCCCGAATTGAAATTTTAATATTGAGATGTAATTTGTTGCCATTCACCGTGAAATTCATATTAGACTTTCTTTAAGTAAACACACGTAGATTAAAAAATATATTATAAATCTAATGGACCTGGTTTCGGGACCTGTTACAGGACCCTTTGTCAGCGTTGACAAAAAGACCCGAAACCATATCTGTAAGATTTTTAACGTATTTTTTAATTTGTATGTATTTTAATATTTACAGAATTTTTTTAGCAGTTGCACACGTTTTACTCATTCGATCATATTAGATTATTGTTATTATTGTTATTATTTCGTACAAGTTTCAAACCATGGGTTTCCCCAGCAAAGACAATACGGCGGCTGAAGGACCAAAGCACATATTGCCAAGTGTAAAAAAAAAGTGTGGAAGAATGGTTAGGGATGTGTGGTTGTGTTCGTAAATTTCCTAACTATGCGTGTTGTTTTGAGTACCACAGCCTTCTGGAGTTGTGCATAAGTGAGGTTCTAGGGTGATGTCATAGTGTGTTGAGGCTGTTGTGCAATGTATGAGGCACCAGACCAGTGGCAGACATAACGATTAGTACAACACGTACTCGATCCTGCCTCCACTGCTTCTGGAGCTCGTGTGCTAGATCGTGTATTTACTGATCTTGTCTGTGTGAGTTTTCTGCATGTTCTTGCTGATAGGTACTACAATATCAATGAGACAGGTCTGTTTGTTGACCTTATCAACAAGTGTGATGTCAGGTCTGTTATGATGTATGGTTTTATCTGTGTGAATTGGGCGGTCCCAGTACAGCTTATATGAGGGTGACTCTAGTACGCTTTGTGATATGTATTTGTTGTACGGGACTGTGTTCTTAATAAGTGAATGTTTGTGTGCTAGATGTTGATGAACGATCGATGCTACATGATTGTGTCGGTGGAGGTAGTCGGTTTGGAAGAGAAGGTGACAGCCTGATATTATGTGGTCGATCGTCTCATGCGTAGTGTGGCATTTCCTGCATCTGTCGACATGTGTTTGCGCACCGTGTAGAATGTGTTTCTTGTAGTTGAGTGTGTGGATGACTTGGTCCTGTATCGCGATCATGAACTTCGATCTCCCCAAACAGCTCACTACTCGTCAGCTATCTATTGATATGACGCTTCCATGTCGATATGAGGCTGGCTGAGTTCGTGGCGATGTCTGCCATGGAGTTCCCTACGAGCCCATAATTCACGCAGCTGCTGTTTGTGGGTGGTGCTGTTTGTGGGTTCGGGGGTAGTGAGTATTAGAGAAGGGTCTTCGAGGTGCACGGGTGTGAGGTTTGTGTCGGCCTTGACAGTGGCTGAGTGGAGTGAGGAGTTTGTGCTCTTTGGTGGAAGTGTTCCCTAAGTGTGTTCCCTTGATTTTCGTGTAGGGTGATGAAGTTGATGAGTCCTCGGCCTCCCACATTGTGGGGAAGAGTCATCCTTTCCATAGCGGACTTGGGGGAGGGGGGGGGGGGGGGGAAAGGTGCATGTTGTGTTTCGTGAATATAGTGTGTTATAGTGCTTCGAGTTCAGTGTTTGTCCATGGAATTGTGCCGAATGAATATGAGTAGTGCCATTTCAAAACTGGTCTTATCCAGTATTTGGCGAATTTTATGTTTGGTTGTGTTCTTATAGTATTTTTCGCGCTCTTTTTAAATAAAATATTTGTTTGTTTTAAAACTAACTGTAACTGCCTTAAAAATTGACTTCAATTTCTGTGTCCAGTGCAAAACTTGCTGTATTTACCAGATCGTTTGCTGCAAAACTTGCCTACTCCATTTCCACCAATGACAAGCCTTCATTCATTGCAAAATGCAAATGGTTGCCGCTCAGCTCAGCTGATCATGTTATATGGTTTTTGTGGTGCAGTAGTGAAAGGTTGCAAGATGTTTAGTTGCAATAAATTGAATTAGTTTAAATAAAAAGTTAAAATAGTTTAAAAAGTTAGTGAAAAATAATGAATGAAACAATATTGAACGTGTTTTGAAAAAAATATTTACAATCATCAAACCTGACGAATATATTGAAATTTTCAGAAAATTTGGAACTGTCATTAAAGTAGGAGATGACGTTGACGTTAAGAATTGGAAAGAAGCAGTAGTGTGTTTCGTTAAAATCCTTCAAATTTTCCCGAGCTAAAAGGTTTCTTCTTAGAAAAACCCAGAGAAATAATATCCTAATTCGAGGTGAAGCAGGATATAACGGTATACCAAAATCTATAATCAAGAAAGGAAAAAACAATTTTAAGATATTGTTCTTATTTTCTTAAATTATTCTTGATTTTTTATTCTTATTATTCATATTTCATTTTTATTCTTTAAGAAATCAATATTCCATCTAATCTGATTGAACACTTATTTGACTGAATCGAAACTTGCCTTATCCATAAGTGTTTGTTTCAAAACTGGTCTTCTCCATGTTGCCAGTGCAAAACTTGCTATGTGCAAAATTTAAACTTAAATTACACAAAAACTGTAATTCAGATTTACTTCAGCCCTGTTCCATATTAACTATTAGTCGAAATTATAATAACATAAAAAAAATTGTCAAAATAATACTAACAATTTTAAAATTATCAGTTTTTTGTTGCTCCTGAAAAATTTTCAAAAATGGAGAAGGCGAGTTTTGAAATGGCACTACTCATATGTTAGTGGTGGGGACGGCAAAGGTGTTAATGGATTTAATTTTATTACTGGCGTTGAGTTGTGTTTTGAGGATGTAGTGAACGCGAGCAAGGTAAGTGTTCTTCAGTGCATTTTTGATGTTTGCGTTGTCAATGACACGCGCTTGCTGGAAGCCCAGGTACTTGTAGGTCTCTCCCTCTTCTATGGATTGGATGGCCAACCCATGGTTCAGTTCAAAACCCTCCAAATTCGAAATCTTCCCGCGTGTTATATGTAGTTTTTATTATTATTATTATTATTTTAGTTTTTAGTGTTCAAAAATGAAGCCTACGCACCTGCTTACTGAATGACAATTTAATTAAAATATGTAAACATACAAAATCTAAAATATATAAATATTTTAATTAAATTGTCATTTAGTAGGCAGATGCGTAGGCTTCTTTTTTGAACACTAAATTCATTTCAGCGCACGTAAAATGATCTTGAATTTTATTATTATTATTATTATTATGTTTCAAACCTTGGGTTTCCCCAGCAAAAAAACAATATGGCGGGTCAAGGACCAAAGCACATACTGCCAAGTGTAAAGACGTGTGCAAGAATGATTAGGGATGTGTGCTTGTGTCCAAAAATTTATCCTGTTAGTTGAGTACCTAACTTTATTATTATTATTATTTTAAACTTGTGTTTATCTCAGGCTAAGTTTGTCGGAGTTTGTAGTCGGAGAAATTCATCTCAAGACATCTGTTGTAGAAATCTTCGGGTGATATGGCTTGTTTGTAATAATAAACTTTTCTGGATATTTTTGATAAGAAATTGTTAAAGCCTGTTTTTTCTAAATTATCGGTGACATTCATTGAAACAATTCCGGTCGTCGATATCACCTAAGATACAATTTGAATTTGTCGTTGCTTCCATATGCGCTGTATCTCAATCGCCAGAGTTCCGTATTTTGTACATTTCTCAATTTCGATTTTGGAAATGTTTTGGGACAGTGGGACAGAATGTCAACTATTGTAGTTTGTTTCTTCACTTTATAAACCAAAACAATTTCCGAACGATTCAAGTCAACAGCATTGTCAGTAACAATTGGTTTATCCCAGTAGAGGAGATACTGCTCCGTCTCAAGAACTGAATCCGGCTTATACTTATAGTACGGTGGGACAGAAGTAAGAATTCCAATTTTTAAAGCTAATTGCTGGTGAATAATTTTAGCAAATTAGCTGTGCCGATTCAGATAGAATGAATTTGCCAGCGCCGGGAAGCTCCAATTACGTGATCAATGGTTTGAGAAGTTGAATGGCATTTTCGGCAAGAGTCGTCATCTGATACTTTGGTAATAAACTTCTGATAGTTTTCGTGTTTATTACCTGATCTTGAATGGCATTAATAAATCCTTCCGTTTCTGAAGGTAGCTACTCGTTAGGTATTGTATCGAACGAGTGGCTACCCAGAAACGGAAGAATTTAATAATTTATTTATTTATTTATTTATTTATTTATTTATTTATTTATTTATTATTATTATTATTATTATTATACTTCAAGATTTCATACTTCATTCTTTAATTAATTAGCCGATTATTCGCCTCACTGGCGCTAAAGGATGCTGTAGGTGTGTTCTAACATGCGTTAACATACATCGCAATTTGGAAAGAGCGGGAACAAAAAAAAAAAGGAAATAATAATTAAAAAAGTACAGTATGGAATCACAATGTCTCTGACACTGTATACTATAGAAAGTTGAAATTTAACGTAGTTTTAAGCCATCAGTTTTGATCTGTTGACTTTAATGTAATACGAACAATAAATTTAAGGGGTGAAGGACCATAACACCATCATTATACGCTGCTATTGAAGTGCTGCAATAATTACAGCCACTGAGTTATTGAGTCAAATGAAAGTAAGGAAACCGAAGCTGTTATTTCAGAAATATAAATACGAAAAAATGAAACTTGCTCAGAATTTATTTGCAGAAGTTTTATCTATGTTTTAGTACAGTAGCATCTCCAAATAATAGCGACTCGTTTAACGGCGAATCACTTTAATGACACTGCTTTTAAATCATGCGTCTCGCTATTTTGGCAGAATGCGCTCAACATCTGAGTTCGGGAAGTAAGCCGGGCGCCATTTTTTTTATCAATTAAACATGTTTATATTTGTCTGTCATTATAAGTGAAGAAATATTATATCTTCGAATCACTGTTTTATTCGTCTAGCGCTATTGCGCACTTAATATATGATATTAGTAGTATGTCGCTACAGGCATTGGGGGGCGGAGGCATAGGTCATAATTCATTTAACGACGGATTCCGGTCCCTAATCCGCCGTTATTGCGAGTATTTACTGTAAAGCAACTTTTTAAATTATTATGAAATCAGTCTTTTTTTTTAATAATATTTTCCGTTCAAATGGGGCAAACAGTCTTTCACAGCGTGGCTTGAATATATTGTCTCAAGATGCATCTCAGAAGTATGAGAATGTATGATTTCTCATTTGAATTAGACGATCGGAAAATGAAACATCATAACCATGTGCTAGAAATGAAAGAAAAGCATTATCTGTTTCGAATGACGATGTTTCTCGAATAGACAATGGGGTTCGTTTCAATTTAGGAAGGAGCACCTGTTGAAGCGAAGAACTTCATGATGTCGTAAAAGATTACACGGCATTTGGACGGAAACTTCTATTCAGAGGAGATCCACAATTAGTAATAATGGATTAGTTGCCTCGTGGCTACAAAATATAGATAAGATACATTTCTATGAGCTGCTGCAATCTGAACTACATTTTGAAGTTTTCTGTTTGCAATTCAGTAATTTGAAGCTTTGTATTTTTTTACTTTCCATTCAGCTTTCATACTTAATCTGGTGTAAATTTTAATGATAGATGCAACTTTCACGTTGCAGCAGCGAGACTACGGCGAGACTTTCAAATGACGGTGTAATCCTGTTATTTGCATTTTACAGTATGAGACTGTTTAAAAAAGCAGTGATTGTCTGTTATAAAAACGGTAATTTTTTATAGTGTAGATTACTAAAATATATGTTCTTTCAACCTAATTACTCGAAATTGATACTCCAACTGTAATTTTTATAATTTTTTATAATTTTGTAATAAGCAATAAATGTATAAAAATCACTTAAATTTTTATACATTTATTGCTTATTCGTGAATTTTGACTTAATTTTCGAATAACGTATATTTTTGCTTTACTGTGCAGATTGCTTATTTCTTTAAAAAATGTTTTTTTACACTTTACACTTTAAGCCTATTTTCCCAGGCTCTTACACATGCATCATACTGAATCTGTGTCTTTCCTAATAATGGTTGAACCATTGGACGTATCTTCTTGAAACTTGGTGTGCATATTAGAGGACTAGGGAGGTTCTACTTTTGTACAGTAATACCTTGAGATATGTGCCCCGATATACGAGTATTCCGAAATACGAGCAAGTCTTCCAGCAAATTTTTGCTTTGAGACACGAGTAAAGATTTGAGATATGAGCACGCTTACAGACACCCATGCTAGGTGAAAAGTGAAGAAAAGTAAAGAATACAAATCAAAAAAATTACAAAAAAAAAAATAGAAAAGTAAAAAAAAAAAAAAAATAAATACGTAAGTTAAGTTAATTCTAAGTTTATGTAAGTTATATAGTGTACGTGTAAGGTACAGTACGGAATCAAGTGTCTACATACGGGCCAACTCTCTTCCCTCCCTATCTCCCCCGCACATGCCGCTATTAGCCGCTACTATATCGTCTGTCAGTAAGAATTCATAATTAAAACCTCATTTTATTTTATATCATAGGAATGCTTATATACTATAATTTTTGTATGTGTTTATGTCTCTATAGCAATTAAAGACATGTTTGTTCCATTATTATTAGCACTAATAAGGGAGTTTTTTAGAGGGCAGGAACGGATTAATTTTTTTCTGTTATTTCTTAAGGGAAAAAATGATTTGAGATACGAGCACTTCGAGTTACGAGCTGAGTCCTTGAACAGATTATGCTTGTATCTCAAGGTATTACTGTATTTGAAATCTTTTTCCAAATAAATCCTTGCCGACAAATCAGCGTGAGAAAGTGACAAAAATTCCTACAGGAAAGCATTGAAATCTAAACAATGGATTTCTATCCTGTTTCCGTTAATATTTCACTGTTTTAAATAACGAATATTAAATCCTTTTAGCTAATCCAGTACGCGTGGTTTGATATGATTAAAATTAATCCGTTTTAGACCACTTAACCAAGCCATTCGGCTTTAATTATTATTTTTAAATACTGTTTGTATTCAATAGATGTTGCTACTTGAAAATAAACGAACATCTTCATTTTTGTTGTGTTTCACAACTTAAATAATAATAATAATAATAATAATAATAATAATAATAATAATAATAATAGTAGTAGTAGTGGGCCCGGTAGCCGAGTGAGTAAGGGCTCTTGGCTGCGGGTTGGAGGTGGTGGCCTCGGCGGAGAGCGGGAATTTTTCCACGCTCTATTCTCCTGCAAACGGGTCCTAAGGCCTACCCAACCCTCTGTCGAATGGGTGTCGGGTTTTCTTCCCGGGAGTTAAAGGCGGGCGGGCGTCGTGCTGACCACCCGACCTTATACTAGTCCCGTTGGTCAATAAACGTCGGGAGCCTTACCTCCCGCGTACCCGTAGGCCTGTATGGCCTGTTTGGGGACAGCTTTAACTTTTTAATAATAATAACAATAATAATAATAATAAGAAGAAGAAATGACATTCTAAGCAAACTAGGCATTATGTTCTTTTAAGAATTTTTCGTTATTGTTACAGTTTTGTAAATTCTTATTTTTTTTTTTTATAATTTATATACGTATGATCGATATTTCAATTGTTAATAACTCGGTTCATTCCAGGTAAAACATTTCTCGACCGTTTTCCAATTGTGACAAAACCTGTCGGCAGTGATTAAAATATTCTTGATGATAAAACAGTTCTTTCTACGAGAAATATCAAAGGTGAGAAATTAGACGATCAAAGCCTCGTCCTGGACTCTGTCCAATGTCACAACGAAAGAAAATTAAAAAAAAAAAATAAGATGAAAAGATTGTATTGACCTGTGTTGAGAGGAAAAAAAGCAACGAGATAAGTAAAACAAAAAAAATACAGATATATTAGACTCTTGTGAAGCCGACAGTGGGCTTAGCGGGATTCTGAGCTATTAACTTTATGGTTCTCAGAGACATGTTCTAGAGGGTCCGATTAGTTAGTTGTCCCGAATCATCTAAACGAGTGGCAGATCGGATGTGACAGCCATTATTTCATTATACCACTGACATCCGTTCATTGTGTGATCTGCCATTATCCAATTGAAACACTTCCTCTTCGGTTTTTTCGCCCGGGTTCGACCCGACGCGTGTGCTAGGCAACGATTGTACGTTTGCGTAATAGCTCTGCGACTCCCAGGGTCACCCAGCTGCCGGAGACCATATAGATGCACTCCAGCAACAACATTATTATTTCGTGGATTCACGAGACCCAACACAATGCAATCACTTTCTCCGAATTTTACGGAAATTGCTTCCGGGAACCAACGTGTCAGTTATTTTGTCTTCATACATTTCACTTACAACACATCGGAAAGGCATTGGGAAGAACTTAAAAAGCTATTTCTTAAAATTTCTTTTTTACGTCTTTTTATCTTTTTTTTTTTTTTTTTTTTTTTTTTTAATTTTTTAAACTATAAAAACGAAAAGTCCTACATTTATTTTCAAATTGTTTTTGCTGAGTAAATAATTTGCATTTCCTAAAAAATAAAAAAAATAATAATATTTAACGTGCAAAAAAGTTTATAATAAGTAATTTAGGCCATCACACATTTATGCATATTAAAAATTTTCAAACGTTTTCAAACCTTGCAACCTGACATTTTGTTCTTGAAATTATTGTATTATTATTTTTACTCGAAAACGAAGCGCAGGACGTTTTGAAAACATCTGTAAATTATTAATATGAATAAATGTTTTCTTAATTATATTTGTGTGCTGGTCTAAATTACTTATTATAAAAAATAAAAAAAAGCTAATTAAATCAGAATTATTTACTTTTTTAAAAATACTATTGATTTTAATTGTATTAGACTACGCGCAAATTAATGACTTAAAGGATTTAATGTACACTGGTTAAACTTGTACCAAAATTCATTGATTAGGTAGTCAGTGCTTTTCTACCCCAATTTTCTTCATATTCTCGCGCCAATTTCACGACTAGAATCTACTTGCAAAAGATGTCAAATGTAAAATTTATATCGTTTTTACACATGAATACTTTACTCAGTTCAATCAAATGAAAATTTATCGCTTGAACAAGCGGGAGTTGAGACACACCTACATAAACAGACGAACACTCTCTGAATGATCTGATTTTCTATATCAGATCGTTGTGATGCTAATTGTTAAAAGTAATATTACGAAGCGTGCATCAATATCACTGCCAACTGTCTAGGGATTATCTAAAGAAATCTGAACTGTTCTCTTGAGACCATATTTTTTTATTTAGATCATTATTAGTTAGTTTACAGATACTACTTCTATTACATCTCTGACTAACAAATAAATCCCTGGCAAATTGTAGACACCCAAAAAAGATAAATTATTATTTCAAGATACTTTAAGTAAATCAATTTTAATTGTGATTCATGATTAGGGTGACCAGATTTTTCGGACATGAATGCGGGACAAGACAACTTTGACGACTGAAAAAAAAACCAAAACAAGCCAAACGAGTATTTACAGAATCCAGGACATATACTAAAGCGGGACACAGCACTAAAATCCGGGACGTCTGGCCACCCTGTTCTTGATTCCGTTAATAGGCTTAATGGAAAACAACGAAGTACGACTGAAACATTAAGCTTTGTTATGGTGCAATTTGTAAATAATGTTTAAAGAAGTGTTTAAAAATTATTATGCAATTTTCGTGAAGCAGAGGAATGGGAACCTTGGGATGAGATATGCCTTCCCTCCAGCCGTCCACATTTCCTAGATTCGTACTGAAACATTTTTCTCATACTTGAGTCATCATTCGATTTCATCTTTAGTCTTATGTCTAACTGTACACGCACGCATGTTTCTCAAATTCGTAGAATTTCTCTAGGCGTTTGAGTTGCTGTTAAGACCGTTTCAGACGTGCCATTTACCTGCCAATTTGATCGTAGATTGTCAATGCTTTTAAACTCGAATTTACACGCTTCCATATCCACTTCCATGAGCACGAAAAGTGATGTCAATTGGATCCTTTTTATAATGCCGCCAAATCTACGTTTTAATTCTGAAACTAACCATTGATTTAAATAAAAATTATTTATTTAACGATTGAGAATAGACGACTGAATGTTTTTATTTAATTAAAACAGGAAATGTACATTTCATTTTTCATCTTTTTGTATTTTTTCGTTTTCAGTTTCTCGTTAAATCGCGATCAGCAACGATATCTTCTCGCTAATTCAATCGGCCGACTTCAGATTTTCGACCTGAATTCTGTAATGATTTTGGTTAATAATTTAGCTTTTTCTGGAAGCATCCAAGAAAAGGTAAGAAAACGATGACCTCTATTCGTGAAAATCAATTTTGTAGTCAGTAATTTTGATCAATCACATGCGATTGGACTTACAAGTTCTACAACTCGACACCAGGTACGCTAATGCCAGGCTGCTACTACAGAATGACGGCAGTACGCTTTGAAAATATATGGGTGTTTTATCAGAGCAAAAGTAGAATCTCGACGGCATATACCGATAGATTGCTTACTTTAATGGCACGGCAACTATCTCTTGGTTTTAATAGAAATTTTAATTTTTAATTGTTAATAGAATTAAATTTTACTTTTGCTGACTTTTCATTTATTTATTTATTTATTTATTTATTTGCAGATACTGTTTTTAACTGACATATTTCAGGATATCCTTTCTTCTGGTTGAAATCGAACACAATGCTTGGTAAGTAATTATTTTATTAAGGAATTCATCAAATACATTATACCAGTGGTTCTCGAACTTTTTACTATCACCTCCTTCCCGTAGATGCATCTGTTTATGTAACAGTAACAGTTATTCTAAAGGAATTAATAAGAAGGTTCTGGAAGAAACATCCTAATTTCTTAAAAAGTAGTCTTTTATTTATTTTTTTCATTTTCTTTCTTGTTTTTTTCTAAAGTCAAATTATTGACAATCATACAAATGAACAATATCTGTATATTTTACATTATAATATCTGCTAACACAACAATACAAATTTCTCGTCTTCTGGAGAAAAAAACCCTGCATTATTAAATCCAACTAATTTTTATTGTATCAAAGCATGCATGAATTAGTGGATTACTAAAAAGAATTGACATTTTAAGAATCGTTGATTTTTCCTATAAGGATTTTTTTATTCCCTTCACTTGCTAAACGATTCAAACGGAAAATTTTTTTAATGCAAAAATTTCAATCGTTTCTTATCCATAAACAGACATGCCAAGATTCAAGAAATTCCATCCAGTTATCCAAAAGTTATACGAAGATAGAAACATAAATACACAAGACTGATTGTTTTTTTTTTGAGTGTCAGTTTACTAAATAATATAATTGCACATAATAATTAAACAAAAAGACAAAGCATTTTAATTACATACTAGAAGGCTGTCTGTCACTTCGCTCCGGAAGCCTCGCATATGTGAGGTGCGCAAACAATATTGTGTTTATTCAAAACACAAATTGCAATAAGTAAACTAAAAACTAAAGCTTAAAACTAAAACGAAAAATAAATTAAAGTTTAAAATGTAAAGAGTACATGCAATAAAATATTGAAGTCCATTTGTAACAGTCGGAAATTTGCGCATTTGAATAGATCACCAAGAATTCTTCTGTTGTCTGGCAACGCTCGTGCGAACTTCAATTGTTGCGGACGTACGCACAAACGCTTTTTCTTTAATAATATAATGAAAAGATAACATAGAAACTAAACAAACCAGCCGCTGTAATAAATAGACATTTTAACAAAGTAAGAATTACTTACTGCATCGACATAATAGATAAAAATAAGTAAACCTGATAATTTATTAAAAAGAATAATTAATAAATGAAAAGATTTTTTTAATGCATTTATTCCACCTTTTCTCTCAAAATTCGCCTCACGCTACAAATTTAGGAACCAAAGCATTAGGATGATAAATTGGATGCTGTTTTTTTTTTTTTAATGCATAACCAGTCGTATGAAAATTGTAATAGTTAAGATTTAAATAATTATTTATTTGTTACACACTTGCATTTGTGTATTTTATGACCTTCAATGTCGATTTTTTTCGATAGATTAAATAGATGTGATATCCCACCGATAAATAAATAGAAGAAAACCACAGGAAGACAGCAATTAAAATACAATAACAGAGTCTAATGTTTCTAAATGAAAACGAGAAGTTTGTAAGAGGAAACTAATGGGGTGAACTCCTCCGATTACTCATAGACGGTATTTCCACTCGTCATTGGCTTCTGATATCATAAATACATGTCACTTGATTTCCTTCTTGTAGTATTTTTTAAAGATAGTATTGAAAAATCTCAACAGAATTGCAATTGAAACGTAAGAAGAAGGGTTCAAAATGTACTGAATGGAACCAGGGCGCCATCTGTTGCTGACAAATGAAACAAGGGAGGATTGTTCAAAGGAAATCGGCTATAATACTATTATTGAATTATTACGGACGTTAAATTTGCTTTTCATTGAAATCGGCTAATGTCTGAAAAATAAAAAACGGGTTTCGCTTCTTTTCAATCCGAATAATAATTCATTGATATTAAATAATATGGACATCGGTCGTGTATTTGCTTGTCTTAAATATCTTCTTTATAAATATTTTTGGATATGAGTATTAAAAAGAGTTATTTGGGCTATTTTCTTTATGTACTCATCCGATTTCCATTTTTCTTCTATAGATGCCCTTACTACGATGCCCTTTAAATATATGCTGAGCAATTCGCTCATTAATCGGCATCTTGCTGTATCTTCCTGGGCACTCATTTTAAAGTTATTAGTGTTCTTTCGGCGATTTTTGCTCAAAAATTGAAATAATGCTAATTTCTTATTTATCTAACGACTCCTAAATAAATGTCAAATTCCATTGAGATTGAAGATATTGTTCAATACTTGACAAATCGTTGATTCTCTACGAACAGCATCGTTGAAAGGACCTAAATGTCAAGATGGACTTTGCATCTTGTAACATCATGATCAAAAAGCACTTCTATTTTATTTTTCAGAATTTTGACAGTAATACCGAATTATATATACACACACAAAAATTTATGAAAGCCATCCAAGTGTTAGGAAAAGATGTTCCATTTCCGACTTTCTTTCTTAATTTTTGTACTTTATTGTACTGATATACCATAAAAAAGACAATGATTAACTTCTGAAATTCCTTAAAAACTTACGCCCTATCGATATTTTGATTTTTTTTTCTTGTCTAAACACAGCTCGTTGTTGATCTTTTGTTTCTCAAAACTCTGACGCATTGTCTTATAGAAAAAGTACATTTTTAGGATTTTTTTTTTTTTTTTTTAAGAAACAGTAAAATATAGGGGCTGCCACAGAAACAGTAATAATAAAGCAAAATTGAGTTCTCTTTGAAGTTATAATTAACTAAAAAAGAAAAAATATCATTAAAAAAACATAAAAAACAGTAACGAAATAAGAACAAGTGTTCAATGTGAAGTTTCAAAAATTGTAAATTAATACATTTTCATTGATTGACAGTAGGTAGAATTTCTTATTCTCAGTTTTAAAACACATTAAAATTCATCAGATTATTCGTTCGACTTCTACTTCACAAATTTCAGTCGTAATTTATATAGGTTTGGTTACTTAATTATGTATTTAGAAAATAATTTTCATTGAATAAAGCGGGAAAAATAATGCAAAGTTTTGTTGAATGATTTTATTTATGTATAAAAGATTAACAAGTCCTTTATTCGATTGACAATAATACTTTTCTGTTAGGGACTTAAAATTGTATTGCTGTCAGATTATCAAGAATTGTAAGTACAAAAATTTACCAAAATAGAGTAACGTTTAAATTGGATTAAACTTTAAACCTTCCAGAAGCAAAACAATTGAACATCTATTGAAATTTCAAATCGTTACAGAAAGATATGTTTCTAATATCCTTTGACGCCTGTACACTTGACTAAAAAAGTTTAAAAAATTAAAAAAATTACATAAAATTTAACACTTATTAAAATAATTAAAACATTAAAAGTTAAAAATTATTACGATTACATGACCGGGCTTCCTTCCCGAGAGGGAAATTTTTCAAATGTGAAAGATATAGAAAGATATAGTTGAGACATTATCTATCTATATTGAGACATTTAAAAGATAATTGAAAATGTCACTGTACGATGTAGAGCTGGATTCGCAAGTTATTACCACACTGATTAATGCTAGATTAATTTCAATTTATCTCCGTTTCAGGTTTCTTGTGGGCAACAATGACACTGACATTTTCTTTCTAATATAGGAATGAATATAGCTAATTAAATTCATTGTTAAGGTGATTTTTTAACAGAAAGAAAGTTTGCATTAGTTATATAGTTAGATATCTAATATTGGTCCACCGAATCTGAAAGGGAACTGTAATTTAGGACCCACCGTAGGGAGGAGCTTTTAAAAGAATTCCATTGCGCATGTGTGTATAGTGTCCTCCACATCTCAAACCGGGAATCGGAACCCCATGAGTCATGTCTTGTTGGACTCCCCATGGCCTGGAGGTTTGGAGATAAATGAGTAGTGCTATTTTGCATAACGCAAGCATTTGATAGATTGCGAAACGTACGCAATTGTTCGGTTTTGTACTTACTACAAAATTTGATGTGTTTCAAAACTGATATTCAACCAATTTTTACCTTATTTTCGCGCTTTCATCAATGAAAAATATTCTCTGATCTATTCTGAGATATTGAAGAATCTTAATTCCCTAATCTTTTTGTAACACATTACAACTTCCAGTACTTTGAATTGATTTTTACATTTTTCTAATCACAATTGATTATTACCTAAGAAAAGAAGTAATAATTGAAATGAAACAAGATTCCTTGAATAAGTCATTCCAAGCTTCTGTAGGTTAAAGAAATACTGATCTAATAAATATTAGCAGACGCTTAATGTTTACCTGTATAACATAGATTGTGATAGTAGTTTGTATAGTCTCGAGACAGCAAAAGTACAGAAACAGTGATAATGGAATGTCATTCTTTCGCCAGCATTGCTTAAAATATTGATCTATTCAATAGAATATTATTCGTCTCGTCCTGAAAAAAGAGTATTGCAGAAAATGAATGATATTTAGCTGAAAAACTGTTGTTGTTTTGTTTTTTTTTAACAAAAAAGGAAAATTAAGTATCTACTCCAGTAGATTAAAGACAATTTCTATTGCTGAAATATTGTTCGTGCAATAACCTTCGTATACATTACAATATGCAATCATTCGCTTTAAAATAAAAAAGAACGAAAGAGACAAAGTTATTTCTCAGCAATCTTCTGAAGTCATTTAGAACCTTAAATTACATTGAAATTCAGTGTTTTGTTAAGTTGTTGACTTAATTTCAATTAAGCTCTAGACTTAAATTTAAATGTTAAAATTATTAATAATATACAGTATGTTTAATAATCTAAATTAAAAGTTTCCAAAATTAGTCGAAGTTACTAATAGCTTAGTATTGTTCGTTTTCGAAAGCTAGAACCGCCACTCGCGGAAGATTCTACTCCGCAGAGGGGTGATACGCTGAGATGGACACTTTCCTAAGACCTGTTGACTGGATCTGTAACTTTCAGCCCCCCCCCCCCATACACACACACAGAAAAACCGATAATTTTCCATAATTCTTTCCCGAAATGCGTAAATAGAATGCAGCTACTAGTAAACTAACACTATAAAAATTAAATATCCCATCTTTATTTCTCCTTACCTGTATTTTGATGAAATCGAAGGAGACCTGACGCATGCGCAAAAGCGCTGAAGGTTCTCGTAAATAAAAACGAACAGTAGGTATTAGACAAGTTCTAATAAATAAGTTTTCAAGTGAAAAATGGAAAAAAAAACAAAAAAAAAAAACAAAAACAAACAACTAGTTAGCTTAATACAATGTACAGAAAACATCTTTAAAATCTCCCTTTTTTTTTATTCGACGATATTTCGCAGAAGTTTTTTCACGCTGCTTTTTCAAGTCTTATTTTAGAATAAATCATCAACAATAAGAAGTCTTATCATGTTCAAATTATACAACATAAAAATCTAATCATGTTTCAATTATACAATAATAATAGGAAATTTACGTCAAGAAGTATTATGTCCGGATAATAATCAATAATGGAATATTTTAACAATGAAAAAAAAAAAAAAGTCAAGAATTTAAATTTTGTTTCTTTTTCTCTTTGATTGTGTCTTGAAAATATGATAATGTATTTGCATTAACAAAGTACCTCTGTCTTTGTTAATGCAGTCAAAAGTTTTTATTATATATGCTTCTATTATATATCTTGTATGCTTGTCCAGAATTTTCAAAAGTATTTCAACTTTTGGGTCTGGATTGTATATAACTACAGTCGGACCTCTATTTAACGAAGTCGCTAAATACCAAAAAGAAAATTCGTTAAATAGAGATTCACCTTTTATTATTCAATATCATTAAAAAAAGTAATAATTTTAATGACATAAAGCATACATTACCACATGCGTACTTAAATTTTACTAATAAAGTCTGTTAATTTTGTCTGAGATTTTTTTTTTGAAAAAGTGTTTTCGCTCATAGTACGCTACGACTCGTATCTTAGCAATGCACCAAAAACCCCTTCAGGCGTATTTTCTTCAAATTGTAATCCGCGTCGGATTGTTTCAAATGATTTTAGCATTTCATCATATGAAGGTTTTTTGATTTATGCATCATAATCATTTCCATTTTCATCATCTTCATCTTCATCGCAATTCTTAGTTATATTGTTTTTATTTTTAATTTAGTGTTTCCGAGGTCTAAACTTCAAAATCAAGTGAAAGATAATCATCAATCAGCATATCATCGTTAATTTCTTCTTTTTCCCTCAGCTGTATCCACATTTCTTTCATTTCCTCTAAGGGAATGTTGATAATAAAAACATTTCAAGGAGAAAAAAACAGATACCACGAAAAAGTTTGCTAAATAGATTGGATAACACCTTACGTGAGATTGGATAATGGTCGGTTCGCAAAGAAGTTAATATGGTTGATTATTAGGGAAAAATATAAAACCAATATGAAATAGAAAAATCTGAATTGGTACTCAATGAAGCCGCACTATGCGAGGTATTTCTGTACTACATCTTAAATATTAAGAAATATTGGCAGTTAGTTTATAACTTCCACTGCAACAATGGATAACGTTACAGTGATCACCAGACTTGTCTGGGATTTAAAAATCATTTACTAAAACATTTTTATTTGAAATCTTAATTTCTTTTCGCCGATTGCCTATATATATATTACAACAGTAGACAAACCTGTAATATTAATCACTATACCGATATGAAATTAGTTATAAATAATTAATAAATAAATAAATAAATTGCAAGTTAAGCAATCAATTCGAATTTTCCGTATATTTATTTAAAGCTGTCCGGAAAATGCATAAAATGCTGTAAATAATAAAAAAACAGAACAAAACAATGAAAAAAGAAACTTTGCTGATATTTTGAAGAATTTTTTTTTATTTACTTAATCATTTATGAATTGTTCTTTTTTTTTTTTTGCTATTTAAAATCACTGTTAAGATTTATAGCTACGATAATATTACGCAAGATTTTCATTTCACTACAGATTTGGAAGAAATTATTGAAACAATAATTACAAAATTACAAAACCCGCTGTCCATAATTAAATGATTTCAAGGTTTGAGATTATCAATGTTGTTACGTTTAATAAAAATGAGCAATTTTTCTTGTTTTGCTACTAAGATAAATATCAATTATACGTACGCTGCAGCATCCGCTTATTATCCGAGCATTAGTGCAAATAGATTTGAACTTTCCAATTGTTCTAATGGACTGCGCCTGCGCGGTAGAATAGGTTCCACGCGCGCAGAGGATGAAGAGAGTTGGATCTGTGTGGGTGCAAGTGTGTGTGTGTGTGTTTGCAGGGGCCAGTTCCTTCTTGCTTTGATTTTGCGGTTACCTCATCCGGCGGGATACACCACACCCCCCTCCGCGAGGAACTAGACGTCCAGTGAGTATTTACACTCCTTCGAATCTACATAAAAGATGAGTTTCCGTTTTTAGGCTTCATTTGAATCGCGTTTTCCGTTTAGCCTTTCGCTTTCAGCTTTAGTTAACTGTCGTCAAACAAAACAATGGCGGCTTGTTACTTTTTCAGATTATTAATAACATTTTTTAATTAATGTTACTAATTATCAGTGACAATAGTAAATAATATATTCCTTAATTTCCCTCTTTTGTTAACTTTTTTTCTGGTTTTAATTAACAATTAAAACGCTAACATCAAATCCTTTCGCTTAGAAAAAGCGTTAGAATTTATTTTAAATTTCGAAGTGTTTTCTTTAATTGTTCGAAACCAGTTTTGAAGTGAATATACAATATTTAAATGTATTTGTATTTTCTTAGCGTTAGATTTTTTTTTTTTTATTTATTTATTTATTTTTTTTTTTAGGAAAACTTTTTTTTAATTTTATAAAATGATTTTGTATTTCTTGGTTTTGGCAGATAAAAGGATAAGGTCTAAATAAAAAAATTAAAAAAAAAAAACAAAAGAAAAGAAAACAAAAAATATAAAAAAAAAAATCGGCCAATAATAATATTTTCTTTTCTTAAATTTGAAAACATCTGGACAGAAATAATCAGCTTGCTTGGACATGTTAAAAGAGTTAAACAAAAATAAACAAAATTAGTTCGTGTACCAACTTTCAAATACTCGAATATAGGAAAACATACCGATTAATAGTGGATAATTTAAATATACCAATAATGCTTCAGTTTATTTCATTTTTTTTTTTATTTATTGTGATTACAGCGTTTTAAATCAATTTGTATATTGGCGAAGTTTGGCTTAAAATCTTAAACTAAATATCAATCCTATAACGGAATTAATAGAGAAATCACAATCAGTACCATTCATCTACCTACAAAGTTTCAGCTCCCAAAGATAGTCAGTTTTTAAGTTATCTTAATTACTGTTTTTTAAAATCAAATATCGGTGAGTGTTTTTGGCTTATTACCTACTGATATGTTTTGTTCCAAAAACTACAATACATACCTAACTTCATCTCAATGTACCTGCAACGTTTCAGCTTACTGTGTTAAATAATAAGTTGATCACAAACAATATACGTATTCAACTTCAAATTGCAGTCTTATGTAGTCTTATTTACATAGAGAAATCAGTCATTTTCTAGAATCTTCGTGCCTCCGCGCATTTCATCGTTTCTCAAAGCAGATTAATGTAAACAATGGCGACAGAGTAATTTATATACTCTGTGGACATCTTTCTTTTGTTTTAAAATTCGGAGAGTCCTAAACATCTCGAGATCTTGTTTCTGTGAAAAATCAGAAACACATTTTTTTTGTTTATTGAGATACTTACACGACCGATAACATACAAAAGGTACAAAACAAATTTTAATAGAGTCTAAAAAAAATGCTAGACTTACAATTTTTCTTTTTTTAAAAAAAAACAAAAATAACTATATATTATCATTTATATTCATGATTTATGTAATTCTGATATTAACTTGTATTTATTTATGAAAGTAAGAAAAACTTGAAAAAGGGTTGTAGGTAATAGATCACGAAATTCGCAGTAATATGTTGTTGAAGTGTTTTATTTTATTATTAGCAATATTATTTACGATGGAGAAAGACAGCATAACAAATTATTGTTACTCATGTCAAAGTTTGTTTTCCATTGTAAATAATATTATTATATACTACCTGAATTTATTATTATTATTTTTATTATTATGTTTCAAACCTTGGGTTTCCCCAGCAAAAACAATATGGCGGGTCAAGGACCAAAGCACATATTGCCAATTGTAAAGACGTGTGCAAGAATGATTAGGGATGTGTGGTTGTGCCGTTAATTTCCTAACTACGCGTGTTGTGTTGAGTACCACAGCCTCTGGAGTTGTGCATCAGTGTTTTTGTGAAGTCCTAGTGCGCTGAGACTGTGGTGCAATGTGTGAGGCACCAGACCAATGGCGAACAGGACGATGGGATTATTATTATTATTATTATTATTATTATTATTAGAATGAATTTCTATTGTTCAATTGTTCTCATTGTTATTGTAGATCATGTATGTAAAATATCTCATTTAATTATTTTGTTGAATTTACTTCCAATGTCCTTAATATTTATTGTTACTAGTTCTTACTGTACTCGACAAAAATAAGCTAAACATGGGCAACTTTGTTATACAAACGTACAAACATATATAGAATTAAATCAGAAAATTATTTTAACTTTTAAATTATGTTACTGCCTAATATAAAATTTCGGAAAATTTAGCAAGTGCGATCTATTTGCCATAAAATCACTTGAAAAAATATACATTGATTTTAAGTCTTTTAATGTTTCTTAACACGCTATTCACAATTAATTAAACAATTATTGTAGCATACCTATTCAGAACCTGTTGATAGGAATTTGTCATTCCTAACGGGACTGTAACATTTATTATTATTTGTTTTTAACCTTTTGCAAATAGTAACTGTCCTTAATCTTTTTTTTTTCAAAAGCTACAACATAAATTTGTTTTTTATTATACAGTAGAGTCCCGATGATCCGAATTAATGTGGACCAAGACTAACTCGGATAACCGAAAAACTCGGTTAAAGCAAAAATTGTAAATAAAATAAATCGTATAGGTCTAAATGTATATTTTAACAAATACAAAATTTATACAGATCCACCACATGCAATTCACATTGTTACGATAATTAAAGAGTTCTTTTACTTAAAAAAGTCCTTAATTGTTTTTGTTTTACGTTACTTTGGCGCTTTTCTGCAGAAATGTTTCGCCATTTTTTTAAAGATAACAGGATTGCTGGTGTCGCTTCTTGTTGTTGTTCTATATATTCAATAGCACTTTTGATAGCTTTTAGTCCATCTGTATGGGAGATTTTCATAAGTCGATTTGCATCGTCACTGTCTTCATCATCATTGTTAGATTCATTTTCCTTATTGACGATCATTTCATCTGTAATGTCTTGTTGTTCGTCAGCGTTTATCCAGTCACGTATAGTTGACTCTCGTTATAGCGCTGCTCGCTATACCGCGCACTCGGTTATAGCGCGGGCGATGTTCGCGATAAGTTTATACAGGTCCGTGCGGCGTTAGTGAGTATCGCATTTTATACATGTCCTTGCGGCGTTGTCAGAATATGACTGATGAAATGATTGTAGAATCCGTTTGCGGTGACGAAGATTGTCAAGAAGAAAAAGAAGATGATGATGAAAGTGCCAGTGGGATAGCTGATATATTGCCAACAACCAAAGAAGCAACAACAGCCATGGAAACTGTTATAAAACAGGCTGAATCACAAGAAAATATTAACAGTGTCAGATTGTTGCAATTAGAATCTTTCAAAAGGGAAATGATACAGAAGTTATCAAAAAGCAAACAAACAAAAATTACTCACTTTTTTAAGTGATGTTTTGTAATTGAAATGAAGTCGAATATATATACAGTGGAACCCCGCTATTCGTACACAATCCGTTCCAGGAGGCAGTTCGAATGGCGATTTGTACGAATGGCGAATCATTTTTTCACATAAGATATAATGTAAATTGGATTAATCCGTTCCAGAACCCAGAGATGATTGCTTATTTAAACCTTTGTAATAATACTTTAAGCGTAAAATACATAAAAACTATGAAAACAATAAATATGTAGGCCTCTCTTATTATGTCTTTCTTTTTCAGTATAGACGATATGGTTGTTTTCGCCATGCCATACTGAGTTGCCAGGTCAGACGAGTTCCATTTCCAAACTTCGCAACGAGTTCTTTTTTCAATTCAATTGTCGTTCTCACTGCTTTCCTTTTAGGCTTGGTTGAATCAATAATCTATTATAGACCCATGGCTGTACTATTTTTAATAAAAATAACAAAAAATAACAATAAAATATCACAAAGTTTCATGAAGCTTGCGTGGATGATGCGTAGCGTACGGAAGCTAGCACGAGACTGAACTGAAGCGACCGCGTGGTGCGGCCAGTAACAAGGTCACGCTGTCCGAATCGCGAGCAAGCGTACGAATGGCGAGTTCAATTTTACTTGAAAAAGTTGTACGAATAACGAGTTGTACGAATAGCGAGGCGGACGAATGGCGGGGTTCCACTGTAATAGATTTTAGTCAAGTTATAGATGACTTCGACTTCAATATTTTTTAAAACAGGTTAAAAGCCCTTCCTCTGATGGATATTATGAAATATTACAAATATTATTTTCACAGTATTCCATCAAGTGGCACTTATCTACAAAAATTAAAAATATAAGACGAAAAATCGAATATAAAAAGTCAGATAATTAGCTTTTACCGTATTAAAATGATTAAATTTGATGTAACGTATTCGGAATGATTAATTACTTGTATGAGACAGGCAAGGGAAGCCATTTTGTTTTTAGCATAACAGACTGTGTTTGTAACTTTAATGATGACAATATTAGGAAGGAAAATTCTAGGGTTTTTAAATAATAAGCCTATCATAAGAGAAGGGAAGACTGCGTAAACAGGAATAACTCGTATTTGTTTTTCAAATAAGAATTGTAATTAAAGGGATTTCCAATATTTCGAAATCATGAGTGCGCAAAAAAAAAAAAAAAAAAAATTAATAACGAATTCTGATTCGTAAGGACAATTGGTTGCATCAGAAAAGCAAACAAAAAATAAGATAATGCTCTAACTTATTAGCCCTAAATAACTAGTTACATATCAAATTTCAGCAATATCTGAAAAAAAAAAAAAAAAGAATATCATTGTTGAAAAAGGAAATAATTGCAGAATATGTAAAGTACACGTATAGTTCCCTTCAAAAATAGCAAATCTGAAATAAACTTTGTGCAGTTCAGTTATTGTAGTTCAGAACTGTCTTCTGTATTAATATGCACCATAACCTACTTCTGAAGAAAAGGAAGGCTTATGAGATCTTTGATTCTTTGTATGTTTCAGAAATTTCGAGCTGATGACAGGATATTGTTGGAAATTGGTTTATGGACAATTTATGGGAAAAAAAGCTGTTCTTTTTGTGACTTATTTTTTTCCCCTTATTATTTAAATACAATCTAGAGGTGATACATATTTATATATATATAAATCCAAAACACAAAACTTTAAGCTGGTGGTCTCCAAATTTCGTAAAGCAAAGATTTCATTCAATCATTTGCAATTTAGAATTCAGAAAGTATAGAATATAAGAATAAAAATTAACTTATATTACTAAACCTATATAAGAGCCGGACAGTGAATTGTGATTTGAAAATTCCAATATAAAAAAAAACCAAAACAAATCACTGCTTTCGGAATGCCAATCAAAAAACAAATCACTGTTTCCATAGAGACATAATCTAATTTATGTTTCTACTTCATCAGTGGCGAAATTTTGAATTAATTTAGACTAAAATGCAAAGTAATAAGGATTTTGTCCTTTCAAAATTTAAAATTAACCTAAATATTAATATTAAAAATGAAATTTAAAACAAATCTAAATGAAATTAAAAGATTTTATCTTAACTATCTAAAATTTAAATACAAATTAACTAATACAAAAAAGATTAAATTGACTAAATATAAAATGCAGCAATAAAGAGTGCATCAAGTCTCCATTACTTATCAAATTATCTATATCTAAATCTAAATTTAAAATAAAACTTCCCAATTTAATAGCTAAAT
>JAFIDM010000005.1:14184867-14195933 GCA_023159025.1 Thereuonema tuberculata | reverse complement strand
ATAGATAGAGTTTGAAATCCGCTACAACTGATGATTTTGTAGAATCATCAAGTTTTTGTCTAAAATTGCAATAATTGTCTCTCCATAATTAAATTTAAACAATAGCAGCCTCTCGATAAAAAAAAATACAGTACAACCTTGCTTTGAAGAACTATAGACAGGGCGAAACAGCCGTTCATAGAAGCCGATATAAAGTAGAAATAGACTTTAAAAAAGTATCAATACAGGAATATGTACCATATTTTTTTTCAATACTTTAACAATATTTATATGTAATGTAATGTGCAACCAATAGTTATATACTTTACTTATAAATACTTTAGTCATTTCAAAGCAAAGAGAAGTAAGGTACAGGAAAGTACGTTCACATGAACATAAATCTTAATGAACAACAAACTTATAACTCACATAATGATCTGTTAACTTCATTACTACAAAATACTCATCTTTATTTCTCTCTGCAATATTTCCACCGGTCTCTTGCTGGTCTTTTTCTGGCTACATGACTCAGAATATAATACTCTTTTAAATTAACAATTAGCATATCTCATTTCTATGAACAAAACACATCTTTTATCTTTCTATATAATTATAAGTAAACACTTAATAAGTAATTGTACAACCATAAATACGCTATCGTATGAATTTCTCTACTTTATATAACACTTTCTTAAAAGTTTCCAATGTACTCGTTTTGAAAAGCGAGAGCTACGACAACACAGACGATTCTACTCCGCAAAGGGGTGTTAGATGGGCACTTTCCTAAGACCTGTTTTTCTTTTAGTACCTGTTATTTTTGCAATAGTATTTATTCTTTCCATAATTCTTTCCCGAAAAGCGCAAATAGAATGCAGCTACTAGTAAACTAACACTGATAAAAAGTAAATATCCTCTCTTTATTTTTCCTCAACCCTATTTTCATGAAATCCAAGATGACCTGACGCATGCGCAAAAGCGTTGAAGGCTCGTGTAAACGAAAACGAACAGTATATTCATTAATTTTTAAGCCTTGGTTTTTGTTTATACAATTAAAGTTATTTATAATACAAGATTCTACTATTATATCTTGTCTTCTAATCTTTTATTCTAAATAAAATTTTAGAGTTAAACTTCGTGCACACGACGGCGCAATCGAATCAGAAAAATTCTGATCGAAGGAAGAAAATTTCGAAGGAATCTATACAAAGGGTTTCAGTGGGACCGACTCTTCACTAGCCTCCAGAAATTCCGACGTCGGAACGGGATTTTTTTTTCCTGAAGGTCTGCGCACACATAGCCTGAACGAACGGAAAAGAAAATTAATTTAGAATCATTTGTATAGATTTCAACGGGAGTACACAGTGGACTTTCGTAAAGCTTCGGAAAACTAAAGAAATTCTGAATTCCGATTAGAGTTCTGGCCAGAAGATGCAACAAATAAACAAGTCAATATAAAGCGTAAATTAAAGGGCGACCCATAATAATAAAAAAATTAAAAACAATGATAAAAAGAGAAGTACAATAACGTAAGGAAAAATATAAAAGTTAGGAAAAAAAATAAAAAAAAGGAGTTAAACGGATTCGAACCGACAACCTTCAGTATAGGAGTCAGAGACCTTATCCATGAAACTATAGCTGACACCTGAATTGATATGGTTGCATTTCTAACATTTAAGCTAATGGAGGAAATCCAATGAAAACAACGCCAAATATCTCGAACATTTGGGGAGGGGGGAAGGGGGCGTTGGCCTCTGAAAATACCCTAGTCGTACGTTGTTTGGGCCTCTGAACTCGATGGTGAAGTCCATTTGTCGAACCGACCTTTCGTTCGGGAGATTTTAGGAGGTACAATGACAATAATGCCAAATACCTCGAACATGGAGGGTAGGGGGGAAATCAGGCGTTGGCCCCTGAAAATATCCTATTCCTACGGTGAGTGGGCCGCTGAATACGATGGTGAAATCCGTTTGTCGATCCGACCTTTCGTTCGAGAGTTATTAGGGGTGGACAGACATGGACGGACGGATGGTATGACGGACAGGACAAACACAATCCTCAAATGGGTCGCTAAAAAGAAGTTAAATTTACCAAAACTGATTAGGCTTTATTTTAATAAGATATATTAGTTAATTAATCTTTAGTTTTAAAAGAGTTCATATCTTTTTAATTAACCAAGTTAACGAATGACAAAGTCTTTTTTTTTTCCTAATTTTAGTCTGTTTTTCTAGGACAATGAAGCTCATCAAATAATGAAAACTAATACATAAATACAAGGATACTAATAATATCAAACAAACTATAATTAAAAATTCACAAATCAAAATCAAATCCTAAAGGTATTGATGAAAGATGAAAGATGTATTTTGTTTATAGAAATGTAGATGCAAATTGCTAATTTAAAAATCAATTAATGCAGGAACACGTTCATATTCCATTTTTAGTTGTTGCTTGAGGATGGCAATCTGTCTAGTCCCTTAACCTCGATATATTTAATTTACGAGAAGAATTTTACACGGAACAAGAAATATAAGCAAAAAAAAAATTAAAGGCCAAAAATATTACTTCCCTATATAACCATTCTGCGAAACTGAAATCTAGCGCCGTAGTAACTGGATTTCACGAGACTAGGGCAACTCTAGGAATTTCAACCTTAAACAGACTTTTAAAATGCAGTAAAGATTATAAAATAAAATGAATTTGGAATATACCGTTATTGCTATAATATCAAGATTTAGATGTGGCAGAAAAAAAGGCTTTTTACATACGTTTACGTACAAACATTTGTATAGAGGACTATCATGCATATGTAAGATGGACACGTAGTACTCTTTCTTGCAACAAATTTGTTAACACAATTTGCGACAATACCACTTGCATCTACGCATTACGTCACTGATTCAGATAATTTTCTTTGTAAATAATTTACTTTTTACTTCTTATTTATAACCTTTGCAATTATAGTCAAGATCAAATTACCTGATTAGTACACTTTAAGTTACACAAATATGTCCAAACACTGTTAAAGTTAATTACAGCTGTAAAATATTTGATATTCAGTATTGTTATTATTGATAGCGCCGTCGGTTTGTTGTACTATAGTCAATTCATTATATCTCTGAAGACACCATATATGGTAAACGATTGAGCATTAGTTACTCCGCATACTTCCGGTTTTGAATGTGGTTCTAAATATGGCGGCTGCTGAACACACACCTTTGGTCGTTTGTGCCAACAAAATTTTAAAGAGTCAATCGAGAGGAAACATTCGGAATGTTATTTTTTATTTCAAGTCGTCTATCTCTATCGTAAAACGGCTAAAGCAGCAGGTACTTCATCTCATTCAGTGTTCAATATTGTTAAGGAAACCGAAGCCTCGCTTACCAGTAAGCCTAGCCCATTGTTTGAAACGCCGGGCAAGGAAAGAGAGCGGCCTGCATTGATAACAGAAATGGACGACTAAAAACAAACTCATTATGAAATCGAAAATAAATGAATAATAAATAAAAAAATTCTTAATATTGGAAAACTAACAAATATCATAAAAGTTAAACATTGTAGTGCGATGACGAATATGAGGTAAAAATCAAAAGTAACTTACAGCGAATTCCAGCGAGACCAAGCAATGACTCGAGTGTAGAAAGGAAATGATAATGATTGGTTAACTGAGATCACGTGTCTTCAGGGATATAATGAATGAACTACAGTGAGCGAGCTTCGTGACCTCAGCCTGGCTTATACTTTCGACTATGAACGGCATCGGATGCTCGTTCTGATTCTCGTCCTGATTGCGGACAATGACCGTTTTAAAATATAAAAAAAGATCATCCTAGTTCTCAAAAATGTGCATACCAAGTGTCAAGAAGATTCATCTAGTGGTTCAAATGTTATTTGGAACATACAAATATCGGTAGACTGATTGGCTTGATGAACTATTGGAAAATGAGGAAAATTATTTAATAAATTTTGAAATAACAACAATCATCGTAAATAATACTATTCATACAAAATCACAACGAATATTACAATTTAAATTAAATTAAACATTACAAGTAATTACAGGCCACAACTATCTTCTCTCTCACCTGGCGAGAATCTTGGCGTATTGCCAACACCCCCACTATTAACTATGAACTCTCTAACTGGGTCATAAAGCATTATTTAAAACCCCTCTCACCTCGTCGAGTATCACAGTTGATAATAACCTCAGATAAGGTTGAAACGTATTGCCTGTCTTTTAAAATACGACGATAAATTTTGACCAGCCTTTTATCATTTGGGATATTTATCTACCTTTTAGTAAACATGACAAGTAATAATAATAAAAAAAAAAGGCAGTTCATTATCGTAAGGAAAAATAAAACAAAAGTTAGGAAAAAAAATAAAAAAATATTTAGGAAAATAAATAACGAAAAAAAAAAAAGGGTAGATATACAGATTCGAACTGACAACCTTCAGTATGGGTCCAAAACCTTATTCATTAAGCTATAGCTGACAACTGAAATGAGATGGTTGCATTTCTAACATTTAAGCTAATATATGAAGTCCAATGAAAACAATGCCAAATATCTCGAACATGGGGGGGGGGGGCGTTGGCCTCTGAAAATACCTCTATTCGTACGTTGTTTGGGCCTCTGAACACGTTGGTGAAGTCTGTTTGTCGATGCGATCTTTCGTTCGGGAGTTTTTAGGGGGGTACAATTACAACAATGCCAAATACCTCGAATGCGTTGGCCCCTGAAAATACCCTATTCCTACGGTGTTTGGGCCTCTGAACACGATGGTGAAATGCGTTTGATGATCCGATCTTCCGTTCGGGAGTTGTTAGGGGAGGACAAACACAGTAGATCTCAAATGGGTCGCTAAATATTGATGAAATGAATCAAGAAATGGCGCCGTCATTAATATGCTTCACTAATTACTCACCCAAACATATGTAGTATTTTACAACCAAGAAAACTTAATAGATTTTTTAAATAAGGTAAGGGAACCAGTTGTGGATCAGGAACCAATTGCGGATCAAGTCGTTTACCGTCTTAATTATCACACTTATCAACAGATGGCTCAGATATATAGAATCCCGATCCCTTCATGAGCTTCGTTTTGGTATTATAGTTTGTTTGGAGTTTCAAGTGGAGCCATCCTGTGAATTTGTTAAATAATTTGTCAGAATTTCAAAAGAAAATTAAGGTGAGTTAGCCTGAAAGTTATTTGTAGTTATTCTACAATGGGCATACGTTAGAATTAATGGATGTATGATAGTACAAGGTTTGATATAACCGGGGAAAAATAAAACATAGTGTTTTCTGCCTCTGGCCATGTTTGCGGGAAATTCTGCAGCCTTTTGTTCTGGCGGAAATTCAGCGGTTCGTGGGGTCCAATTGTGGATCAAACGTCACAATACAAATGAAGACTGTGAAAATGCAGTACATATTTTTTTATCGAACTGAGGTAATACAATGTCAATTATAAGAGCTTAATAAAGGAATAAATGCAAAAATGAAAATTATTTAGCTATTTCTCGTGGTGAAAACCAAGTTTATGCTTAGGCCGATCCACAACTGGTGCCTTTACCTTAGATCTTTTGAGAGTAAGCATAAAAACATGGAAACCACTAAACGATATCAACTTTCGATTTAAGTCTTGGAAAAGTGAATATTATATTTATGTGTTTAATTATTTAATTATTTAATTAATTAATGGCGTTTACAATTGTTTCAAGCTTTTTTTAACATCAGACGCATCTTGAAACGAATGTAACTCAATTTAATTTATATTTAATAGACAAAAAGATTAAAGAACATGCAGCCCTTTTCGGGGTGCTGAAGGTAAAGGTTCCAACGATTCTCGACCAACGGAATGAAGTCTTTAATTTTGGGAAAAAAAAAACCCAGTCTTCATTTCATAAGGGCTGCAGAGAAAAATTCCCTCCTCCGTTGGGAATCGAACACGATTCCTCCAGCGCCCACAGCTAATAAGCCCCGCGCAATAATCAGACAGAAGCTCTGTAATTACAGAGTAACAGAAAGTAGAAACATCGAGAAATTGGTTACTTGAATAATCCTCCGCTATATTATAGCAGCCTTGCCAATAACTCACAAGCACTCAATGCTACATATGTAATAGAAAGGTGTTCTCTATTAAACATAAAACTTTATAAAAGTAAAACTCATTTTATTTTCTTGCCTTTATTTTTTATTTTCTTGCCTTTTCTTATTTGGGAGGTCACTGTCCGATTGACGGGGGCCTTCACCAAAGGGATCTCTCCTTTCTGATTCCTTTATCGGGGAGGGCGAGGTTTGGGCTGATGAGTGCGCAGAATCACGAAACAGCTATTCCCATTTCCCTCCCCATAAAATGAATCAGAAAGGCGATTTCCTTTTGTTTTGTTTATTCTTGTGCTGCTCTTTTCTTCGTTTTTAAAACTCATTTTCTTCACGTGTTACTCGTTTTTTTTAAGTGTAATTCTTAAGAAACCCAGCTACCACAGGGCGTTGTATGTTTTCTCAGCATTTAATATGCATCGGAGAGAAGATTAGAATAAGAAAACGTTTAAATTTCAATTTTATGTATTTGTATCACGATAATTCAAAAACTATTCTGTCTATAAATTTAAAATTGTGAAATTTATTTAGGTTCTCGCAAAGATTTTAGTATAAGTTAGACCATTAGGTAAAGAGTGAAATAAGCTGCCAAAATTCGTTGCCTTTGAAATAATCACAATAACTCAAAACGAGTTTCTTTTATAAATTGGGAATCGTAACTGTAGATAAATGTTCCCAAATGTTAGGTTCCAGTTGATTTTGACCGAAATGAGACCCATAGGATACTGAATCTACTACATTCGTTAGGAGCCAATTATCGCGATTAATAATACATATTGAACTACAACCTCGTTTATCCGGCCCTCGTTGATCCGGATCTCCGGATAATCTAGATCAGATTTGTAGAAATTTTTTTTTATTTAATATTCACATAGATAATAATTTTAACTATGATAACAAGAACATAACTATAAATACGCCAAACATTCGCTTTTTATTTTGATTAAATGAACAGTTCCTGCATAGATTGTACAGTAAATTATGATAATAAAATGCTTTTTGTCGAGTTTAAGAAAGCTTTACTTGAGTGTCACAGGGCGTTGCAGCTACAAAACATAGTTTTTTATCGTAATAAACGGTAAGTCTGTTTATTTAAGGATTTGTTTTGCGTATATAGACAAAAGAATTAAATCCTTTATAGTCTTTTCAATCAATTAAATTGGAAAAATTATAATTTTGAAAGAATTAGTCAGGTTAAAAACCAGTTAATAATAGATATTATTGATGGTAGTTTTAAATTTTAATATTATTAATCTTAATTTTTTTTTCTTTCATTTATCTGTATTTAGATTAAATTTTCAGTACCTGTACCACAGGTATTTCTCTTTTAGAAATACCTATTAGGACTGGCTAACATTAGAAAATAAAAAAATAAAAAAAATTACCCATATTACCCGGTTTTTGATTTTCCGGATTGCCTTTGGTCCCACTTAGTCCGGATAAACGAGGTTGTAGTGTACTTAGAAATGATCAAAGTTCCTATTACTGTCTTATAACTTGATAAGGCTGCCTCTCGACAGCGAAAAGTCGCTGTATTTCAATTCATGTCTATAAATTATTTTTGTTTAATCAGGTGTATGGCTTATTTATTGTATTCAATTCCTATTACTGTCCTTTGATTTAACTATTTTTGGATCTTATCTTGCTGATATTCGAAAGTGCCACGCCAATTACATCTCGTTGTTTCGTTTTCAATGATAAAATAACTCTAAAAAGGTATAAGAATGAAAACGATTAAATTTGTGAGTTGTTGGTTTTTTTTTTCTTTCGTCCGCTTGAAAACAAAGAAGACTTTGAACCAGTAGAAGCAGAAGTGGTGAAACCAGTGACACTCGATAAAAGAAATGTGGAAAATTGTTATTAATAAAATGAATAAATTTCCGAACCTATAATTTTAAATGCCGTGTTTTCTTTGACCAGGAAGGGGCGAAATCTTGCGAAATATTGACGGAAGAATTATTCTACGAATCTTATAAATAGCAATGACTTGTTTCTTGTATGTGGGCTGGTTAACGTAATAATCACGTGAGCTTCAATTTTATGATTTCAACAGACAGGACATGGAAAAAAAATCCTATTTGTCTTGCTGATCCAGATCCTTCTCCTGTGGGTTCCTTTTTCACAAAAGTATTAGGAAATAACTTCATTGGTAAGATCTTTATTGTTACCATAAACGTATCAACACATATCTGTTATTGAATGTGCTTTTGTCAGTGGCAGATTTAAGGCTTCTGAGTCCTAAGCGGAAGAATATTGGGACGCTGGGGTATATAGCGAAGTGATGAGGAACTAGCGGCCTCAGGGAAACTGTTTGTGCGGCCAGAGTGTGTATTTGTAATTAATAGATTCGGTTTATGTTCATTTACATGTAATTCAAAGCTTACTGTTTCGTATTTCATCGTTACCTTTACGACTGTTACTTACGTATATGGCGGGCAAATGTAGAATTGACCGTCCGACTTCATTTCTTACAATTGACTGGTGATCGTAGGAAGCTCTACCTCCTTTTCTACGTATCTCAGTAAGTAAAACAAAAGCAAAAAAAAAAAGACACTTTTCGGAAAATGATTCTCTTATCAACAATGCGTGAGACCCAAATTGTTTACCAAGCGATATCCAGGAACAGTTGTTTCACGTTCTTTGGCGATCATCAGCCAGGAGCATTCACCAGTAAACAACGAGGTCTCAGTACCGAGGCTAATAGGAATAATGCGTCTGAATGGTGGTGTTGCCTTAAAGCAAAATAAACAATTTATTCTTGCTTTTGAGGCACCACTGCTATTCTCTCACATTTATCTTATTTTGCAGACATGCTCTAAAACCCAAAATGGCCAAAATATGCATTATATGCACAATAATGAATCATATTATTTTAATCAGATAAAGAAAAAACATTTTCCATTTAAAAGTGAAAGTATTATTACGCTATGAAAATCCTAATTATGAATAACTAATGCCGCACATAATGATATAGGAATTAACTAATGTTATGATATCTTTACATTTATGATATCTTGTACATTTATCAGTTATTTATTAATAAAAAGTTTAGGCCGTCGTTGTCTGATGGAAAAGTAAATTAAAAACGTGTTTCATAACGGAACAATTATTCTCGTGACTTTTGTTGATAGTGCTAGAATCGAACGTAGTTTCTATCATGAAGCGAAGCAAAGTAACATTCTTTCCAGGGAATTGCTATACAGGAAAGTCCGTGACCTGATCATGCATCCTCATCTAAGGTTAGTTGCCAGTGTCACGATATCGCAGTCCGGAAGCCAAGGGGCACGTTCGGGATTAAATATTTTCTTCTTTTTGCTTGTAACTATTACTTTTTATTATTTTTTATTGTATTATTTATTTATTTATTGCAAAAGGACGAGGCTGAAAAAATTCGTAGTATAGTCTAGACCGTTTAAGTAATGTCACAAATCACTGATATGACGTCGTAGTTCAAACATATGGTTGCTAAGGGTTAGTCTTATGGATTATTAAGCGCTTGTTTGTTGTGGTTTTCTTTGAGAAGTAGACAAAAAAAAAAATATATATGAAAGCAGTTCTAAGAAAGCGCCCCCCCCCCCTTACTTTCCCTCCTCCCCTTATTTTTGAGAATTTTAGGAAAAACGCCAATAACTACGCAACCTGTATTTTTATAGCTAACGATATCCCTTCACGGGGCAGGGTTTAGAAGTTAGGCGTTACCTCAAAGTTGTAAACGCAATTTTAAATATTTTTCACCTTGGAAAAATACACTTACCGCGATGGATGCGCGGCACAGATATCTAATTGACATTTTAATTTCTTTTGGAAATTAAAATTTTCCAAGTTTCTAGATAAATATAAGTAATATAAAGATAATTTTAGAAAAAAGAAAAAAAAAAAATGAAGCGAGTTCTTTCCGCAACTTAAAAGAATAAAAATAAGTACTTTTTTAGCTGCCTCGTACACGGAAGTGTTCAGAGGTAAGCTCTTATGTCATTCTGTAAGACAGTCAGACTTTGTCGTCATTTAAAGGAAGATAAGAAAGAAGTATTCTTTGCTTACTCAATTCTTTGAATCATCTGGCACGTTAAATTTCTTTTCATTTTCATTTTCATTTCATTATTCAAGCCCCACGCAGAGATTCGAACAGCGGGTTCAGATGTTTTAGCCTTGTGGCAGGCCATCGCCTTGACCCCAAGGCTGTGCCTGAACGGCTACCAATGTACTACTGCTAATATGTAAATTAAAAACTCATGAAATAATGGTCTAATCTCAGAAACTATCAATCAAATGCAATATAATCAAATTACATAACTGCAATTCACTCTCTGTAGCAAAATTATTTAAATTATCCCTTCAATACATATAAATTAACGCGAATAAGTAATGAGAAACTTATCGAAACAGTCTACTTTGATAGAAAAGAAAGGCTCCTAGACATCATTCAATCTGTTTTCGCTTAAGCTATGTATTGTGTGTTTGAGCTTTTCCTAAAGACGCTTGAACCACTCGACGGATCTCTTGGAAACTTGACTTACAAATTTACAAAGATGAGATGATCGAACTTTTGAACGTTTTGAAAACTATTCTACATGGGTGTCTTTACCAAGAAATTACCGCGTGAAGACGACAGAAAATCCCTCAGAAAATATGTTAGAAAGGAAACAATGATGTGTAACAATCATTTTAGCTATTGTAACTAATTTCCACATGATTAGTCATTTTAGCTAAAAGTTTTGAAATGATTAAATTAATTGAGGGAAGCAAAAAAAAAAAAATCTCTTTTTAGGAAACGCGAATCGTATTGATTCTATTCAACAGACTAAGATTAAAATACTTTTCAGCTGTATCCCTTTTACAAATTTAAAAAACAAAGAGGAAAACAAAACAAAAAATTCTTCAGGAACTTTCTTGTATTCTTATTAAACATTACAATAAAATGGCCAAAATTTAAAGATCATTTTTTTTTTTATCCATTTTGACTGCGTTGAAAGATCTGAAAATAAA
>JAFIDM010000005.1:14139510-14183330 GCA_023159025.1 Thereuonema tuberculata | reverse complement strand
TTATTGTTATGTATTCTGTGTATTAGAGAAGGAGTTTTTTAAACGTCAGAAGAAGCAAATTTGAATAAAATTTGCGAAATATCACGAGTAAAGGATTTTTGAAAGTTAATGTGTAGTCATGGAGATTTTTATGTAATAACATATACATTTATTCTAAATGCAAATTTTCAAGAGAAAAATAATTTCCTCTTTTTCACTCCTAACTATAGAATTAATAGTTAGGCTTGAAAAAGAGGAGACGATTTTTCTCCTTGAAAATTTGCGTTTTAGAATAAATGTATATGTTATTACATTTATATTTGTGTGTTGATGAAGATGTTTAATAGAAATAAATATTCTTATCCACACTAATGAAAGTAAGTTGCATCGTCTTTGTAGTTTTCAAAGATAATATACTAAGCAATTGTCAGCGACAAAATTAACATTGTTAATATAAGATAACTTTACTGGCATAACATACTTATAGCATTACGACATTATCGCTTCGTTATATGCTAATAAAAAAGTTTTAAAATCCTTGTTTCTAATTTCGGCAAATGATATTACGACGAGTACATTTCATGAGCATAAGTTCAAAATTAGTTTTCGAAAATGATATAAAATAGAGTTCAGTATCCAAATGAAAACTTTTGGAATTTTAACTCAAATTATTCTCGACATTAATTGTTTTATAATAATAATGGATTTTGTAACTTTATTTTTAGAGAACAGTTACCGTGAAATACTTATCTACTCCGCTTAATGAATTAATTAGAATATTTTAAAAATAATAAACTTTAAGTTATTTTCACAGCTTTATTATATTAGAACGCAATTATGTTTGTTTGTTTCTTTAATAATCTAAGGTTTTAAGGGATAAAGGGTTGTTAGCCCGATACTCCCGAGTAACCTAACAGGGCTGGATAATAATATTAAAAGATATTCCTACAACGCTTTTTGAGAAAGAGTCTGTTCAAGACAGATTGGAATGCCATACACGTTTTAATTTAAATATTTATTGTAGAAACTGAGCCTGGTGGCCCAGTGGTGCTGATGTCGATTGCAGGCTGGAGGAGCCGGGCTCAAAACCCGGCAGAGGTCGGGTTTTTTATTTCTTAGGTTATTTTTTCTGCTGAGAAATCCAGTACAGTGAAAAATGGGAACTTGGTTTCTTTTCGAGAGCAGCTGACCGAGGGTTTTCTATTAGTAAAACAAACATCAGAATTTCAAAAGAAAATGTTGGATAACCTCAGTGGTCAAAATGCCAAAGCGTAAAGTTAAGGTTCCGATTCCATTAACAAATCACTTTTCGCAGTGTTTTATTATCTTTCCGAATTTATTGTATTTAATTATTTTAATACACATTAATTGTTTCGAATTATTTTTAAAGTCGTTCAATTGCTTTTCAATGTGTTTTATTAATTCACAATCGAAATTCAATGTCATTGAATTCAACATAAATTAAATTCAATATCGAAATACAATTAATTGAGAATGATAATAAAACCTCGCCAAAGTGGCCGCGAGCAATCGAACTCGGATCCTGTAAATGACGTACTTTGACCACTGGACTGATGGTTTCTTACATATGTATTTTTTATAAGATGCTTATTCTTATTGATGTTGATGTTTATTCTTAATATACTTATGGTATGCTGTTAGACTTAACCAGTGCCTATTCAGGAAAAATCAAGATTATTTTCGTGTTTTTAGTCTCAAATCTCTGCAATTATGTTTGAACAAAATCGGTGAGATTGCGAATCTCCCTCGCAATCGAAACTAGTAACGCCTTTAATAATGCTCTGAATGTTTAAAATTTTTGTGTTTCCGCATCAGTCTCGTTCAAGTATTACGACACACGTTAAAGTTTCTCATTACAGTTAAAATCAGTTACAGGTTTTAGAGAATATTTCTTGCAATGTATATTCAGTTTGCATGTATGAAGTGAACAAGATAATAATAAATAAATAAATAAATAAATAAATAAATAAATAAATAAATAGAACCGATGTAGAATTCTCTTCCCTTATCACTCACTTTTGTCTGTAACTAACTTATTTTAAGATTAAACTTTTTTTTTTTCTTGATGACTTATTTCAAGCGACTTAATAATTTCTTTTCTATCGTTTCAGATTCAGGTCTTCTCACAATTTCCGTTCCATGTGTAACTCCTGATCCTTCAGAATCAATCCATCAAAAAGAGGAAGAAAATAGTCTTCCATCAAAAGCCAAAGGTAAATTTAATTTATATTAACTATATCTAGTAATTATCTTAACCATTAATTACGATTCTAACTTGAAAGACTGTAAATTTCTAAAAATAAATGTAAAGGGCTAAACGCACTACTCCGTCTTACGTTATGTTTCCGCAAGATAATTGCTTTAGTGACATAACTGACGTATTCAGTGTCACCAGAATTGAGTCTCGTAAGACGTAACGGAGATCTTGAAATCAACGAAGATCGCCATCCGTGGAAACATAAAGCCAGCCAATCCGATCGTGTATGTGAAGCAACAGCCAATCAGAGAGCACTGACGTATTCCTGAGGATTTTCAAGACGGATAGCAAGTTCGGCCGGCGCCATTTTGGTCACCGCTTCGATTGAATCGAAGGCTATTATGAATTAAGTATCACAGTGAGGAGATTATCTTTCGAAATTAAACAATATTTATATTGAATTAAGTTAATTCTATGCGTCAGAATGTGCAGATGTCAACTTTTTAAAGAGATTTTTCATTTCAACGAACATCAACGTCAGTGGAAACATAACTTCGACGGTAAAGTGCGTGGAGTTGTTGACGAAGACAGAACGGAATGTTACGAAGATGCTTCATAAACATAACATAAGACGGAGTGACATATACGTTGTTTTCAAGTAATGTATTTGGAAGCTCCAAATAAATCCAGACTCACCTACCTGAAGCACCTATCTGAAGTTGTTCATAAAATAATTAGCGCGCTAGATTTCGTATATTCCAATAGCTGCTTTACAAGTGCTCGAAAACTTGCCCAAAACACACTAGATAGCTTGCCAGTTGCCGCTCAGTGAAATCTGCAACGGAACTCCCAGTGGCAAATCACGTTTTGTTCTCGTTGATAACGCGATTCAACATGGCATACCGGCGAAGAGACGTTTTCCTGATGTAATTTTGCTATTAATGTTCAACTCATCCTATAGTAGAGTTGAAGAAAAAAAAAAGAAAGCAAAGATCTCGGAAGACGCGAACGTGATGAATGAAGCCGTGAATGGAAACACAACAAGGGAATTCGGACAAAAGCATGACGCTTTCGCTGTCGCAGTTTTCAAATGATTTTTTTTGTCGTCGCTATGCGCGCTGTTGTCGAGTTGCTGCTAAAATTTCCTTCAAATTTGAACACACCCTATTAGAACAAATGGCTAGTTTACGAGCAAGTGTAAAGAAACCATTAACCAGACTACATCTTTGAGTCCAATTTCCATCCAAAACAAACAATTCGGAGGTTCACATAGAATAATCTAATCAAGTATCAGATAAAATCTGCTAAAATTGCTAATAATTGCCATTATTAATGTTTATGACAATTTTCAAATGGAATTTGACAAGGATTTAAACCTGTGGCCCAAATTTCACTATTCAAAATTGGCACTAGATAAACTAAAAAATATTTTTTTCTAGGATAGTTAGCACTATACTTATTTTTGGAGTTTTTTTTTCTTCTTCTTATATATACACTGGTGGAAAATGAAAAATGGAACTTCCCATACGGAACTGAATGGGAAGCACCGTACTTGCGCGAGGTACTGGTAGAGGGCAATAAATGCGATGATCAAAAGCGCAGTGCTGTGGAAGACTCACGGAGCGAGTACTGGCCGTCGACAATCAGAACCCCTATCAGCAGTTGCTGACCTGCCGCAAGAGTGGCCGGCTGTTTCAAGCGCCGTACTGAGCGCCAAAATTGTAGAGAAACGTTGGAAACATGCCAGGACGCACAGTTTTCTCAGTTAAGAGAGTTTGAGCGAGTCGTATTGTGGATCTCCGGGAGGCCGGATAATCGTTCCGGAGAATACTCAACAAGTTGCACGTGAAATGTCCCCTGTGCATCAAGTATTGGCACCGGTGATCCGAGGAAGGTGTAGATGCTTGTCAAGCTGGTTCCGGACGGCAGCAGCACACGGATGCACGCTAGAACAGCCGCATCATACGAGCGGTCATCGCGGATTGCACGGCGACCGCAGCAATCAGGACCAGTGTCGCACCGGGGTTGTCAGCTAGGACCATCTGCAACCGTTTTCTGGAAGCTGGGCTACGATCACGGGTGCCGCGCATCCGACTTCCCTTCACTCTTCGCCATCGTGCAGAGCGCCTCCAGTGGTGTGGCGAAAGAAGCACTCTGGGATGAATGGTGCAACGGTGTGTTAGTGATGAAGCAGGTTCTGTCTCGGCACTAGTGATAGTCGTTTGCGCGTGCAGCGTCGACTAGATACCTGCCGTAGTATATACGGCAGCGACACACAGGACCGCCTGGCATCATGGTGTTGGGAGATGACCGTTCGACTGTGGTTGTCCTATAGGGAACGTTAAGCAGTGCACCATACATTCAAACCATCATCCAACCCGTTCTGTTGCCCTTCCTGCAACATTAGAGAAATGTGCTCTTCCAACAGGACAATGCCGGCCCACACATCCCTCGTGCAACCAATGAGCTCTTCCCAAGGCGTTCGTCAACTCCCCTGGCCAGCATGATCACCAGACCTCTCCCCCATTCAGCATGTGTGGGACTCGATTGGACAGCACCTGGCCCGGTCTGCAAAATAGGCGACAAACCTTCACCAACTGCGCCACCAGGTGGAATGTGCGTGTACTTACATTCCCCAGGATGACATTCGGTACCTCTACGATCGTCTCCATGCGAGGCCTGCATTGCTGCTGGAGGAGGATACACACGGTACTGACATAGGCTTTTGACATATACTGTAGCCTCTGTACTTAAGCGTGTTTGAATAAAATTTCATTTTCCTGGGACCAAGGCTTCAGGGTGTTCATTTTTCATTTTCCACAAGTGTATTTTCTTTTTTAAATTTTTTAAAGTTTTTAAAAGTGATTTGTATGTTGTTTTTTTTTGTTTTGTTAAAAAAAATAACAAAAAAAAAAAAAACAGACAAATCACTTTTAAAAATTTTAATTCTAATTTAACGATAATGGTTTGAACATTAACTAAAGAAATAGAAAATCTTATATTTTTTCCAACAGATGACGCCATCACTTATAATTCTTTCAGATATCTTTCAGTTTTGTTTTGTTTTTTCCTATTTGTAATTTTTTCTTACAAATTTTATTTTACCTGTGTTCAAGAAAAATGTGATGTTAATTTATCCATTCAAACGTTGTCATGTTGATGACTCCTTTACCTTTCGGGAACACAGCCCCCTGAAATTCATTTTGTTGCTTTTGATAATCGAGCTAAATTGCTCTCAAGCACAGCTTAACAACTTACTACAGGATTTACATATAATAAATATTCTAAGTTTTTTAAATAAATTTTCCATTTTTTTAAATTAAAATCACGGTGTT
Organism: Thereuonema tuberculata; assembly: GCA_023159025.1. NCBI lineage: Eukaryota > Metazoa > Arthropoda > Chilopoda > Scutigeromorpha > Scutigeridae > Thereuonema > Thereuonema tuberculata. The sequence continues at coordinate 14,177,798 of JAFIDM010000005.1, read as the reverse complement.
GTTGAATCGTACGTCATCTCCCTGCTGTTCTTGTTCTTAATATTTCTGTTTTTGTTGTGAGGGAGTTATTTTACGTTTACAAAAGTAACTGCATCAGTTCAAAGCATTGTTTTGCCTCAAACATTAAATTTCACAGTTCTAGAATTAAAATAAGCAGCAACTTAAAAAATAGCACCTATTATTATGAGAAACTTTACGTAAACTTTTAATCCTATGTTGGTGTGGCGTTGCCGTTCATTTTGAATTGACTTAAAAAAGCCATTTAGTTTTGGTGTTTGAATTGTAACTGAATAAGAGTGAATGAATTCAAATTAGGATCGTAGAATGTTGTTACAGCTTAAGGTTATTTTTTTTTTGTGTATTTATTTAAAAGTATGCAACGAAGCTTGCTTGATTTAAATATTATTATTTATTTGTTAAATATCGATGTCTATTGATGCAGGTGATTTTATAGCAGTCTATAAAGATAGTCGTTTCAAGCAGTTTGGAAACAGTGAAATATCGAGTATTGTTGAATAGAATCGTTGCGGCCAAACTTGCTTAATGTAAGAGCTACGGACGATAAACATCCGAATAAATATTGCTCACACGTTCTATTGTCAAATGCATATTGTTAAAATCTTATATAAGTATTGGGCAAAATACTTATTGGGCAAAATAAACAGTACTGAAACGTTCCAAATCCCCACATGATAAAAAGAGCGTGTCTAAAAGTCATATATATACTAACTGCTATTAGGTTTGAATCACTCGACGCAATAATAGGTCGGAGCACAGAAGAATAAGGTATTTTATGTCAAATATTACAACAGATCGTATGGACTAAAATGAAAAGAAGGACCCAGCCTTGAATTTAGGAAGGAGGTTTCGGAAGCACGTCCCAAGTGACAATGTAATTCTAAGCTTCATCCAAAAATTCCGACGGACAGATAGTGTGCGGACGCAACGTAAAGACCACGAACGGAAGCAGTAAGGGCTATACGCACTACTCCGTCTTCCGTTATGTTTCCGTAACGTAATTGCTTAAGTGACGTAGTTATGTCTGCAGGGTTACAAGAATGGGGAACAATTACCTGAAATAAAAATCACATTTGACCATACATTTCTATTAAGCTATATTCAAGAATTTACCATCCTAAAAATTTCAGGTAATTGTTCCCCATTCTTGTGAAGACATAACTACGTCACTTAAGCAATTACGTTACGGAAACATAACGGAAGACGGAGTATTGCGTATACCCCTATAAACGAGAATCACGGCCGTCTCTTGGTGGGGTGCTTACCTGTCATACAGCAGTGAAAGCGATTTCTTCATGCAAACTGTACTCCTTGCAAAGGAACTCCTTGAGTTTCTGAATAGTGTTCGATGGTTAATGTGGAACACTGACTATTTCAACATCCCCCAAAGATACGCGTCAGGTGGCGTAACATCGGGGAATGGATACGGAAATTCTGTGAACCTTTATATGACACGGTTATGAATATTAAGAAACTGCATGCACGCCACAATTGCGTGACAGATAAGTACTTTTCATACTAATCCGTACGAACAATTGTAATATTCGAATAAAAATACCTTTTCTTCTGTGCTGAGAACCATTATTGCCACAAACTTATTCAAAACCTAATACCTAGTTTATATTCAAATAGACCGTGATGTTAGGATACGCTCTGTTATTGCTTTGGGATGTGGAATGTTTCAGTACTGTTTATTTTGCCCAATACTGTATTAAGAAATACACGTACATAATAATATTTTATTCATATATTTACTTTTAATATTGTTATAGTCCGTTGATTATTATATTTGTGAAGACACGTGATCTCAGTTAACCAATCATTATCATTTCCTTTCTTCACTAGAGTTATTTGGTCGCATCTAGAATATCGTTGTAAGTTACTTCCGGTTTTTACATCCTATTTGTTTTCGCCTACAGTCTTTTATTTTTATTATTTTTGTTGTTTTTTTTTTCAATTTAAGAATATTTTTTTGTTTTTATTTATTTATTTTTGATTTCGTAAGTTTGTTTTTAGTCGTCCATTTCTGTTATTGTTGCTCTCTTTTTTTATGTCTGGCGTTTCAAACATTGAACTAGGCTTAGTGGTAAGCGAGGCTTCAGTTTCCTTAACAACATTGAACAATGAATGAGATGAAATACCTGTTGCTTCAGCCGTTTTATGATAGAGATAGACGAATTGAAATAAAAAATAACATTCCAAATGATTTCTCTCGATTGACTCTTCTAAGTTTTGTTGGCAAAACGAACAACGGTGTGTATTCAGCAGCCGCCATGTTCAAAACGGAAGTACATGGAATAACTAATGCTCAATCGTTCCCCATATGCGGAGTTGATACGTGTCTTCACAAGTATATTTTGTATTAGTTTGAATAATCACAAAATACACATATAATTATCTTTAAAAATGTTTTTTTAAATCCTGACTGATTATTGTTTTAACTGTCTTAAGCATATTTAATCGTCATAAACTATGAAACATCTAAGAAAAAGACGCAAATGTGTATTTCATTAACATTAATAAAACAGGCATTTAATGCAATAAAAATAGAAGGGTTAAAAACAGATATTTTAATGATTTGTATTTGTATTAGTAAATATCTGATCAAAACATGGAGGAAAATATGTTAAATTCTTAAACATATTTATTTAATATGAACAATAAACTAGCAATTGAATCCAGTGGATATCAGTTTGATCGGCTAAAAAATTATAAAGCTTGAAATCTTTTTATTTACTTTTTATATTAATTGTGTTGCAAAAAGAAACTCGGCCAATTTTATTTCGGGAAACCGCGTTTTATATGTCGAAGAGCCGCATATGGGGAAAATGAAACTGTAATAGTATGGTGGCATAAAAAACAAAACAAAAAACTGAATGAAATGCTTAAACCAAAAGCATACTTAATTAAAAATATCTTCTACATACAGCAGTTGTACATATAAATTCTCAACACTAATGCTGGACCTTCGATACATTTGGAAAATTACTGTCGATCATTACACACTCAGTTCATCTTGTCGTTCTCTTATTTATCAATTTCAATCCTTCTAATCATAATAACATGATTTATTTATCTTCACTCGACGTATTCAAGATGGCGAAATTCGATGTCTGCATTGGAAAAGTTGGTCGCTCACGAATCTCGGTGGTCCAATGATTTCGGGACATTTCACTTAACTGGTGATGTATTTTTTTTTGTACTTGGACATGACTCTTGTCGATAAGAGATGATATAGTTTCATCACTGTTTGTTTCTGCAACTCCTGTAAACAATTCGGCCAAATCATATCATCATGCAGAAACGGTCACAGCATCTTCTTATATGTTCAAGGCGGTTGCAAACCTTCACAACCATCATTATGCCTTCATTTTCGCATGTGCATCAATGCTGCATGTTACATGATAAAAAATAGTTTTATTATTGCAAATAAAAAATAGTCATACTGTTGCAAATTTGTTAACAACAAATAATAATAAAATCTCTTTTAACAAAAATAAATTGATTATAAATATATTTAACGCATATCTATTTTAAGTATTTACAACAATGTATACCTAATAATCGCAATAAAGTAGAAAATATTCTGCCAATAATTTTCTTCCAGACTTTTTTTTAACTTGAAAATTCCTGCGAAATTAAATATCCTTTATCAGGGCAGCCCTCCCACAGTATCACGACACCCGTAGAGCTTCGTACTGGAAAATGTATTCTACTTAATTTCCGAATTTACAACAGCTTAGAAATGAGAAAGATAGAGCTTTACAACTACCATATCAAAATATATCCTAATCTATCTGTTTTCTAGCCGTTCCGGTATAGCATTGTGGTATACACGGGGGCTTTCCACGAGGCAGTGTCGGAATCTGGGTTCAAATCCCGGCGTGGGGCTTGGATGTTACATTCTTCTTCTGTATTTCGGTAGTTTCTGTGGATGTAATCTGGGCACCTCACATTCATCGGCTGAATAGCGCAAATTATATGCCCCTGTTCGAGGCCAAGAACCCGAGCGTAGAAAACTGTTTCTAAAAATAAAACTATCTAAGATTAACATTATTAGTTAAATCTTACCGATATTCTATCGTTTTATTTTCTAAAATAATAATAATAATAATAATAATAATAATAATAATAATATGGTTATGCTTTAAGGGATTTGATTAAAAAATCGTACTGTGATTTGTGATAAATCATATGTGATAAAAATCGTAATATTTCATATATATAAATATTACCCTTGTTGTTACAGTAACAATTGATAGTAATAATTAATCCCAGTTCAAACTTTCTGATTCTGATCTCTCTCTGTGTTCACTGATTGATAGATGACGACTGTGTGAAGATGCGACTCAAACAGTTACTAAACAAGAAAGAACTGACAGTCTACTTTCCTTAAATAGTGTTTTTTTTTTTTTTTAAATTTGTGAAATCAACAAAAATGAAAAACCTTCGATTATTTTTAAATTACAAAATCTGTTGAATAAACAGAAAACATTTTCCATTTCTGATATAAAAAAAAAACCACTAAAAAAATTATAATAATTCAATCCGTATTACTTGCTTAAAATGCCTAATGCCGATTAATTTTAATAACAAAACACGCGCAAATCCGATTGCGAAATAAGCGGATTAATATTCATCGTTTCTTTCGCAGTCATTGCTTTGTTTCTACTGTCTTTTTTTTTATGAGATTTTTTTTTATCGCCTTCTCGCGCTAACTTCTCGGTAGAATGCACTTAGATTTTAAACATAAAATTGAGATTTTGAACATAAACGTTAGACCGTCTGTAAGTCCATAAATATGCATACGCAGTTTCAAGGAGATCCATCATGTGATTAAAAGTTGTTCAGGAAACCTAAACACATAGTCACTGATTTGAAGAATCTCACATTCTTAGGCTAAGAATATTTTTCATTAAGTTCTTAATACTAAATAGTTTACCTGAAGTTTAGCGAGAATATATTTATAGTGAATTCCTTTTTTATTTCTCAGACAGCAATTTCTCTAAATGTCTATTGTGTATATGATAATCTTTACGTAATCCAGTCCATTTCAAATTTATTTACGCCATTGCTAATGTTTATCAATGACTTACGCTTTACATTACGTCGTTTGCAACTAGTGATAATTAATAATGACAATTCATTGTTACTGTGACCTAATAGGAAAAAAGCATACGTCAAAATTTAACGAGCTGTACTTTTATTGATCAGAGTGATGACAACACATGTTAACTTATTTTAAAGTAAAAAAATAAAATAAAATCGAGAGATGTAAACCAATCAAAATTTGAGACCTTAAGAAAATGCTTTTTTTTTTTTTTATTGATGATTTTTTCATATTTTACTTTTTTTTTTGGCTACAACATTTTGGTATTTTTTTTTGTTTTGGTCGTAAGAACATTTATGTTCTTGGTGAAATCCTAACTAGGTTATTTTTTCCATAATCTTTCTTTGATTTGAAAGATATTTGAGAAGTTAAGGACGATGGTGCAAAGATATAAAATTTAGATCAAAGATGACTATTAGCAACGGTTGCTGAGAAGCCTCGGACTAGTCTGTCTGGGAGCCAATGAGCAGCTGATTCGTTGGGCGAGGGTGGAAGGGGACCCACGTGGGAGAACAACGGAACGGGTCCATCACTGCTAATTAGAACCTGGCTGTAATCTGGTCGCACCGATGAGGAAATCGCGTATTACAGCCAATCGACGGATGATGAGGAAGTGAGGGAATCCTAGCCCGCAGTTAGGCCTAAGCTGAGGCTGTCCCATCTATCATGTGATGGGATGTCTTCGGTTGCTGCCAGGGCCCTTCCTGTCTCTTAAATGTACAGAAAGCCGCATCCTGGCACCCACCACTTCCATTTCACACAGCCCACGTCGTAGGTGGGAGCTCATTTGATTCCTGGAAAGTTAATTGACTGTTCACTCGCTCTTTTTCTCGATCTCTATTTGTCACAGCTGCTCGGCCTTATTTAAAAAAACTTAAAACTTATTCTAACATCAAGGACTTAAACTTTAAGAATAAAAATTTGGCAAATAGAAAAAAAATATAAAAAGCAAGTTCTTAAAAGAACTGCAATCTATTTTCTTGCTTTAGTAGAATAAGTTTTATTCAATACTTAGTTTCATAATTATTTACGTAAAGTGCATTAGATGTAACATGAAAACGGAAATATTGTGAATTTTCATCGTTTTTCCGTTTTTCGTAATTATTTATCAAGAAAAATGTTTCACTATCTTAGAAACACGACTGAGAAACAAAATTTATTTAATTAATAAAGCAAAACAAGTCTAAAAGAATGTGAATACATATTCTTATTTCTATTTTGTTCTATCTCTTCACTGCGTTGCTGAAATTCTGATCAGACGTTTGAACCATCCCTCGCATTGCTGCTAATATCTTAATTAGTAACTCTTATTATTCTCAAAACTTTCATGAATTACAATAATTTTCAACAATGGTGAGACCAAATTGTTTACCAAATGATATCCTGGAACAGCTGTTTCACGCTCTTTGGCGATCATCAGCCAGGAGCAGTCACAAGTAAAACAACAAGGTGTCCGTACTGAGACTAACATAATCATCAGAAGCGCAGTGGTGCCTCAAAAGAAAAATGAACAATAAAAAAACTCACTAACTGTTCCAGGATGTCACTTGGTAAACAATTTGGTATCATCCATTGTTGTTTATTAATAATTCAAATGCGCAGTTTGAATTTTGATGCTTTAAAAAAATTCATTGAGGCCGGCGAACGGCTAGCACATGAATTTTCTCATTAATGTTTCATTAGTGAGTTTTTTATTGTTCATTTTTCTTTTGAGGCACCACTGCGCTTCCGATGATCCTTACAATAATTTTCTTTGCTACAAAAGCAACGGCTTAGGATGTTATCAAGACGCGACTTCTCGTTTTAATATAAGCACTGTACTAAGAGATCACCTTCGTAACGTAGTGAATCATTATGTCTCCATTTAGCCGAGTGGTAATGCTCTTGACTTCGATCGCCGGCAGAAGTCGAAGATTTTTCCAAGTCTGCCAGAGGGCTTCTAGGGTCTACCCAGCGCTCAGGTATCTAGGGTTTCCTTCCCGAGGGTTGAAGGCAAGGCGGATGTCGGGTTGACCACCCGACTTCAACCAAGTCCCGTTGACCACGAATGCCAGAAGCCTTACATCCCGCGACATCACGTTATTTAACTTTTAACTTATCAGCAAATTTAATCAACGCCTTAACCATTCGACTTATCCTGAACGGCACTGTAAGTAAAGTAGGCTCCGAATTCTTTCTTGAATTCATTATTCTATTGAACGCTTCACGCAATTTCGCAGTTTGGACAACATCTTCTGAATAGCCATGTATTTTATTTATAATTTAAAGTACGACACATGCAAACGACGATCACCTTCAGTTCGATCAGAATGTTAGAATATGCTAGAATATCCATTTCTTTGTATCCGTTTCCCGGTCTCAAATTATTTTCTATATGAAGAAACCCTATTTACATCACTATCGTTACGCCATGCTACGAAGCCTACTTCCGAGGAAAAGAGGCTGATCGGATCACTCAGTCTGTCTATGCGTGTGTTCTCACCTTCCCGTAACAACTTATGAATCAGTCGACGGATCTGCTTGAAACTTTGTATGCCTATTTGAGCACTAGAGACGATCTATTTGAAATCTTTTCTAAGTCGATCCGTTTTGTTGAGAAATTTGCGCGGGAAAGTGACAAAAATTCCCACAGAAAAGCATTGGAATCTAAACGGATTTCTATTCTGTTTATAAGATTATTTGATCGCCCTAAACAATAAATGCTAACCATTTTCAACTAAGTAATAAATAACACGTGATTTGATATAACGAAAATTAATCCGATTGAGACAACTTAAGTCAGAAACATTTCATTAAATAAATAAATAAAAAGAAATTTTAAAAATTAACGTATTAGAAATAGTAGGCTTTAAGTATTTCTAACACTCATAAAGTTTTCCTGTCTTTTTAATTATCCTTTAGAAAGATGTAATGACCGTTAAAATATATATACACTACAACCTCGTTTATCCGGATCTCCGGATAATCCGGAACAGATTTGTGGACATTTTTTTTTTATTTAATGATCACATAGATAATAATTTTAACTATGACAACAAGAACATAACTATAAGTATGCCAAACATTCGCTTTTTATTTTGATTAAATGTACAGTAAATTATGGTAATAAAATATTTTTGTCGAGTTTAAGAAAGCATTACTAGAGTAATTTTGTTACAAAACATAGTTTCTTTATCGTAATAAACGGTAAGTCTGCTTATTTAAGGATTTGTTTTGCTTATTACCCATATTATCCGGATTTTCGATTCTCCGGATTGCCTTTGATCCCAGTTAGTCCGGATAAACGAGGTTGTAGTGTATATCAGTGCATGTAATTAATTAAATTGAAAACGTACATTAAGTATAAGGAATAGTTCTATTATCAAAGCTAAGGAAATTTTTTCATACATTTATATATTTATACATTTCTATTTACATAGAATTTATATTTGCAACTAAGTAAGTTTTATTTAAAACTATAAAGACAATTATAATCAAGAAAGAGTGTTTTTTTTGTTTGTTTTTTTTTTCGAAATTAGTTGGCAACGTGACTTATATTTATATGGAAAAACTTCCGGTGTTCCTTCCCATTATAAGCGGAAGACAAACTATATTCCTGATTGGTAGAAGCAGATATGGAATGGTTTTTCTTCGTGAACCTGGAAGTACTGGAGTGTAATCTAAAATCAGGAACTTTAAAGCTTGGCAAGTTTTGTTTCACTTATTCAATATAAAAGTGCACACACTCAGTCTTGTAGAAGATTTATATTTTTATCTAATAAGAATTAGAAAAGTTTATATACCGAGGTGGCGTTTATGTAATATTTAGCTCGTTTTAACTTTTAGAACTTTGATGTTGATCTATAAGTAGCGGCCATTTTGGAACGATTGCAGCGCTCCAAGTGGTGATTTAAAAAGTTCGTGAGCATAAGTGCATTCAAGAAAAACGTATGCTTTCATTTGCAGTTCACTTTATCATCTTCAGTATTTACTGAAATATTGTATTGAGAACAGAGAAAAAGTGAAATCTACAGATCATTTGTTGTTTCAATTGAATGCTGGCCTATTTATTCCTATCAAATACTAATTTTGCGTCTCTTTTTCAATGAATTTTCTTTTATTTCTATTTTCCGGGATTACACTGGCCACGACCAGATTTCGTAAGACGTATCAAGAGACATTAATTAAGAATAAAATAGAAAACCGCAAACAGAATGTATAGTCAGAGAGAAAATCAAGATGGAAACATCGCACTTGCCTTAAAGAAACAGAAACGAAATGGCAAGGACATGTAGCAAGAGGAACGATCGTAGATTGATAACAGAATTTCGAACTGGATTCATAGAAACGAGAAATATCCGCTGGCAGATAAATGATAGAAATAAATAAATAAATAAAAAATTCTCGATGGCCAAAATAAGGAAACGAAAGCCACAGCCGACCAGAAGAAGCTTCTAGAAAAAAACTTCAATGCTTTCATCCTGAGACAGTGATTAGTAATCTTTGATTTTCAAAATAAATTTTCCGCATCTCAAGATGAAAAAAAAATCATAAGTGGTCATCAGTTTTAATGTAAGATGAACGACAGATCAAGGATTGTATATTTATTTTCAAGTTAACTAGAGATTGAACAGCAAGTGAAATAGGTTTCATGTTTTATGCAATGATAAAGCCGATACACCTGGTTAATTTGAAAAAAATTTAAAATTAAAGATATTTACAATAAAAATGAAACGACCCGGTTTCGCTCAGCTTAGCGTGAAAATTCTCAAGATGCATTCTCAAGAGCTACTTAATAAAAATCTCTAAATTACGTTGTCATGATATCTCAAGTGCGCTTCTCTGAAAAATTGTTTGTATTTTTTGTTTTTACTCTTCAGATCATTTGAATCTTTTCTTTTTTAATGTTTCGATATTTTCAAAATGATTACTTCCCATTTCTTTGTTTTTAGTTTCTTTGCTGTTATTGTAGAATTATTTATTTTTATTCACTGTTTACGGGATCTTATCAAATGGAACTTCGAAAATTGGCACGTCAACGATATCTTGTTTTTAGAATTATAATGAAACAAAATCGTCAGAAATATTCATACATTTGAAGAAAGAAATTTTTATTTATATTTTCTACGATTTACCTTCTATAAAACATAAATAAAAATACAATATACTCTCGATATCTCGAAGTCGAAGGAACGCTTTGACAAATTCGAGATAGCGAGTTTTCGAGATAACAAGGTCGAGATTACATGAATATGTAATATCAAGGGGGAAAATAATTTTTCGACATATCAAGGTTTTCGAGATATCGAAGTTCGAGATATCGAGAGTATATTGTAATTATGCATGTCTCGTTAAAAACAAATATTATAGTAGATAAAAAAAAAAAAAAAAAGCCGGTGATGATGCAATACCGTAGCATAATCGAAAGGGAAAAATAAAATATTTCCTGCTAATCAGTGCTGTACAGCTTTTATAAGAATTTCGTGATTTATGCATGCAATTATTGAATCATCAAAAATTGAAAATTCCCGCGGTTTTTTTAAACTATTACTCAGTTAGTTTTTCCCCCTGGTTCCAGATCTCATCGCCTCAAGCCTAAAGCATAATATGAAATATTAGATTACTTTGTTTGAATTTAATTTCGATAGACCGCTCACCGTTTTTTACATCGCAAACATTCAATTTGTAGACTTGCCTTCCAAATTTACTTTGATTCGAAATTACTGCGAATCATCTTCTTCCAGGGATATTTTTATCGCCGTGTTAATCATATTCACGATACAATGAATCACGCTTCGCAAATACAATTTCTAAGGCATCTTTATGTCAGTTCGAAACTCCCAAATCCCCGAATAATCAAAAGTGAAACTCATCGATTTGCGTCCGCGTGTTGTAGCGTCAGTAAATCCAATCAGACTTCTAAGAAACATCCATATTCATGGCGGACAAACTGTCATTGCATTATTTGGTTTCTTCGTTTTAATCGTACGTTCAGTCAAGTACGATATGATTCCACTGAAGCCAATGAAATGGGAACGACTTCCTTCAAAAAAGAAAAAAAAAATCTAGGTTTACGATATGAATATTTATAAGGAAAATCAGCTTATGTCACAACGAAGAATATAAAAACAGCAGATCTATTTTTATTCATTATAAAACGTTTCATTTTTATATGTTTGTAATAAATACTTTTCCCTGTTGCTCATCTTCTTATCCTTGGAAGAAAATAACTACAAAACGCATAAAAATGCACAAAAAAATAAAACTTGAATTTATATCTTAAAAGCAAACAATAATATAATAATATAAAATATTTATTCGAATGATATTATTTTCAAATACATAGAGCCTCGATTATCTGCGGAATTGGGTTGCAAGAGTACCGCGGATAGTAAAAATCGCGGATTACCCGAAAAAAGACTAAAAATGAGATTTAAACTTGAAAAAAAAAATATTTCAGCATAAAAACTATGTTTTATTATACAAAAAACGTAATATGCAGAACTTCTAAAATACGTACAGTACAGCAGAAACCTTTCTGCAGAGCAACAGCCTGCCACTCATCCACAAATTTGAGAAGGTCTATAGGATTACGATGCACAATAAACCTGTTAGTAATTTTCTGACCTTCGCACTATAGGGCTTATTGTACTTTCCCTGTTGTTGGCTTGGATTAAAATTGGGTTTTTTCAGGTTCGTAATTAAAAAAGTTTTTCGCGGCACTCGCGGATATTCCGCACCGCGGATAATTGGGGCTTTACTGTAATACAAGGGAACGAAATTCTCTGAAATATGATCATTGTTTTTGTTACCTTATATTTGCTGAAGTAGGTTAAGAACTGCTGATTAGTAACGATTTTTTTTACAGTTTAAAATACTTTTTTTTTTTTAAATGTGAATCTTAATTTACTAATTCTAAAAACATACCAGAAAACAGAAACGCACATAACTAAAGAAAAACTGAGCTAGTTTTGTTTTTTGTTTTTGTTTTTTTAGTTTAGTAATGGTAGTTTTTTTAGTTAGTTAATTTTTGTTTACTTATGTGCGTTTTTGTTTTCTATTACGTAATAATCTTGTAGGCACGTTAAATTTAATTTCAAAATTCTAAAAAGTAACTGGGTTCTTTTCAAAACAGCTAAGTCTTCATTTTATTGAGTCCTGCTTATGTATTCCAGCATCTGTCTAAGAAAAATCCAGACCCCGCCGGGGATCGAACTGTGAATAAATGATTTATCGTTTTTCTATACAGTTACTGAGAAATTTAATCCGGGTGAACTATATAAATAGTTTCCGTAGATTTAAAACTACTACAGAGGATGAACAGAGAAGCTTTGGAAAATACGTAATAGATTTATAAAGCTTTGAAGAGCGTGTGAAATGTTGCACACACAAATTTATACATTTACTGCAAATGCTTAATATTTTTTTTAATAATGTTTTTAATTTTCGAAGTCGTAATTTAAATAATTAAAAACTTTACAGCTGAATAGGAATGAACAAAATGTCCAGAATATTCTATCCCCTTCTTCAACAACTATAGGATTATTTTGAAAAGGCTACAATTATGTTTTATTTATTAACTTCTAGAAAATAAATCACTAATACAATATTTACTTTTACTACTATAAGATAAAAAGTTTAGGATATCTATTTCTTCGCGACACGTGTGTGAAGAAGTTGTGTATGACTTATTGGAAGTTTTATAGTTATTTTATGAACTAGACCAGATTGAATCAATTCAATTGGATTTAGTCTTAACCTATCAAAGTAAGATCTCTGTTTATGGCTTAAAATGCTTACTAAAGGATATTCGATTTAGTGTAACTTTATAACTCTCTTTAATATGCATAGAGAGGAAAAAGAATTGGAATAAGAATTTGTAGAATTCAAAAGCGTTTCGTTCTATTGATGCCTGAAATGTTAATTGCAGATTTTATTAATAAATTTAATAAATGAATGCTCCCTATTGATTTAGATATGAATGGGACCCTTAGCTAAAGAAATTAAAATTTAAAAACATACCTAAAAACATATCAGTACCTCGAAATCTTTTTTTGATCTCCTTTTCCCATATCTTCCATATTGTTCATCCACTCCTGATCTTAACGTTTCTCTCTTGTGCGACCCACTCTTTTAGAATCTCTGATTTAGACGAGCCAGTATTTTGGCTTCCAAATCATTGCAGCATAAATCCAAACCCAATGACTAGATCTTAAGAAGAAAGAAAATTCACATGTGTAGTTTTATAAGCGGATGTTCAAAAGTGTTCTCAATATGCTAGAGGGTGTCTGATGGACCAATGTCAAGGGAATGCGCCGCTGGGGTCTCCAAACACATAGTCCGGTCTCATTTAATCGCCTGTATATGGTATGCCTCGATACAGTTGTCTCCGTGGCTGCTGCAGGTCCCTGGCGGTTGTATACGTCTGGCACTTTCCGAGAGATACCGATCCTTCCGGGGCATTGTGATCCTTAGACATCTACGCTCAAAACGTTGATGAATGTCCTTTCCCCCTCCCCTGTTGGGATCCTCTCCACGATCTGTATATAATGCTGATCGAAATGTTTAGGTTCTGCCACATCAATTGTAATTGAACGGTTTCCAGACGCCCAGTGACTCTTATCTCTCGTTATGCCATCCATATGAATACGGTACGCAAGCGTTGAAGGAACCATAAGAGTCGCCCAGTATGTCAGCAATAATAGGTGTTGCTACTATGTCAACTGGATGTCTTCGGTGGTTTTTTTTTTTTTCCCCTCTGCGGTGCTGCCACCTTTATGTTTTATGTTTAGTTAGTATTATAGGAGACACACACATAAAAAAGAAAATCATGGGTCATGGATTACTACTTCCACGTATGTTCAGCGACCTCTATTGCAAAGCATCGTAACTATTTTCTATATTTCTGCAAAGCAAAGCAGAAGAGAACAATATTTTCAATATATTTTTTTAATTCTTTGCCTCCTTACCTATATACTGTTATTATTATTTTTATATTATTCAAATTTTTTATAAATATAATCCACACCCAACAGTGGCTTCGGACAAGGAAAAGAAAACGCCCGGGCGATGAGTGCGGTCCCATCGTTTTTCACTCGTTGACAGTTCTCTTCACCATCACATGGGATAAATTTGTAGCAATAGCAGGTCTTCTTAGTACTTCAAAAATACATATTCTATCATTCTGACCATTAAAATAGTGAAAAACGTTCCAAATTATACTTCTAACATTGGCTGGGAAGGTCTTACAGTAACCTTATGACTCGCCATATTGAACAATGAGTTCCAGGAGCAACTAAGTGATCCGTTTTTCTCCATATATGTTGATTCTTCTTTCTCTGTCCGTACTTTAGTACATGTAGGACCTACTGAACTTTTCTCCAAAGTTTGGTGATATCTGGATGCCTGGAAGGGTCGGGAGCTGTTGATCCTTTAAATTTTGCATGAAATTAAAACACTTAGTTCCCATTAAAGATTAAGAAAAAGTGGTAGGAAAAGGTCCCACCCTCCTCAATTTTAATAACATTTTGGAATTAGTTTCGGATTTAAAAAAACAATGCAAGTCAGAACAACTATGAATTTTCCTGGGCAACGCCAGATACTTCAGATACTTATTCGTAAATAATTGAATTTTGTAGTGACAATAATTGTACTTATTTCAAAACTAAACATTAGATATGTCAGTCAGCTAAATTTTATAGGATCATCTGATTTCGAAGAGATTTATATTTTGATAGCACTAGAATATCACTTTAAAGCAAGAACGAAATGCTTTAAAACATTTGAATTTTAATGAACTTCAAGAAAATTTAATGAAAAATACAAACAGCCTATTTTTTTTAGAAACAAAAAAATCGAAAGCATCTATATTTTCTCCTTATTGGGATGAAGTTTAGCTGATTCCATAAAAATGGGCCATGTTTCTTTATTCGCATATACGGACAAATGAATTTAAAAGGGCAAACATTTCTTGGGAATGTTTGTTTGATCGCACGATTTTTAAACAGCGACAGAGGCTACGCTGCGCCAAGTATGAAATTTTGAACAAGTCGTTCAAAGGAAGAGAAACGTGAACACAGGAATCAAGAGCATGTCGGGATTCGAACATAGGTTTGGAAGAACCAGCCAAACGGCAATTCTTGGTAGAGTTAAGTGATGTTTTCTTCGATAATTATTTACATCCGGATTAAAGAACAATTGTTTTTCCTATTTCTTCATTTCATTACAAGGAAATTGTTATTTTTCAAAACATACATTATCGAGAAATCACGTGATTCCTTGTTTTGAATGAAAAATTATTCTAAGTAATACATTGAGATCTGTAATCTGAGATCCAATTTTTGCTTGTTTTAATTTTCTATTGTTTAAAATGTAAGAAGGTTTAACGTGCATCCCATGTAACATGAAAACGGAAAAAATATAAAAATGCACAAATTCGTTTGCTTTCACGACTTTGAGCCATCATCGACGGCAATCTGGGACAGCTGTTTCGTCCTTATTAGGACTTATCAGCTAGATTTAGCCTCAATGATCAAGCTCAGAACGCGTAAAAGCCCATGAATCCCTCTCCCGCACTCGGTATTGGGACCCCCACAAAAGCAAACGACGATATTTCTATACTAGTAATAGCGATTTTTCTATTGTTTGCTTTTGTGGGGGTCCCACTTCCGAGAGCGGGAGAGAGATTCATAGGCTTTTTTAAAATAGGGAGAGGGATTCATGCATTCTGCGCTTGATCATCGAGGCTAAAATCTGGCTGATGAGTCCTAACAAGGACGAAACAGCTGTCCCAGATTGCCTTCGATGATGGCTCAAAGGTTGAAAGCAAACGAAGTTGTGCATTTCTATATTTTTTTTCCGTTTTTCATATTTTTTAAAATGAAAGTGCATTTGTATTGTACCTTTTAATATTTAACGCTGTATCTTGTTTTTTAATACAACAACTTCTCTTTTAATGATGCACTCACGAAATATTTCGTAAATTTCGTGAATTTTCAGTTAAAATTCATTGTTGTTTGTGAATTTGTTTCGTAGAAAAAAAAGAACATCATTATCACTCACTACAAGACTAATATAACGCAACTAATAATCGAAAGTAATAAATTGCTCTCAATCTGGGATGGTATGATCGATAACGAATTCTTCACTTTCTTTTGAATCACCTATTTTTTTTTTGTACCTCAGAATTTTACATTAAAGTATTAAACTCTATTTAAAATAACTTTTTCTGAAACATTATCACAATAAGTAAATGCAATTCAGATTATTTTGTTTTATATACTTAATATTTTAATTTGCTTAAGTTTATAAAGATTCTTTGAACTAAGAGTTACTTTTGCGCTTCAAATGTAATTAAATAATAATAACAATATATTTTTTATTGTGTTGCTTACAATTCGATGTAAATTGTTTGACTGTAAAAAAGTTTAGTTGCAAACTCAGCCGCCATCTTAAACAAAGCGCGTTGAGACAAAGTTGGCGTATGACGTCACCACATCCCGACTGTTACGTTTAGTGTCCTGCGCATTTGTCACTTGTCACACGGTGAGTCGAAGGGCACTTCGATTTGAGCCCTCCTTCCCTTCACAGAACGGAATCGGTAGTGAAAGCCGGCTGTAAGGGCGCGCACGGAAATGGGACACCCTTTGTCCCGTGGAAGCACCCATTTACCTCTTGTTTCCTGGCGAGATTTCCACCGAATGATCTCGTCGATGCGGTGCAACCACTGCGATCCGAACACAGTCGACGGAAATTCGCCCAGTATCATCCGGCAGCACAGCAGCGGACAGACATGCATCGGGATCCGGAAGAATTCGCAGGTATAATCTCATTTCCACTTACAAAGCAGTTCTGAGAAATCTCAGCTGCTGTTGTAGTGACAAGTTCACTAACAGAATTACACTAAATTTCGATTTTTATTTTTTCATATTTATCTTTTACAAACTTTCGGGTACTGCACAATTATTCACAAAAAAAAAAAAAAAAAAAAAATTTGAACTTCCCACATGATAGAATCATTATTTTTAAAAACTTAATTTTAATTTTAGTATTTATTTATTTATTTATTTATTTTGTACTTATAACTAAATATCGAAACAAAAGTTTTTTTTTTTTTATTAGTATATTTTTATTTTTTTTATTAAATTGGTCAGTTTGAAGTTTTTATTTAAAAAAAGATAATTTTTACATTTTAAACACATGTTCTAATAAACATCATCTTATAATCATTAAATCAAAGCTCAACAATGACGTCAAATGTGTTGTTATTATGAAAAAAAAAAAAAAAATACAGTCACTGGTACAATTCAGGAGACGTAGCCAGCTGTATACAGTACAATGCACCGTTTCTTATTGTGATCGCACTCGTGTTATTTACCTGATGATATACTGTATATGTTGACAAGCCTTCTTAAAAAAAAAAAAAAACTCATATAGGCATTATATATTATTTGTAAATTAAGTAATTATAATTATAATAAGTTTTCGATCAAGTTAGGTTTTACAAAAACCAAATTTGTTTCTGCTAATCCATGAAGTTAATCCCAAAATACAACTAAAATTCCAAAATTAAATTTAGATTTAAATTGTTTATTATTTGTCCTTGTTCAGTTAATTGTAATGTACTGAAAAAACATCCGTGAATAAGAAATAAAGTATTCTTAATTTAGATCAAACAAGAAGTTTTTGAATGAACTTGATGCCCACTTTCTTGAAATCTTGATTTTTTTATTTAATTATTTATTTATTTATTTTTTGTTTTAAATAACAGAAAAAATCTTTTTTTTTTAATTAAAAAATTTGCTGAAACCCCCCCCCCCCAAAAAAAAAAAATAAATAAAAAAAAAGTAATAAACTTTTTTAAAAAATAAAACTTAAAATTGAAAAAAAAATATTTAAATGCTTTTAATTTTACTTATTAATATATTGATATTAAAGTATCTGTTCAGAGGATTGTAGTCTGAATACCTTTCAATGGGAGTTTTTGTCACTTTTGTGAGTTTTTGTCACACGCGCCTATTTCTCGACGAGGATCTACACTGGTAAAAAAAAAGGTGATCGCCTCTCGAATTTAAATATGCATGTCCCTTAGGCATGCATATTTAAATTCGAGAGGCGATCAACTTTTTTTACAAGATTATCTATCGGGCGGATCAAAAGAGGATGGAGGACACACTGATTTCATGACCCTCGCAATTGCCTTGTCTAAACATTACACGAGGGATATGTGGCAACAATTAGGTTCACGCATGCTTTTTTTTTCATTAGATCAGAAAAATCATGATTTGTTTTATTTGAGTAGCAGTATTCATTGAAATTTAAAGAAGTCAGTGAAACCCAAGTCAAATTCCAATTGAAAACCAAACGAAGTAATAATTAAGATCTCTTGGATACATTTGTATCCATTGATCTGTAACAATTTTGATGATAATGTAATGTTCTTAAAGTTACAAAACAAAACGAAAACAGCATAAGAAAAAAATAAAAGACGTAAATTTATGAAGTTGCAGTCTAAGTTTAAATATATAAACATATTTTGTGAGATCAGTAGAGATCACATTCAGTCTCCTTCAGAAACTGTTAAGCTTTCAGCTCTCTGAGGTAAATAGTATTGAATTATCGTGATTACCGCATTTGTCAGATTTATATTTTGGATGTATTTTTAGCTCGTAGTTCTACATGTGAGGCCCGTATTCCATCAAATCGCACTAAACCACCACCTTCATTTAATACATAGTTTTTGGCTTCAACACAGACTGAAGGACACACGTGTTTCGACCGCCTGCAATAAAATTATTTATTATAGGTGTTTTTATTATTGAAATCCGTGTTTCTTTCCGATGCTTAGGAAGTTCAAATAAGCCTACAGAAGCAACGGTTACGTGAGGGAATAAAATCGATGAGAATTATCAAAAGAGAAGTATTTTAAAAGGATATTTTGACTCATGGTATGTTACAATACAACAAAATTAAGCGAATGGACTAAAAAGAATATAAGAATACGGAATGGTGATTACCAAAGCGTTAGTATATCGAATGAATTTGTAAAATCTATCTTGAATGAATGGAATTTGAAGATCAAAATGAGGTTGCCAATAATTATTAGATAAAACCAGGTAATATTATATAAATAGAATTTCGGTATAAGCTTATATTTTCAATCATTAAATTACTTACGTATCTCCATTTTCTGTAAATTATCAGTTCTATGTATTTATAATTAGCTGCTAAATTAAAATAGGATTTTACGTGATGTTCAAATAAGGTCGAGTATTTTTGTTTTTCCCTTTTATTCAAACAGATTGCTTAATTATTTTGTATGAATTATTGTCAGAAAAAAGATATGTACATGCTTCGGCTAGAGACTCCATCAAAAAAATGATCGATTGAAAAAATTATTATAGACTTTTTTTTTTTTAATATACCAACTGGTAGTCGGATTTAGCTAAAAAAAAAATAATAATAAAAAAGTACAAAAAAATTGAGTACAAGAGCCTGGTAATGCACTGGGTTGAGGGCTGGAGAAGCTGGGTTCGTTTCCCGGATTTTTCCCTAGGCGTTTCTCCTCCAGACGGTTCCTAGGTTTATCCAGCTCTCTTGGGGACTGAGTTTATCCAGCTTTCCTGGGAGTTAAAGGCGGGCGGACGTCGGACTGACCACGTGATCTTAATTTAGTACCGTTGGTCATAGAACGCCGGGAGCCTACTCTCCCGCGTCTCCCAGGGCCATCCTTAGGGACCAGCATACCTCAACTAATAAATTACCAAATCAATTACTACCAATTTGAAATGAATGAATAAATAAGAAACAAACATGATGAATTTTGTAAAAGCAGGATTCGTATCTTTTGACGCTCTTTATTGGAGATGCTGGTGTTTTAGCATTTTAATTTGAGGACGTCTTCATTATTTGTCCCAAGATTCCACCGGAAGGCTGTGTTTCATGAAGGGAAATTAATAATCACACTCTTTAACATCCTCATGAAAATGTCCGCAATTATAATGAAAAAAACAAACTACTCAATAACTATAAATCAATTTATAGTATAAAGAAACATATTTCCGCCTAAAACATTCGAGGATGCTGGCTTTTCCGACTACAATTGACGTTATTTGTTGAATCATGCATCCTGCATTCTATACTTTTTTTTAGATATAGATACGCAACTTAAACTTTCAGTAACTAATTATTTCTTAAATTAAGGGATATTTTTATTTTGTAATTAATTTATCCTACTAAAACAAAATACGGGAATTTTAAAAAGAACCCTTTTCTAAATCTCAAAAAGTGTTTTTCATCCGTGTGTTGTGTTATTTGCATCTGCCGTGAGAATAAAATGGAGAAAACTTGGTACTTGGATAACCATCAAATAGGATAAAAATCTAATATTACTACTAAAAAATAGGTGCTCTAATGCCATTCACATCAGTAGTAGAATTATCCTCGTTCAGACGATTGTCACAGACCCTTGACACACTTGTGTCACTTCCCTCTAGCATACGTTAGGTTGCAACCAATACCTGTTCCATTCTTCTAGATAAACACCTCAGCTGCAGAAGAGGGAAGTGTTGGTGTAGCTTTCGTCATCCAATGGTAATTGATACACTTCATGCCGCCTTTCCAACCCTTTTATAACCTGTATCCATAAACCTGCGTTACCGTTGAATTCAATCACCTTTTCTCCATATTCTAAAAACAAAAACCAGCTAATGTATTTTTTTACACGCTATTCTTATTCTCTGTTGTCAGTTAACATTTGGTCAATTTGAAAACCGAATAATATTGTGAATATTATCCATTCTGTGTGTATAAACATTAATACAAAGGACCAAACACACAAAAACAATAGAGATATAAATAATTATTTATTATAATAAATAACTTCATTTCATGTTGCGAAGGTACTCTTCCTTCGTCGTCAGATGATATTAAATATTTCATGTGACGACGAAGGAAGTGTACCTTCGCAACATGTAATGAAGTTATTCATTATTTATATCTCTATTGTTTTTGTGTGTTTGGTCCTTTGTATTAATATTGTGAATATTTCTTTGTCAAATAATAACCGTAAACTCATACGAAACATTCTATGACAATGCGTTTCTATTTTCGTACGACTAAAACTCATTTCTAAGGTGGCCGGAACAGAAGAAATCTTTATTAAATTACATCACGGATGAAAAACTCAAAAGAGTATTTTTGCTGTTAAATTACTGATTTCTATTGTTCATTATTTATTTTAATGCTTTACAGAAAAAACAAAAAACCTTTAAACGCGAAGAAATTCGGCTAAATAATATGAAGTGAACATTGTTTTGCGTAATTAATATTTTTCGATTTAAAATCACAGGCACCAATGTCTTGTTTACTTTGAATAACTCTTTACAATCACTTAAAACAATGCTTAGGGAAAAATATCATGATTTGGTCGGATGATTACATGGAAAACATGAATTGAGAAAACTATTTTTTTTCCATTTACTATATATAAGTACAAGAGGAGGTTTTTAGCTTTACTGTTAAGTAATTGTGCGTAATCACGCAATAATGGGTAAAAGCACAAACTTCTGAAGGTTTAGAAATAAAATGTCACTAAATTCTCGGGCAAAAAAAAATCCTACTAGACGGCTACCCGTCACTTTGCTCTGGAAGCCACGCGTACATAACGAAAAAAAACAAAAACATTTTAGGCCTATTTATTCAAAAAAACAAATTACACCAAGTAAACCAAAACCTACAAATTTAAATTAAAGTTTAATTCTAAAGAATACATGCAATACAATATTGAATTCCACTTGTAACAGTCGGAAATTTGCGCAGTTGAGTTGACCATGCCACAATACTCCTGTTGCCTAGTAACGCGCGTTCGAACTTCGGTTGTTGCGCAGTATAATTATTGCGGACCTTTCGCAAAACTGGTTATTTTTTTAAATACAGATTTCCAGATAACTAAATAAATAGAACGTAATTCTGTTTGCATTTGAAACTACTCAAACGTAAACTAGCTTTTCTTAAAAGTTTAACTAACTAACTGCGACGTCCGTTTCGTAATACCGCATAGTCAGACATTGCAGTTTTATACTACGAATTGTAATCTCAGAAATTAATTAATTTACTACCGTATTGGCCCGAATGTAAGACGGCTCGAATATAAGACGAATGGCGTTTTTTGAGCTCCGATTTGATAAAAAACTATTGGTCGCGAATATAAGTGGTTATACCTATTAACGAGGCGTAATTCGACAAATATTTCTAGTAAATTATTTAAAAAAAAGTTTGTTGACAAATATCTTCCCACATCCAGTTCATGATGAAATCGTTAATACTTTTGGTTGCAGTAATAGGCTTAATGTCAGTAATATTTAGTTAAATCTGTGACTTCTAAGCTAGGCGAAATGTCATTTATGAAATTAAATTAAACTATTTTTGCAAAAAAGTATAACACCACTAAGCTTAGTAGAATATATTTATTTTTTATTTTTTTTATGTTGGTTAGGCCTACGATCGACTTCAGCCAACGCCACCAGGTGGCGTTGCTTCAGCGCCAAAGCACGCTTGGTTTCGGTTTCGGTTTCGGTTTCGTGCGTTTCGTGTGCGCTCCAAGTTTGGTTGCGAATATACGACGAAATAGTACTTTAGTGGATGGGATTTTGGAAAAAAATGCCGTCTTATATTCGGACCAATACGGTAACTGTACATCTTTAGAAATGCTTGGAATTTCTTATAGTTTTCGCTTCGATACACAATGTTTTACACTAATTTACAGTTCTCTTAACGTAAGCTGTTGTCATGAGGTGTTTATTATTCGTTCGTTAATATAACAACTCTTTTTTTTCTTTTTCTTTCAGTGATGGAGACTAATATAACTCTTTGGCAGTTTTTGCTGGAGCTGTTGTTAAGTAATCAGTATTCCCATATCATTACGTGGACCAACGCTGATGGAGAATTCAAACTAGTCAATGCCGAAGAAGTGGCCAGACTGTGGGGACTACGCAAAAACAAACACAATATGAATTACGATAAACTCAGTAGAGCGCTCAGATATTACTACGACAAGAACATTATTAAGAAAGTATTAGGACAAAAATTCGTGTATAGGTGAGTAGTTTAAATATTTTCTTTTATTGTTATTAAAAAAAATGTAATTTTTTTATCATTACATCTTGACTGTCCATCGAAGTCCCATCACCGAAGTTAACGTGAATATGTTGTACGATTTGTGGGGTTATTATTTAAGATCAGTTTAAAACATGAGCACGATTGTTTTTGGTCTCCTCCTCTCCCAGTTGAGCCCCCTCCCCACCTGCAAATGTTAATAATTTAAGAAGTAAAAAACATTTCCAATGTGGATTCTATTATGTATTCCATCCTACGTCACAATACGTTAGTAGGCCTTAGTAATAAGATGTGTAGAACCAGCAACTGTAACTTTAACAATACTTTATAAAAAACTTTAAAAACAAGTGAATATAATTTTGTTCTTAAGTATAAATTTAAGCGCGACCCTTCATAATAAAAAAATAATAATAAAAAAAGAAGTACATTAACATGAGTAAAATAAAAAAAAATTAGGAAAATAAGAAAAAAACGAAAAAAAAAATAACCCATGCGGACATTGAGAAAAAAAGAAATAGAAAAAAAAAAGATTCGAACCAACAATCTTCGGTATATGAGTCGGAGACCTTAAGCATCAAGCTTTAGCTGACAAGTGGAATGAGTTGGTTGCATTTCTAACATTTAAGTTAATAGCGGGAATCCAATGAAAACAATGCCAAATATCTCGAACATGTGGGTCCCAAAAAATATCTTATTCCTACGGTGTTTGGGCCTCTGAACACGATGGTGAAGTCCGTTTGTTGATCCGATCTTCCGTTCTGGAGTTGTTAGGGATGAACACACGGACGGACGGACAGGACAAATGCAATAGCTACCGATTTTGGTCGCTATCACAAGAGCTTCCAAACGGGTCGCTAAGAAGTTTTGGAAGACGCATTCGTCGTCTTTCATCATGTATTAGATGAAAAGGAACCTAAGGAAAGAATCAGTTATAATACATATGTAAGAAGGCATGTCAAATTGTGGAGTTCCTGTCGATGTTGAAATACAGTTGACTTTAAAAGTGTTCAGTTACACTTTCATATAAAACGTTAATAATTTAGTAAATCCACTCCGAAGTTGATCAGTCTATTCTTACACATCATCTGCTCCTTATCAATTCTGGCTCATATTCCGGTGGATAAACAATTAAAACATCTTTGTAGAAATACCATCTTTCTGACTTTTCGAAATAAATTGGTTTTCGTCATTTCCCTGCAATGCACCATCATTACATCAACAGCGGTACATTGACCCAAATATTACTTTTTTGGTGCTTCATGAAAAGATGCCCCTTGCTCTAATAAAGTCTCCGGCAAAAGTATGTGAAGAGATACTTTCACTGAATCTCTTCATTTCATAACTTCTGATATAAGTTCAGACTTCTGCAGAAGATGTAGGACAACCTTACGTGGTGACATACATAAACATTTTCCATATTCCATTCATAAACATCTTAACCCCCGGACAAACAATGAACTGCTTTCAGAAACGGTAATTTGATGTACCTTCACTGTAACTTTCAAGAGATTTGGATTCTGTTTACATATTTTTTCTGTGACATTCCCTTCTCTTTAATGTAAAAAAGCTTAATTTTGCTCACTTTACTGTTCTTATCAAAAAACAAACAAAAAAATATTTGCTTATTCTATGTCGCTCCCTTTACCAACTAAATTATCAGTTAATCTCTTCAGGTACCTCCCAGTACCATTTGATTTCCTTTTCCATGGCCAACCTCAAATAATAAATACTATTCAGTAGTTTCTTGATTAGTCCATTTCGTTTTTCTTCTGTTACTCAAACAGTGATTGAAGTTATCAACACTCCTGAAACATTCAGCAACTTCCTGCTTGATTTTATCATTCTGTATTTTTTTCATTATTCCACCATGAATAACTTTATGTAGAATTTGATTTTCTTTTTTTTAAGACCTTCTCTTTCCTATTTTCTCTCTCAATTCTAAAAGCATCATATTACCAAAGACGTTGGCTGTCACATCTGAATCTTTCAGCATTTCGTTGGTCTTCCTTTTGGAGTAGAACTAAATGCTTCATTTGTTTTGGCTGAATTTTCTTGCTTTTCTTCCCTCTCTCAAATTTGTTCATTTTTCCTTTTTGTTTTGTTGTCTTGTCACAATCTGCGTCAGATTCATGATGTTTTTGTAATAATTTTCTTCTATTTGCTTTTAGATTCTTTCAGAAGCCGCATACAATCCAGTGTCAGGACCATTAACAGACACTTCCCATCTATTTCATATACTTTTCTCCATTTTTTTCTTGATTAGCCTGAGCTCTCTTCCTGTCATATGTTCTAATTGATTCCACTTCGTATCATCTTTTCCAGCTTCTTTTATAAAATATTCTGCCTACAATTGTGGAAAAGATTTGATTGCTCAGCTGTTGTTGGTCTTCTTTCAGATACCACTTGTTGTGTTTTTGGACAGTACAAAAAATATTTAAACCAGAAGCTGTGTAACATTCTATCTTTATTATATTTTTCTTAAAATGTTGGTAATTGTAATGTGAAACTTTAGAAGAAACACAATATCTCAACATCAGGGATAGGCAGTTACTCAATTAAAAAATTAACGGTGTTACCGATCCTTACCAACTAACAGTAACTATTACTAGTAAGGTGTTACTAACAACGCGTTACTTCCAACCTTGATCAACACCGACGCAATTAAATTCAGGTGTTAAAATATAATAAGTATCATATGATTGACAACAATACTTGTTGCAATTAGACCTAACATCTTAAAATATTAATTTTGGAAATCCATGTTTCTTAATATTAGCTTTTATGAATTAATATTTGCCTTTGAGCGATCATGTTTGGAGAATTATGAAAACGGTGTTGAGATAATAAACGTGTTCCAGACTTAACTTGTTGGGTTTATGAACTTTTACTATCCAAAATTTCACAAGCATTAACAGTAAACAAAAACTTCATTTAAGAAAAAAAAAATCGGAATAATTTTTGAATTCACTTAAAAAATTAATGATGTATTTTCTGATTTGATAGTAAATAAACTCATTGCTTCATATAATTACTTTGAGGTGCTTAACTTAATACGAAACATTGAAGACATTTACATAAATATTTATATTGGCTTATATACACTAAAATTGACTTTAAAAAATCTACTTTTTTATATAAATAGTTAATCATTTGTTAAGATTGTTGTAAGAAAACTTTTCCGTATTTGATGTTTACTTACTTATTAAAAGTGTAATATTTATTTATTTTCAGATTCGTCACTTTTCCAGAGATTGTTAAGATGGAGAATAAAATCCCTTTCCGTGTGAAGATGGAAAGTCTCAATAAAAGTGGGGCTTTCTTTTCTGCAAAGTCCTCGTGCTATGCTTCACCCACACCAAAACTTCCCTCTCGCCAAGAGCAGGACATTTGGCGGTCTCTGCCGACCTTGATGTCCGCACCTCCTGCCGACGAAGACAGTTCTTGCGGCGGAAGCAGTAATGGAGCCCCCGAACCACGGTCCCGTTCCCCAGACGTTTCTTCGTCCCGACCTGCTTCTGCTTCGGCTACGGCGGCGACGTCTTCGTCCCTGCCGATGCACACACCGACGACTAACACGGCCACCATGAGCAGACCGAAGCCGTCTCCCCTCGACATCACTTCGGTGACTGCGGCCTCCGCTCCGCTCTCCAGTCCCCGACAAATTCCACTCACCACGCCAGTCGTCACGTTGTCCTCACCGCTCTTCGGGGCAGCAAGCCCATCGCAAGGGAAGTCCTCTTCACCGGCAGGACCTCCAGTTGTTCCGCTTCATTTCTGGAGCTCGCTAAGTCCGTTGAGCGCAGCTCTCAGCCCGCGATATACACCAGCAGCGGCCGCAGCAATGGCATCGGCGGCCTCGCACTTCCAGTTCCCGTCGTACAGCGGCCCGCACTTCTCTCTACAGCCCTACAGCCTCGACGGTCTGCCTCCGGTGCTGCTGTCGCCCACAAAACCCATTTCAGTTCTTCAGTGACAATGACTTAACAATCCGGTTTCATTTGAAAAACCGGATGAAATGGGAAGCCATTACAAGACGCTGTCACCTCTACAGCAGATACCAAAACGCTCCGAGTTGAGATGAAAACAAACTTTTTTTATTTCAACTATATTTCTTTTCCTATCTGACCAAATCAACGTTTGAGACGTCAGTGCCAGCATCATTGAAGTAATATTCATAAAGAAAGTAGATACTGCTGAAAAATGACTGTAATAATTACATAACCGGGTAAATCACACCCAAATATGCATATTAGCTTCAATTAGGATTGTCTAATATAAAAACTGACAATGTATTACAAAAACGGACATTTTAAATTAAGCTTCAAGCATACAAACTCTTTGTGCCATTTTTTTCCTCCAATTCCTTGCCTGAGATAATCCTTCGTATCAAGTCAGCCTTGAAGTGAGACAAAAGAACTATTCATATATTTTTCATAATTCTCAGTGACGAACTTTGGTAAATGACTTTATTACAACTGATAAGATGTAGAACTGAAGAAAGAAAGAAATTATAAAAATAATAAGCCATAAATGTAAATATTTTTTATGTTTAAATATCTATTATAATAACTACTTCATTTACAAAGGAACTTGCATCCAATCTTCATAGAGAGCCAGTTTGAAACTTAGGCCTATTTTTATAAACTAATTACGGGACCAACAATGTCAGTTATGATACATAACTATTAATTATTATGGACCTAGTCACCAATATTTTAAAATATTGTCAGCTTACATGTTTTTATTTATTTTAAATTTATTTTATAGCATTGAATGCATAATATTGTATACTTTTTGTAGCCAAAGAATTTTGTGCATATTATAGAGAAGTATTGTGTGATTCCGACAGTCAAAAATATATTCAAATGTTATGAAATACATTTATAACATTTTCTTTGATTACATATAAAAACAAATTTTTGTATTATAATTTTAGAAGTTATAAAAAAAAATTATCTTATTCGTTACGAATTTTAATTGAATTGCTTTTGTTTTCTTTTCTTTTATGAGTTTATACAGAGCATAGAGGAGCCTTATATTCCTGCTTTGCGAGTTATTGTGCATGGAATTCGATAGACAGATAGATCTCACCTAATAAAATGATGCATTCTTTCTTTCTGTTTGAGTACAGTGATCTCTGTGTGTAGCAACATTCATTATGATCTGAAGGAATCATAGTAAGCGTCAATGTAATTGTTGCTCACTTAATAACGGCCTGTAGAAATAGATCTGCGAAAGTGTAAAGTTGCTTCTATAGTGCTGTTCGTGCAGTGTTGATATAAACCATTCTCAAAAGTCCCACGTGTTTTCTACTACGAGTTGAGGGCTTTAGTACACGGAAATTAAAGGCGTAAGAACATAAAACGCACCGTATAGAAGCCGTGGAGCCTTTGCAATTAATCCTCAATTTTGTACCGCCCTCAATCTTTCTTTTAAAGAATTTCAGTGTTTCAGGGCCCAAAACTGGATTAAAAGCTTCGCCTTTAGTTTTATTGAATCAACACGGTTTGTTATGACTTAGATAAAAACATGATGTAAATAGAAGTTTTCAGTCAGCTTTTTGCGATGCTTATTTTAAATCCAGTTGTGGAGATAATGTACTTGGTTTCAGATTTCTGTAAGCATTGTTAAGAGTAAGTTTGTAGTGGAAAGATCAAATCGAAGAAACATCACGACTTTGTTTATAATGGTTGCACATCGCTGAAGATTATTAGTCGATGAATGCATTATAATTTGGAAGGATAGCAGTGAATTATCCGAAAAAATTTTAATTCTAAATTTACCTTTAAGATCCTGAATCAATCAACTGCAGGCGACTGCAAATCTTTTATTTCTTTTAAATATTTCTTTTTCCAATGCACCTAAAATGATTGTGAAGCATCTGAGATTTCTATTTTCTTGTTTTTAATTTTCAAAATGTTCTGCAATTAATTTAAACTCAAAACCAGTCACTTTTTTGGGTGTTTTTGAGATATTATTCGTATTTTCAACTAAAAAAAAAATTGATAAAAACCTGAAATAATAATAAAAAAAAAATTGTAAAATGATGTTTTGTATTTAAAATATTTATTAGTGCAACAGTTAATTTTTAAAAAAATAAAAATTATGTTATTTTTAAATTGTAGGAGAATAAATATTTTTTTTTAAATTTTCAGAATTTTAGGTATATTGGAAAAAGAAATATATAAAAGAAATAAGGTTTGCAGTCGCCTGCAGTTTTTTGGGTCAGGACCTTAAATGACTAAAAATTACTTCGATATAGCTTTCTTTTCGCCGGTTGCTTATTAAAATGCATTGTTACTGTAATAAGCATGCATAGCATTGTTGGGCACTTAAAATAGGCTAAGAAATCTAAAACAATCTGTGGTTAGATATATTTTTCATTTGTGTTATGTTCTCATTAAAAAGCTATAGTATAATAGCTATAGTATTATTATTAAAAAAATTTCAATC
The DNA here is from genome assembly GCA_023159025.1 of Thereuonema tuberculata. Taxonomy (NCBI): domain Eukaryota; kingdom Metazoa; phylum Arthropoda; class Chilopoda; order Scutigeromorpha; family Scutigeridae; genus Thereuonema; species Thereuonema tuberculata. The sequence goes on along the minus strand of JAFIDM010000005.1, from coordinate 14,148,124 downwards.
ATTATTCATATCCTTTTCGGAAAGCTTTGCTTCTATTACGTAACCACAAATCGATACGAGTTTTAAAGCACGTCAACCAGCTTTTCCTACGAATTTGTGTTTTCGCAATCTTTAACTTTTCATTTAAAAAATCAGTTTTCTAACAGTCAATTTGATTGAAAATTGTTCATTTATTAGATTTTAACTTATTTATTTCGTTATCTTTATGACATTTCAGTTTTTGACAATATTTCATCGATTTATTTATTCGAAGGATGATATCGAAGAGTCGTTCTTAATGATTTGCCCTGCCTCCCTCGTTTCCGGTTGTTTAAAGTCCTAACAATGCCGCCGCCTCCGCTTGAACGTGACATTGCATCCGGACTATGTGTCATTCATCCGGAATAAATAAAAAGCCGGAACTTCCCATTCCCGAACCGGAAATACGACGAGGAAGTCTCCTTCCGTCCATATGCCAAGAACTAGTTGTTTATGGAGTTTATTGTTATTCTCTTCCTCCTATTCGTTACTGAATTCCTAGCTGCTATGATTTCATTTGAACTATAAAGGAAAAGGATGGATATCACCCACGCAATAAAACCGTTAACTATAAACGGACACTCCTTTCTTCCAATTGGTGCTGATTTGGGTCAACAAAACGAAAACAGTAACAGAGAAAAAAGTGAAGAACTCTGATTTCTCCCTTGCAAATAAATAAAAGAAATCATTTCATTGTAATCTTTCTTTATCCCTTCAGTGTATTTTTATATTGCCAATGTAACATTTCAATTCTTTAATATTCTTCGGAAGGAAAAAAAAGTGCAGAAGAAAAACTTTAGAATTCAGTTATACAGGGTGTACCTGAAATGTGCTGCCAAACTTAAAGGTTGTATTCAATCATGCAAAACAACGAATAAATGTCATGTAAACATGGGTCTGGAAATGCTTTAATTCCAAGATATGAAGGATTAAACGATATAGAGGTGTTGGCCGTACAGTCGCTCAGTTTCATAGATAGTGCTCGAAATGTTCTTCACCAGCTGCAATGCACGCAACACAACGTCGTTCGATTGACTGCCGAACACGGTCGAAGATGCCAGGTGCACGTCGAATTGTGTTACACCCATCCACTATGCGATCATGCAGTGCGTGGACGTCAGGAACTGGTGTGGTGTGCACTAATGCTTTAAGATAAAACCATACGAAAAAGTCCAGAGGATTTAAACGAGCAGGCCATGCTGTTGGTCCCTCTCTTCCAGTACGACGTAAAGACCAACACCTCTGTATCATTTCATGGTTCATGTCTTGGAAATAACGCATTTCCAGACCATGTTTATACGACATTTATTCGTTGTTTTGCATGATTGAATACAACCTTTCAGTTTGGCAGCACATTTCAGATACACCCTGTATATCGAAGTACGTTATCCTTGCATCCATTTTCTGTGATCAAGATAACTCAAGTATTTATTCTACAAGGTTGAAACTTACATAGGAGGAATTACAATCGTATAAAGAACACGCTAATGATTTTAATATACAGGGTGATTCTAAATTCATAGACAAACTTTAAGGGGTGGTAGGAACACTAAAACAAACATTTTTTTTGTCAAACAATGTTTGTCCGCAACTGTCGCGTTTACGCGATAGAGGGCGCTGTTTGGTCATTGAGTTGACGATACCCAACCAAAGATTGAGAAAAAAACGTTGCTGGTAAGCATATGGTGGCGTAACCTGTGGATTTGCGTTTGCCCACACTTGAGTATTGTGCATATTAAACACTCCCACACGTGTAAACAATTATTCATCTGTGAAGAGCACATGTGCTGGACATCCAGCAGATTTTCTTTTCTCTGTTGATCTTTGAACCGTTTATTTTTTCCTTGCCATTTTGCGTAGCCTCCTAACTGCTTCTTATTTATCAGTTGATAACTTCTGATTTTGTTTTTTTGCCCTTAATCAACTTCTTTTGCGATTTTACTGCAGGTATTTAATAGTTGTCAGTCAACTACAGTAGTTCTTGATTTCCTCCATCAATTATATGTTTATAACACTTAATATTTCCTAATAGAGTAAGCTTACCTACAATAAAGTAATTGTAGACCTAATTACAGTTTGTTCCGTATAAACTGGATATTCGAATGCATATTTCACTATCCGAATTATCTTATTAAGAACCAATCATAATCTAATTTGCTCGGCTAATCGACATTCTATTGTATTCCATTTTTTAATAAATGTCACTTGATATTTATTACTAGCTCATTTAATACCTTCAGAACATGATTAAAATAAGCCTATTTATAAAGAAAACAACTTCTGTAAGGTTGAAGGAAAAAAGAAAAATATCACAAGAAAGGCTGTAGACGTCACAGTTGTTACAAAACTAAATATTCCAGCGGTTGTTTTTTTTTTTGTCAAGAAAGTAAATGATTGCAAACAAAATGTAGAAAATAACGGAAATGGGAAAGGTTAAAATTAAGAGAAACGAATTGCACATAGATAAGCCCTTTATAGAGTACTAAAAAGAGATCAAAACGCACAACAAATAAAATCATTGAGCTGCTTTTGGAATATATGACACCGGGAATCCAAGACGGCCTATCTTTCTTCAGTTGGATTCACCAATTATCTGCAATGATATCAAAGAAAATATAAACCAAAAGACAGGTAAATATAAGAATGGCCCCCTAATATAAAACATAGTAAAAAAAATACAAAATTAAAAATTAAACCGAAAATACATTTAAATTAACTTTTAACTGAATTAAAGTAATTCTACTGTTTAATTAAAAAAAAGGTCAATAAAAGAGACAAAGATTATATAATTGTATAAAACAAAAATGGATATACTTACAGTACGTACAAGTTACAGAATACGCTCATATCCTTGTTGTCACAAGCACATATCACAATAAGCAAAAACAAAATTTTCTTTCGTCCTTGATATAAATTTACGAAACAAAAAAAAAAAAATACATTTGCTAAAATAATAAAAGAAAACTGTACATTTAAGGAAAAACAATTACTTAAGGAAATCTGTGCTTGTTTTCTGCTTCTTATTTTGCATGGTGTTTTTAAAAGCGACGTCACAGTGCAGCACACGGTTAAGAGGGAGTCTAATAAAGTAGAAGATTCATCTTTAAAATAGTCCTAATATTTAATGGCGTTTACACAGCATCAGTAAATGATCGTCATATGAAAGCTTATGTAAAGTGAAGGAACGATGAGATTTTGTATTTAGGTAAGTTCTAGAACAATGACGTTCGTCAAATCAGTCAGTCCGTGTATATATGCGTCACCCTAGTAACTTTTAACCGCTCCATTATCTTCTTAAAACAAGACATGCATATTTAAAGACAAAAGGCGGTCTAATATTTATATATTTGAAATTTTTCCCTTGTGGGTTCTTGTCGAGAACTAAGCGCGGGAAGATAATAAAAATTTCCACAGGAAAAGCAGTGGAATTGAAACACTGGAATTCTATTTCGTCTTAAACCACTTTGTAAACTTTTAAAAACTGCGCGAGCTTTAATATAAACAAAATTAATAGATTTAAACATTTTAAGTAAACTTTTTAACTTAAATTTGATTTAAATTATTTAAATTATTTAATTTAAACTTCTTATTATCAGTCTGATATGTAGATTAAAGCAATACGGTATCAGGAATTATGCATTTTTATCTTTTCATTTATTTCTTTGAAACGAAATATCAAATCCCATCCTGTTCGATAAAAGCTCGAAATTCAGAAATGAATTTAAAAAAAAAAAAATAGATAAATAAATATGAGATAAATAAATCGTTAACAAAATAGATTTGAACAACTTAGGAGCTGTTCAAGTATTACGTAACCAGATTTTTAGTCATTTTAGACCCCCCCCCCTTGTGTTTACGTAAGATTTACTAAATCATTAACAATAAGTATCAATGAAAAATTAGGCAAAATGATATTAAACTGCACGTTTGTCTGTCTTGGTAAGCATTGCTCTGATTCCCCCCTTCCCTTGAATGCTTACGCAATACTTGAACAGCCCCTTAAATATTTAAAATATAAAAGATATCTCCAAGAGATAGGTAAGCATTTTCCGTCAGGGCACAGGCTCATGGGAGAGCTGGAAATAGAGACTCAAACGGTTTAGTCTCCATCGGGAATACTGAAGAATGGGTGGTAAAACTTGTACTGGCTTGTAATGGACGTTAATGTTGACAAATTGTTGGAGATATTTCATAAAAATGAATGAAATCTAATTTTATCAAAACAATCTGGGCTTGAAACCTAATTTGCTCTCTAAAGATTTTTTTTTTCTCAAAAGAAACATGTTAAACATATTTCTTTGTACATAACAGCTAAAACTTTGTAACTTTGGCTTTTTTAGAAAGGAATTCTATAAATAAAACTTGTTTTCTTGATAATAAATACATGGTTTTATTTATTTATCAGGACATTACAGAGAGCAGGAGGAAACAACCAAACCAATCGGGAATCGAATCAAATGAATCACAGCAGAAGTAGGATATCCCGTGAAATTGTTAGTGTATCTCTATTCCCCATAGACACGGCGGTTGTTATGCATAATCTCGTTCTTTAATCAGAAAATTTAATTTTAAGTTAAGACGTGTTATTAAATAGATTTCTTAGAGAATAAAAAAAGGATTGATTGATGTACTATTTCATATTCTGTTGATTTCTCTTCAACAAGTTCTCCTGAAGCACGAAATTTTGTAACTCACGATATCTTATTTTGTACTTTCTCTCAGAATATGATTAATAGCAGCAAATAAGGAACTTTTCCATATGAAGATTACTTATGAAAAATTTTGTAATTTGTTCTAAAGTTTTATAGGAATAATGTTAGCACTCATATTGTTAAGATCAATTCTGCCGCTCCTCCAAACCTCATATTGATTTATCTACAGCCAGTTTCAGAAAAAGATGGGGAGTGACGTCAGACATAGGAATCTCTATTATGTGGTGGTGAGATGGTTTAAGCATCAGTCTTTCATGCTAAGATTCGATAGCGCGTTTCCTTACATGCCTTTTTTGTGAGTCAAGAGTTGATGACTGGGAGATTTGACAACCATCAAAGTTAATTTTACTTTACATTATCCAAAATAACGATTTTCAAAGGATTAAAAGTAAACAGTTTATTAACAGGAATTAAAGACTAAAAGCATTAGTATTACAAAGAAGCATGTGAAGCCATTGAAGGAATGAGCAAAGGTATCATGTCTTTATTCTCTTCAGATGTAAGCATCCTGAGATCTGTAGCTGATAGGGACGAAGTTGAGTGTAAGCTTGAAGTAGGAAATACTTACTTGAACTATTTCTGGACTAAATTCAAACGAAGGACAATTCTAAGGCCAGTTAATGCAATCCGAAATAATCCAAAGATAAAAGAGAAGTGAACATAGCAACAATCATTGTGTAATAAAAAGAGGATGTGCTTAACGCTAAGCTGTGATGATTGTTGTAACAGTGAACTCAAGTTTTTTTGTTGGTGATGAATGGATTCCAATGACGACGGAAGAAAATGTAGATTCGATGAGTAAACAAAGATGTATTCATAGGTGTTTTCGTTAAAAGATACTAGGAATTGTCTTAAGTTAACATTCCTAGTTCCTGCCATAAGTAATACATGATCACGCCCGATATGTATCGAAGTGCAGATTTGAAGTTTAATTCGGCGAAAAGGATTTAAGAGATAATCCGACATGCGATTCAACTTTCCAAAGGACTCGAGGGGTGAAGAATCCGAAGACAAACTCTTTCATCCAAATAAGTAACTGGATATTGAAAGATTAGACCGAAGATAATACAACGTCAGCATTTGTAAGTAAACGTTTGATTTTATCTAACACGGACGGTCCAAAAGACATGCATACAATTACCATCACAAGTTCTTCCACGAATAGGAGTTTAGCAAATACAACTAAGAAGTGTAACGTTAGAGATTCAAGACTTTAAAACAACAGTAATTAAAGATTAAGTGAAGAGACTTTTTCTTATATGATCCAGATAGAGTTATCGAGGTTTATAACAGGATAATTCAGAAAGCTATAATTTACAAGTCGTAAATTCATACAAGTGAATTTGGATCTGGATATATTTGTAAATGTACCTTTGAACAGAATATATATCTATTTGTTTTAAAGATCTCTCTTAAAATTTGTTTTTTTTTTGCTCACTTTAGTTTCACACGAAAGTTTTAATAGCTAGTTGCAACAAGTATTCTCTGCTGGAGTAAGGGTTAATAAGATGACACCTCCATTAATCTGTTGGAAATAGACACTGGTTTTTTTCCGTTTATTTCCTTCCACATTGAGATCGAAGGATCAGTCCGACAGTATTCGTTATTTTGGCAGAGGATTAGATGAACGCAATGATCCTTCTGGAGAAGTAACATCCAGAGAGTGAACCTGTAGACAAGTATCATTTCTTTAATGCTACGAGATCAGCAATATTTATCGTTTCTTTGTAACGACGTATCTTCATGATGATAAGGAGTTTATCTTCAAGAATTTTGGGTACTTAATCTTTATGTTTAAATAATGATATTCTCTAATTAGGCAAATAAATGATGTAAGATACAATATGATATATTAAGGAAAAATAAATAATATTATATATATATATTTGAAAGATTAGAACAAAAATTTACCAGTCACGCATTAGTCATTTCGATAAAAATAGAAGTTAAATATATATGTAAAGAAATCTAGTTATTTTCATCATCGTACACTTGGAATATTGTACATATTGACAGATACCTGGTGGATACTTAGGTTTCTCGCTGAAACCTTTTAATACTTTTTGATATACTTTTAATATTTTAAAAGTTTTAAAATATGATGCTGAACTTTAAAATATTAATTAAAAGCTACAGAAAAATAAGACTTAAAATTTATAATAATGAAAGATATATAATTACAAAAAAAAAAATATTTTTTTCTTTAAATTTTATTGTGTTCAATGAATCATTGTTTACATCTGATCGGTCTTTTCATGCCTAAGAATAAATAATTTATTTTGATAAACTATTGCTTTGTTGAAAAGAAAAAAAATATGATATTATTTATATTTTTAGCATATTTATAGAAGAAAAGTATATAATTTATTTATTGATGATATATAAGAAATAAAGGTAAAATTGGACTGAGAATTCGGTGTTTTTAACATTGATTTCTATGGACAGAATTTGCCGACGACTCCGGAGACAGGTGGCGCCTTCTATAAATGAAAGTTGAGCATCCGTTTGTAGGAGAATGATTGAAAATGCTACTTCCTGTGTAAATAAGCCAAACTGACTCCAGAAAACCGATAATTGTTTACAAATTACCGCTTTCTTAAGACGAAGTATATTGTTAGCATATAATAGTCCTATAAAATAAAGTAAATAATGTATTTATTTAATGAAAATTCAGGTTAAAGCTGAAATCGCTGTAAGAATTTGCTACTTCCGGAGTGGCAATTGCCGATTCAAATATAAATAAAAAAATAGGCATCAATATATTCCAAACGCCCATCGATTTCAGATAAATAATGTTCACCCGTTGCCATAGTAACGATAATTACAATTCCAAAAATGTTTTTGCTAACATAACATAGTGTCCCTTTATTTTTCATTGGTCGTATGCTTTATGGAACAAGGAGCAAAACATTAAAACATTCTTTGCGAAATCGTCAACTATGATGCGTCCTTCTAACTATTCTACATTCAAAAATTACAATTGGCTCTTTATTTCAAATTTCCTTTGCTACATGTACAAAGATTCTTTTAAAAAATGAAAATGATTTTGTAAGCAAAAGTTTGAACATTTCCCAAATGTCAAATTCATTTTTTATTTTTTATTCTTGTGAACGTCATAAGCAGACGCTTAGTTTCATTTTCAATCCGCTAGGAGCGCTTTTGTCATCTTCGCTGTCCATTACGCCTTTCGAACGAAGATGATTTACTTAAATTATTATCCTGTATCCTTTCGTTAAGGTTCATTCTAAACAGGTTAGGAAGCTCCGGGGTGCCATTTGGTCTCTGCCATTCCATGCTGGGAGGGGAAGAGTGTAAAAAGAGTTAAAAAGGTGTTAACTGAACCTTTTAACTTTCCTTTTATTTTTCTTCTTTACTTAAATTTCCTTTAAACTTTAAATAATTACAATATGTTATCAACCTGAACATTAAATGATCTTAACCCTTTTTTCATTACATTATTAATGGACCACTTGAGGTTTACGCCTCTATCGACGTCACATATGCCGTATAAGCACATGCGGCGAGAGCTTGTGGGATAAACAAACATATAACCAATTTGTATGAATTACTTAAAAAATCGTCGATTTTTGATATTTCAAGACGGATGGTTCAGAACTGTGCAGATCCTTATTGTAATAATTCCATAAAAACGCTTGGAATATCTTTCTTTAATATAATATTTCCTCTATATCTACACCGGTTAAAACAAAGCACATGGCTTTGTTTATCCCACATGCGAAGCAGTAGCCTGGTGGGATATTTTGTAACTACGAAGCCCCGCCTATCCTCAAGTGGTCCATTAAATTATATCCTTCTTTGAAAATATATTGCTGTCGTCTTCTTCAATAGGCGATAATCAACTCTACATCCAATCTGAAAATTTT
>JAFIDM010000005.1:14123322-14139500 GCA_023159025.1 Thereuonema tuberculata | reverse complement strand
AATCGTTGCATCCAAATCAAATCTTTTAGTTCAGCCTCTATATCTACACGGATTAAAACGAAGCACATGGCTTTGTTTATCCTACAAGCCAAAAAGTAGACTGGTGGGATATTTTGGAACTACGAAGCCCCGCCTATCCTCAAGTGGTCCATTGGAGAAACAAAAGAAATTACACAAATATTATTTCTCGTTTTCGTTACTTCTAACTAATCCAGCTCCAGCCTCATAGAAATCTCCAACAACAATTTGATTTAGTGAAAAATTTTCTTTAAATATAAATATTGAACCAAAATCTTTTAAAGACCTCATAAATATCAATAAAGACACACATAAACACCTACTTTTGATACAATAAGAAGGAAGATATTTCAGTTCTTCCTCTTATTTTTATATGTTTGTATTTATTCCTGAAGAAAACCTTCGGTAAGAATGTTGAAATATTGAAGAGGTTATCAAAAGAAGGTGTTTATGTGTATCTATTTATATAAATATTGACATTTAGATTTCGTTTTTTCAGTAAAGAAGAATTATTTCAAAGTTTGGCCTTCGGTGCTGTTCAGAGACCTTTGGGAATTGATATGAATTGATAAAAATGTTTTTTTACTATTATTATTATTGTCATTATTACTGTCAACACAGACAGCGAGACAACACAGACAATTCTAACCCGCAAAGGGGTGATACGCTGAGATGGGCACTTTCTTAAGAAAGACCTGTTTTCTTTTTAGTACCTGTTATTTTTGCAATAGTATTTATTCTTTCCATACTTGTTTCCCGAAAAGTGCAAATAGAACGCAGCTACTAGTAAACTAACACTGATAAAAAGTAAATTTCTTCTCTTTATTTCTCCTCATCCCTGTTTTCATGAAATCCGAGGAGGCCCGACGCATGCGCAAAGGCGTTGAAGGCTCTCGTAAACAAAACCGAACAGTACTTGTTACAACCATTTAATAATAAATATGGGGCTATAAGTAATTGTCCAAATATTTTTGAAGTTGTCAATAATAGCAGAATTATTGACAGAAAATAACTGCAAAAATGACAGAAACCTCTGAAGTCGTCTTAAGTAAATCTCGATAATTAATAAATAAGGAAAGGAAAATCGAAACCTGCAATATATATTATTAAAACATAGTAAGTTATAATAAGTTTTCGGCTCGTAATCATTTCAGTTTTGATTTATATGTCTTGATTTACTTTTTCGCAAAAATATGTTGTCATGAAATTATATTATATGCTGATTTAACTTGTGTTATATTTACCTCAATTTTACATAATCCTGTGCAGTTTTTTTTTTTCGTTTTTTAGTCTCTTAAGAATCAGATGATTTATATTCCCATTTTGTCTGTCTGTGGACAAGTATCATTAAAATATCATTAATCGTAACAATCGCAACAACAATCGCAACAATTGCGTCTTTTGCATTCGCAACAATCAAATTTATAATAATAAGGAAATTAAAGCAATATCAATTACATTTTCTTATACGTATCAGAAGACGTTGCGAAGCATTGTGATTGGTTTACTAACCGCTATCACTACCTTTGTTTTTTTTTATTTTTTTTATCTGAAACTAAATGATGAAATTGACTATAAATAAATAAATAAATAAATAAATAAATAAATAAATAAATAAATATTTAATATATATATATGTTAAGTAAATATTTAAAAAAGTGGTTAACAGGCAAAATAATAAAAGAAAAAAAATTAAAAAATGTTTTTCCAGGTTATTCTTTACAAATGATATTCTACATATGACAATTCAATTGGCTTATTGAAATCTTTTTTGCTTTTCCCAAATTCAAGAAATTTCGGATTTTAGGGGCAATAAATAATCTTATGTCCCTATTGTAATTTTTTCCAAAACCAACATTACAAAAGGACATAAAAGAAGTTGACTAAACTTGTATGTTTCTGCGTAGGATTCTCACTGTTTCGGAGCAGTGAGACTCACAGTGCATTTTGCGCCATCTGGTGCTCTCCCTATTGTCCTTGCCAAACTCTCATTGAAAACGGCCTGACTCTTCCTAACCTGTATAGAATAAACCTTACTTTCGTCTTTGATTTCCTATTTCCGTATCTTATACGTATCTTATTGTGCTGCATTACTTTTCATTCATTATCGTTCCAAGCTGAATTGAGAATTTTATCATCTTACGAGATAATAAAACTAGAACTAACTATAATGTCGTCAATTACGTATCAGATGGTGAGTAACAGCGAAGCGATTCAATTCTCAAGCGCTTTATTAGAATTGAAACTGATACATTGTGAAATGCGCATTTGCTTTGGTTCTTTATCATCAAAGAGCTGTTAAACTAAACTTTAAAAAAAAGTTTTCCAATAAAAGAAATACAAAACCGATAAAAGAAATAGGCAAGCTTACAATGACATTTTACTTTGAATAAATAAGAAAGAAAAAAAATATTCGCTTTGAATTTAAATGCTATTTGTGATTTGTTACAGTTTGATTACAGAAGATAGTCATATCACATGAAATACTGAACACTAACAGTTCTTAAAAGTTTCTTAATCAATATATAAAAAAGAAAAAAATTATTTAGTATTTTTTTTTTTCTGGCCGCTACTCCGCCGAAACAATAAGACACAAATAGTCTACAAATAAGGCGTCAAATGTTAGTATAATATTGAGGATGCCTATATTTTATTTTTCATCGACGTGAGTCATCCGGAAGTCAGGTGAAGTAAGATCAACATCTAAACCGTTCATTTTTAGATGACCAAAATGAAAGACAAGTTGTTCCTCTTACTGAGATGAACTTTTAAAGATAGTCCGGTCGCGATCAAAGGTCACGTGAATGAGAAAATGACCTCAAGAACACGTGATCACTAAAAATTTTACTTGGCAGGTTTGCTAGTATTTCAATAAAACAAAAACCGGTACTGAATATTTTTCTACCTGACTTTTGCTTTTCTGTTGGTCTTTTGTTTTGCTCATTTGTCTGTTTGCAGGAGCACACCAAAACGGCTGGACGCTGAATGTGTATCCGCTGACGGCAATCTTCGGTGCTAGAGGGCCCTATTTCCTGATCAGCGGATAGATCTAAATAAAAATATATACAGTAAAAACTGGTACATAGGTATTTCAAGGGGAAATTCTAAATTACGTATAACTGAGAATTACTTACAACTGAGGTTGAACTTTACTTTTAATTTAACTTAAATAAGAACACTAGCAATAAACATTTGTATTAGGTATATATTTTTCCAGCATACGATAAGCATAACTGCAAAACTGTCAATTTCAAAATAGTGTTTTCATTTTCGTAGAGGTTTTCTGATTTCGTATTTTAAGAAACTTTAATGGATTGAATAAAATACTGTAGCTAAATCCATTACACAGTTCTAAGATAAATGAAAAGCAAAGATTCACCAAATTTTCCCTAATTTTCCGTCACTCACTTTTCCATATCCTTTTGTTGACGGCTGCGCTTGAGAGATTTTGAACCTAACTTTCAAGATTGACTCCTTCTTACTAATGACTGGACATAATGTAGTGTAACTTATATTTAACCTTCTCGCTATTTCTGCTTTTGATTTTTGCGGTTGTCTTTCACTTCCCGAATAAATCTCACTTTTTCCTCTAAAGAGTAATTTTTATTCCTTCTATTACCCATGGCTGCAAGTGAGAGACTGAAGTAAATGAAGGGAACACATGTTTCATTAATGCGAAGATTCATTCAGTTTTTGCCTCTGACCGACCTTTCATTAAAAGCCACCCAGAAATCTCATGAACGCGACGATTATATATCGTTACGGAACGCCGAGCTGTATAATGGTGCACCTCGGGAATATCTATATTGTACGAGGTGCAATCAAGTTATAACACCTCCGATTTTTTTTCTCAGCACTGGAAACAGATAGAAACATGCGGTTTGTTTTAAAATAAGCGGGCACTCTTTGTCATTGCGAGACAGAGATGGCAGCTTTGTACGGCAAACAGAACCCTAGCGGCAGCGTCGAGAGTGAGCGACTGTTTGTGATACTTAAAATGGCGACGTTTTCATTACAAGATCAGCATGTTATCATTCGTTTTCTCCATTTGCGTGGCACCGATTGAAATTTATCGCCAAATGAGTGAGACATGTGGTGAAGATGTCATGGATGTGTCTAATGTGTGTGCGTGGGTGCGTGCGTGCGTGCGTACGTCGCTATTTTAAGTATCACAAACAGTCGCTCACTCTCGACGCTGCCGCTAGGGTTCTGTTTGCCGTACAAAGCTGCCATCTCTGTCTCGCAATGACAAAGAGTGCCCGCTTATTTTAAAACAAACCGCATGTTTCTATCTGTTTCCAGTGCTGAGAAAAAAAAATCGGAGGTGTTATAATTTGAATGCACCTCGTACAATTCAATCTCGTTTCCAAAAATATACTACATGACGAATTACATGTAACTCAGTTACGTATATCTAAGAAATAATTTGTGTATAATTAAACACAATTTTCGCCAGAACCTACAAACAATTACGTACAACTGGGCTACGTATAAACCAGATTTTACTGTATTATTAAAAAGTTGAGACTTAAATGCACATGTTTCAGTTTCATTAAAAAAAAGAACTTCACTAAAATACTAAAAAAAAACCTATTAAATGTTTACAACGTCTCAGGAATTAGCGCTTTACTAAACAGCAAGTTTTAGTTTCAGTTTCATTTAGATATTTTATTATAGCGCTGGAGTTTAGAGCCAAAATCTGATAGAATTTCTTTACGGTGAGTTCACATTAAATATTTTTATTCTGAATTTTAGAATGAAGATATACTTAAAAAATAATAGCAAATTTAATAGCTACTCATAATTAACTAAAAAAAGTTTCGTTTTTAGTTTTAAGAAAAGTACTAATTTATTCATCATTGATAGTAATTTTTTTAATTTGAAATTAATTAAATATAATTTACATATAAAAGCCACCGATATTATTGGTGTGGCTACTTTGGTCCGGATTCGAACATGAATGGTAGGGACATTACTCTGTCGTTATTTAATATCGAAGTTGCAGAATTTGTTTCAGATGTGTTGTTTTTGCTTCCGATATTTTTAATGACAATAATAAGAACAACTGGCGTCTTAATATTATTGATAGATTGTCTCGCTTTTTTTTAATTTTTTGGCAGACGAGTTACTTCAATGACATCCGCCTCCTAAAAATTGAATTGTTATTTGAATGGCAGAAAGCAAATGAAAAATGGATGCTAAATCTAGTGCTGTGGGGTTTATTCTCAGCCACGTTTGAACTGACGGTGTTGGGTCCCAGGAATCCAATCACATTAATTGTCATCAAATTTGCGACATTCTGCACTGTGAGGCGGCTTCTTTAGTCTCAATATACATATTATTCATCGTACAAAACCCTCTTTCTGTCTAACAGCAAAAGCATTTGCCCTTCGTACAATACTTGGAAGCTCATGGTTGTGTCATTTTTAGAACATTTCCGACATAGTCGCGGAAATCATTGATTGTCGATTTCATAATGAGGGAGATTGTTGATTTCACACAGTTTTTCTTTGACGTAAGCGTAAGCGTAATGATCTCACATGGACATCCTCCACGGATGATATTAATAACGCGCTTTTGAATGAGTACTTCCCAGAAGATTGCTTCGAGGAAGATGACTTGGATGCCTTAAACTTACGGAATGATCAATACAATTGTTATTATACTGAGACAGAGGAGCCTGATGTTTTACACCATGAATTATTGCAAATTATTAGCAATTTAAATCTGGAATCCTCTGCAGGTATTGATCTCATTCCTGCCCGGGCTCTTCCTTTCATTTTTCAGGTTTTTGGTTATCTTTGGGTCAAATTGATTAATAAATGTTTACAAAGCGGTGTATTCCCAGCGGTTTGGAAAAAGGCTAGGGTTGTCCTTATTCCTAAGGGTGATGGCCGTTTAAGACCAATTTGCATCCTACCGGTCATTGGCAAAGTTTTGGATAAATTCATTAACAATAGACTGTATTTCTTCATTGAACACAATAATTGTTTATCATCCAAGCAATTTGGCTTTCGTAGAGATCACAGCACTATCATGGCTGTTAGATCCCTTTTGTCTTTTGTCCGTGCATTTAGATCTTCGGGACAATATGTTGCTGTGGTCTCTATCGATATTGCCAATGCTTTCAACAATGCTTGGCACCCTAGGGTTTTGAACTTTTTAAAAAAGATTAATTGTCCCAGTAATCTTTATTACCTCATATCTTCTTTTCTCTCCGACAGATTGGTTATTCTAGGTTCTTCCTCCCGCTGTGTTAATAATGGATGTCCACAGGGTAGTAATCTGGGACCTACCCTGTGGCTTACCATCATGGAAGACCTATTTTACCGTTTTGATATCTGGAATTACGACATTGAAGGTGCCATTGATTTACAGTCCTTTGCTGATGACACGGTAGTTATGTTTAGTGCCCCCACCATTAGGAAGATGGAGACCCTGTGGGACGCTTTTTGGCCTGTCTTGAGCAAGTGGGCCCATGACAACAAATTAACAATTAATGAGAATAAAACTGCGGCCTTATTTTGCTCAGCCAAAAAAGTTATCAAGAGACCCCTACTTAAAACACAAAATGGAAAAATTAAATTTTATAAAAATTTAAAATATTTAGGGGTAAGCTTAAATAGCAATTTATCCTGGATCGATCATTTCAGTTTCATTAAGAAAAAAATTGCTGTGAGCGCCCACAAGCTTATTTCCATTGCTCCTAAAAATGGAGGTATGGCCTCCAAAGTTAGGAAGCTAATTTTTAATTCTGCTATTAAAACTAAAGTTTTGTATGCAGCAGAAATTTGGGGAGACACCGCCTGTCAAAATAAAGTCAAAAACATTCTAGATAGCATTGTTAGACCCTTTCTAATTGCTATTGCACGAACATACAGAACAGTCTCTACTGAGGCCTTATACGTTCTGTGTGGTATTGTTCCTATGTGGATCCAGGCCCGTCATATTAAAGAGCATTACGATAGGATTATAACTGATGTATACGTCCAGAGAGTTCCTTCTTCTCATTGGATCCATCCTGCTTCTATCTTCCCATTAGTCATCTTCAATTGGGAAGATAATATTATGTCATTCGATATAAAAATTTATACTGATGGATCTAAGGGCGAAGACCGTGTTGGCCTCTCTGTCATCTTTAGGGACGTTCATGATAACACCTTTAACATCATTAGGAAACGTCTTCCCGACTCTTCGTCTGTTTTTCAGGCAGAGTTGGGGGCTATCTCCCACGCTATCGGTGTGTGCCGCGACTTATGGTATAATAGCAGGATGAATATCGCAGTTATTTCCGACTCCCAGGCTGCCCTACAATCCATCTCTTCCTGCTCCTATGCAAATATTTTGTGTAGAGATATTTTTTATAATATTAGGGAATTGGCAGCTATGGGTACTGTGATACATCTTTTCTGGGTCAAGGCACACATTGGTATTTGTGGTAATGAGGAAGCTGACAGGGAGGCCAAACGAGCCTGCTCTTTTGACGTGGTCACTTTTCTCTGTCCTGTGCCCAGATGCTACTCTCATCGCCGTAAACGAAGTGACCAATTAACCACCTGGCAAAAACAGTGGGAATCTGCATCTAATGGAAGGCCACTTTATAGATATTTAAAAAAGGTTGATGACAGAGCTCTTTTTTCTGACTTTGTCGTCAACCAATTTTTAACAGGGCACGGCAATTTTAATTCATATCTTTTTAGATTTAATCTTAGAGATGGCTCTCAATGCGGACAATGTACTCTCTTAGATGAAGATGATCCAGATCATGCCCTTTGGACATGTCTGGATCCTCATCGTGTAGAGATTAGAAAGTCATTTAAGCTTTTTTTGGAGAAGAAGGGCATTCCTTTTCCCTGTCCTTGTGACAGGGTGATGGATATCTTTAAATACTTTTCTCACTACATTCATGCCATGTATTGCCCTCCAATCTAATCTCTTGTTTTGTCTGCCTTGCGATCAATCTCCGGGATTTTTTTTTTAACTTTTAATCTTAATACTAATGTTGTTTTTATTGCTATTTTGACTTTCATTTTAATCTTTCCCTTTTTTACAGATACATTTTTATTACATTTGGGGGAAAGGCTTACATCTATATGTTTTCTTCAGTCGCCCGGTAGTGGCCGCCGGGCGCGAAGCCTTCTCTCTCTTTTTTAATTGGGACATTTGTGTTTTTCTTTACCTGTTTTTCTTTTAAATTTTATTTGTTTTGTTATATATTGTTGTTTTTCCCCGACCTGCTTCTGGGAGGTCAATGGGAAGGGTGGGACCCGAGCTGTACCCGGCCCTGCGGATAGGGCCTTTGGCGGTCCGGAGGGCTGTTCGGGGTGGGTCCCTGCCAACCGGATCATACTCTCCCGGTATGGTAGATCGGGATGCGTGTTAAAAAAAAAGAAGGAAAATTTTTTTTTTTTTTTTATGTGTTTCTTTGTTTAGTTTTATGTTTGTGGGAGACCAAAAATCTGCTCTGTAGATACTGGTCTCCAGGTCCATTTATTCCAGTCTAAAGTTTTTCTTTGACGGCTTTCCAAGGAATCACAGCTTCATCAATGTTCAAATTATCCGTGTATTTATTGTTGTTGTAATTGCTTAGTTTACATAAGTTAGCTCGTAATGTTTAGAGATATTAAATTTTTAAAAAAAAGAAAAAAAACTGCGAAAGACAACATTAAGGATTAAAGAAATTTAAATATATTGTGGCCTTTAAATTACAGTCACTAATGAAACTTGAATACATTGATTTCTGGAAATTAGTTTCTGGCGATATCACTAAGACATTGGCCTCTCATCTCTGAGTACCGGGGTTCGGTTCTCATGTGGACGATCCGCACTGGGCAGGTTTTCTCGTGGTTCTCCCATTTCCCCTGCACTTTTCCCACCATACTTTCTCAGTCTTGGTAGCACAATAGACCTACAGGTCGAGCTGCTTCATTCCCCTGCCACCCGCCACAATCAATCAGAGGCAGTGAAAAACAACCATTGAACATGTTTTTTTTTTTGCTTATAAGTTTAGTACGTGTATCTGTATTTCTTCATTTTGAACCACTCTTGGAACTTTGCCTACATATTTACCGAAAACTGGCCTTTAAATCTTATTTTGGTTTTGTCGTTAAAAAAACTTTCATATTTAAAAATCTCCTGTGGATCCAGTCTCCAATTAAAATTATTTGCATTTTGACACCATAAAGTATTTTGATTTAACTAATTGAAATTTTGAAGATACTATTTGTATTATAATTGACAACTACATAGACATTTTTGTTTTGTATATTTTTACGAATTTAGGGAAAAAGAAAAAAAAAACAACAGAAAGATTTTGAGGAAAGTCGGCTCCAAATTCTTCCAGGTAATTCTCTTTTTTTTTATAATTCCGTCATATTTCTCCCTAACAATTTCATTAAATACCTATTTCATTAAATATATGCAAAATGTTAGTCAGTCAGAAGTCGCCATATTAGACTGTAGTTTTAAATTGATTTCTTGAATTTAAAGACGCGTTTGGCCTGAATTATAAATAATTTTCTTGTTTAAAGTTCAGTAGCGATCTGTTCTTGTGCTTCTAATGATAGTGGAAGGTAGGAGGATTTATCGTGAATCAACCTCAACATCGTCCCATTCATGTCTCCCTTTAATCGCTCTTATTAGAGGCATTTCTTCGAAACTCTCTCTTTCAAAGAGAGGTTGTGTGACCTTGAAATTAGTGAGCCGTAAAAATAATTTCATATAACACGATAATAATTTCTAACCTAAAGGAACGCAGTCTTGTTTCATCCTTACCCACTCCCCCCCTTTTTTTTTCCGTTTCACTTTTTTTTTTTCTCCTTTTTTTTTCTCCCCATATAATATCTAACTTATTTCTTCCGCGAAAATCAGGGTTTCAGAACAACGCAGGAAACAGCTGCTGCATTTATTTTTTTATTTTTTTTATAGATTTATTAAAAAAAAAAAAAATATCATTTGAAGCCCTCTTGATTTTTCTTCGAATCACCATCTTATGATTTTTGTGAAATATTAACAAGCCAGATGTTAGAAATTAGGCACAGACTATAAAGTTAAAATATATATATATATATATATATATATATATTTATTTACATTTGAAAATCTTCTGTGGATCCAATTAAAAATATTTGCATTTCGGCAGCTTAAAGTATTTTGATTTAAGTGATTGAAATTTTGAAGATACTGTTTGCATTATAATTTACAGATACATAGACACTTTTGTTTTGTCTATTTTCACGAATTTAGACAAATTTTTTTAGAAAATTCAATTTGGAAAAACCCTGACCTACGCCAGAATTGAACCCGCAGTGATTTCCCTTACCACTTGACTACATGGCCCATAGACGCGGACTACACAATCTAAAAAGGGGTCGTCCATTAATCACGTGATGTTTTTTAGCAACTTTTTAACCCCCCACCCCCCCCCTGGTGATAAGTGGTGAGGTTTTAGACTACCCCTCCCCCTATCCAAAATCATGTGTATTTTTTTGGTAAAAAAAAAAACCTCAAAACCAATCTATTCAACCAAAAAAAAAAAACTCCCAACCTATCTATTCAACCAAAAAAAGACGTGTCAAAAAATAGACGTGTCAAAAATAAA
The DNA here is from genome assembly GCA_023159025.1 of Thereuonema tuberculata. NCBI lineage: Eukaryota > Metazoa > Arthropoda > Chilopoda > Scutigeromorpha > Scutigeridae > Thereuonema > Thereuonema tuberculata. Next base: position 14,128,882 of record JAFIDM010000005.1, on the reverse strand, counting down.
TACACGTGATATCTCGCTACACCCCCCCTCCCCCCTTGTGATACTTCGTGATTTTTTCCGACCCCCCCCCCCCTTTCGAGCCTCACGTGATTAATGGACGATCCCTAAACCATAAAAAATACGACCTAAAACTGTCATTCAATCAAAAACAAAAGAAAAAACAAAACCCAAAGACTTCTTTTGAAAACTTATTCTCTTATGTTTATCTTATTAGGCAGAAACATGCTCTAAACCCCAAAATGACCAAAATAAATATTATATTCACAGTAATAAATACTTCTTTGTAATCAGTAAAAATGTATTTTCTATTTAAAAGTGAAAGTATTGTTATGTTTTGGACATCCGGTGGCTAATTATGAATAATCATTGGAATTAACTGATGTTGTAAAACCATGTACATTGATCAGTTATTTAGTAGAAGGAAATTTCGCCTGGTGTATTTGGGTAAAAAATTAAATTAAATAAGTGTTTCATAATTCACGATTACTTTTCGCAGATGTTTCCAGGCTCGGTAGTGGTTTTTATTAGGATGGAAAGTAACATTCTTATTCAGTGGATTGTTAGTCAGGAAAGTTCGTGGCCTGATATATGTTCTTTGGCCTGAACATGCATCCCTAATTTCAAAGTTTACACATCTACATACCGGACTGTATCGACAGAAAACTACCCTCGTCACCGGTATTACGATACCGTGGCCCTGAAACCAAGGGGCATGTTCGGGATTAAATATTTTTTTTTTTTGCTTGTAACTATTACTTTTTTATTTATTTCTTTTTATTTCATTTATTTATTTATATAATTTTTTTGCAAAAGGATGCGGGGCTGAAAATTCTTTGTTTGGAATAAACAGTTTAAGTTGTTAAACGGTAATATGACGTCACAGCTTAAACAACCGGTTGCTTGGACGTTTTAGAGTAGCCGAGTACTACAGCAAGCGCTTGTTTATTATGGTTTTTCTTTGAGAAAACAATTATCTGAAGAAGTTTTAAGTCTTTAAGAAAGCCCACTTTAGTGTTTTTCTCCTTATTTTGAGAATGTTAGGTGAAAAGTCAGTACGAAGCCAACTGCAGTTTTGCATATTTCAGGTTTGTTTTACGATACGACACTGTAGCCAATCACGATAGATGCTGATTTAAATAAAAAAAAAAAAAAATACTTTTACTTCTGCAGTTTTACTTAAGAAATGAGTTTTTATGCGTGAAATAGAACGTTTTCTGTTAAAAATCAAATGACTTCAGTGCGCAAAATAACAGTTATCGTAATCGGTTTCAATGTGGTATGGTAGTACAAACCTGAAAAATATACACCGTACTTCGTATTGATGTTTTTCCTAAAATTCTAGAATGAGGGAATAAAGAATTGATGGGCTTCCTTGAATTCTTAAAGCTATCTTCAGATATCTTTCTTTTTTTTTTCTTCTCAAAGAAAAACCAAGTGTTCTGTGGTCCGGTGTGACCAAGTGTTCTGTGGTCCGGTGTGTAAGTCATACGATTGAAGATCTCACGATCCAAAGTTGGATTCTGCTGAGGGGAAAACTTTTTTTACTTTCTTTTTCTTCTTTCTGTAAGATAATGTAGATTTGGTTGTTGTTGTTTTTTTATATTATGAATGTTAGGAAGAAAAAAAATTCCGATTAGAAATTATGTTCTCAAAATAATAAATTTAATCTGTGCGGTAGACAAGGAAAAATAAGTTTGGCCAACACACATATTAAGAAGTTTAAAAAACTTTTCAACCCATTAAAATTTACATATGAGCACGACCAATTTCGTCCATCTTTAATGCAGGACAAGTACAATAATGGGGATATAGGTACGATTCTACAACCAATAAACTCTGAGTTTGTTTACGTCATTGCCATCAGCGCCTCCCAACGGTCACCTTCGAACTTCACCTTCGAAAAAAGAAAAACAAAACCTTTCTTATCTTATAAAAAAAAGAAGAAAAGTAACAGAATAGAAAAAAAGAAAAAACAAAGAAAAAAAAAGTGTTTTGTAAATAGAGAGAAAAAATCACAACCGGACAACAAATATATATGCCTTCGCACATTTAGCCAACATCAACGGAAATTCTGAGACATATTTGTTGTCCGGTTGTGATTTTTTCTCTCTATTTATGAATTATTGCGGACGTTAAATTTGCTTTTCAAAAAGTGTTTTCTCTCAGCAGAATCGAATCTTGAAGCCTGAGATCTTGAGTCAGACGACTTACGCACAGGCACACTAGTTGCCTCTAAACAACATGTAGTTAATAAACTAATACTCAAAAATCGATGAAAACAATGTCAAATATCTCAAAAACGATTGAAAGTTGGCCCCACAACCTATATATATTTTTGAAGTACTCCATGTAGTTTCATCCCACAAAATGACATTGATTTTTTACGATATACATTTGGATAAAATATATACAAGGTGTACAACTTTGCTTCCGCCGTTTCTGAAGAAGGACCCAAGTTCCTTCTTTCTGAATCATGCCCATGGCCTTGAGACGTTTTGAAATGGCTTGCTGTGTCCCTCCCAGTGATCGTGCCAATTCTTCTTGAGTTTGACGCGAGTCTTCACTCAGCAATGTCTCCAATTCTGCATCTTCGAAAACTTTCTCTCTTCCACCACTATGCCGGTCTTCGACGTTAAAATCACCGTTCGTGAAGCGTTGAAACCACTCACGACACGTTCTTTCACTAATAGCGTCCTCACCATACGTACTGGAGAGCATTCGACGAGACTCAGCCGCTGTTTTCTTCATATTGAAACAAAACAGTAACACCTCCCGCAAATGACGAGAATTTGGCTCGTAAACTGACATTTTCAATCGAGAACAACTTTATGATGCAGACACAAATCGACTAATGTTTGAATGAGGTTCTGTTGACCGAGGTCCAAGCTAACTGCCTGACGTCTGCGATCTGTTTCTTTCGACCGCTACTTACCATTGTCGCCACCTATCGGCAAACAGCGGAAGCAAAGTTGTACACCTTATATTTGGTAATCGCTGTAAAAAAAAAAAAATTATAAAATTTATTTATAAAAAATTTATAAAATTTTATAAATATAATTTTTTTTATAATGTTCCATTTATAATGAGCTTAGAACTTTCATACATTAAGTGGCAAAATCATGCAAGGGTCCGCCATTCTAACTTAATCTCATTGGGGCCCATCTGAAGGCCCAAGTGGGGGCCTGGACCTGATGTAAGAAAAAACAAACAAGTGTAGATCAACACAAGACTATGTCAGAGATTCATAATTAAAATTCCGCAGTTTCTGAATGCATTGCGAATATATGGAAAAGGTAAACAGTAGATATTAACTACTTTCTTTTGCATTGAAAGAAAAAGTCGCTTTCCTGAAATTCTTTTGACATTTTTGTTTGTTTAATAATAGTTTTAATGCTTCCATTGAAAAAATTAACAGCATTATTAACAGCGTAATCAGAATTTTCATATTTTTTTTTTGAATTTCAGAAAATTTTTGAATTTATAAATATTTTTGGAACCACTTTCTCTTTTGATCTCAACTTCATCTCCTTCCGGTTAATGATCGCAGGAGCCTTTTTCTCTCCTGTAATGCATACACACTAATAAAGACAAGGTGCTTAAACCTTAAGGTCCTGGCACAAGCAAATGCATGCGACTGCAAACCTTTTATTTCTTTTATATATTTCTTTTCCAATGCACCTAAAATTCTGAAAATTTAAATATGAACTTATTTCACATATGGGATTTATATTTTCTTTATTTTAATTTTCAAACAATTCTGTAATTAATTTAAATTAAATTCAAAAACAGTAATTTTTTTTTAGTGTTTTCGAGATATTACTCGGTATTTTCAACTTAAAAACCTGAATAATAAAAAGTTTGTAAAATAATGATTTGTATTTCAAATATTTATTATTAGTGCAATAATTAATTTTTCAAAAAATTCAAATTGTTTTTTTTTTTAAAAATTGTGTGAGATTAAATTTTTTTTTTAAATATTAACTATTACACTAAAATAAATGTTTTAAATACAAACCACTATTTTACAAATTTTTTATCATTTCAGGTTTTCGTCAAATTTTTTTGAGTTGAAAATACCGAGTAATACCTCGAAAACACCAAAAATAATTGACTGTTTTTGAATTTTAATTTAATTAATTACAGAATATTTTGAAAATTAAAAACAAGAAAATATAAACCTACATTCTTCACAAGTTCATATTTAAATTTTCAGAATTTTAGGTGCATTGGTAAAAGAAATATATAAAAGAAATAAAAGGTTTGCAGTTACATTTGCTTGAGTCAGGACCTTAACGAGCAACTTCTTCAAGCAATTATAAAACGAAATTAGAATATAGTATTCGACTCAATATAATAATCAATAAGAGGAACTGTGAAGATAAACATGAAATAAGACACATTCCTTTACTATAGATGTAAAAATTGAACTAAAAATACAATTTACTTTGAACTACTGATACTTACAAAAAAAAAAGTTATTCTGATGTGGATAAGGATGAAATTGAAATTGTGAGATCACTTCGAAACTTTCCGAGTTGGTACAAAAATCAGGGGAACAGGTACAAATAATTATTTTTATAATTTTGTAACTCGAGATCACTAACTTCCCACTCCTTTCTTCCCTTGTCCACCCCACTATCACTTCAAACCTTTTCCAGTTCGTAAAAAAATCATGTGATCATTACAAATCTATACCTATCGGTAAAATCTATATCTATCCCTAAAACCTGGTAGAAGTATCCTAACAATGTTTGCCCATTCCCTCACCGCCCTCCCGTTTACCCCCCCCCCATAGTTCTAGATTTTGCCTCCCGGTTAATATATAGCGTCATTATGCACAACAATATTTTAGTTCCAATTGTCGCCATCAGGTTAATCTCTGGCGCTATTATGTTCAACGATATTTTACTTCCACTTGTTGAATAACAATTTTTTTTGTAATTCCAATTCTACCTCTAGATGCATTCAAGAAAGTTCATGGTCATCCCCCCCCCCTCCAAAATTAAAAAGGTTATTTTTATATTTTTTGCATTATCTACACTATGGTACCTACCTGCCACGTGTGAAATTTCAGTTTGTAGCATGTTCGAAAGTATGCTAAACATGTACATGGAAGTATGGTATGGTAAAGGGCCGCGCGGTTGGCGTTGTCGCTATGACATCGGCCTCTCGCCTCTTAGTACCGGGTTCGGTTTTCTTGTGGGTTTCATGATGGTGGACGATCCGCGCTGGGCAGGTTTTCTCGGGGTTCTCCCGTTTCCCCTGCACTTCTCCCACCATACTTTCTCAGTCTTTCTCTCCATCTGTCCTTATTTCCATGGGATAGTACAATAGACCTCCGGTCACAGTGCTTGGCTTCTCTGCCTCCCACATTCACTACCTAACATAACACGGTATGGTAAACAGATACATACATCCACAAACTTCCCATTTATATTATAGATTAATTAATATCATCAAATTCTTCTACAATCTTCAATTACAGATTTCTGTGAAAAGTGGCCAATGTCAAAGTTTATGCGACTTTTGCTGTAACATCCTAACAATAGACTATGACTGC
>JAFIDM010000005.1:14096808-14119320 GCA_023159025.1 Thereuonema tuberculata | reverse complement strand
CGAATATGTGAACTTTGTAATTGGAGGGAAAACAATTCCAAGAACGCACGTAAAAGACTGAATAAAACGTATTAAGTGAAAATAAAGAAAGGTGGATCGGAGAATTGTAAGCAATTAGATGAGTCACTGAAAAAACACGAACACGTGATTCTTCTTTTCGCTAAGTTCCCGAGAATTTGAAATTATCTCGCTACTATCTGAGATTGAATTCAAACAAAATGAAAATGAAGGAAATAAATTTCAATTAAGGTAAAAATTAAATTTAGAAACGTAATTATTTTTACAAGCCATTTCTAACTGCACGGGCGATCTTGGAATGGCCGTTCTTTTTCTTCGTTCTTATATAATGGTGATCGTAAAAGCCTCTATCTCCTACAAGGCACGTCTGTGCTGACCGGTGTTGTTTACGGGTAGCCTATGAGCGTCATGGTTTTTTTTTTTTCATGAACATGGACAGAGATACAGCTAAATGAATTCAATACGAACTAAACGCTTGTATGAAGCAATAATAATAATAATAAGAATTTTATTTTTCTTATTTCACCAATTTTCTTATAGCACCAATACAATGAATATTAAAAGCAAAACAACAAAACAAACAAAAGGACAGATTTATTTTTCCTTAATTTTTAATATATTTAAATCAGTAAATAATAATAATTGTGTATTATTCTGCGTCGAATGTAACATGGAACATAGTGTGGACGAAGAAATGCTCAGAGCTCGTGGGAACTAAAAAGAAGTGAATGCATTTGGTAGCAGATGGTAAACTCATCTGACCATTTGTGCATGTGGTTTTCTGTCAACAACCAGTTGCACAGGATTTCATTATAGAATCCCAATTATCCGTTGCAAATTGCCTCGAAATATTATGGAAATCTACATAACGAAGATCCGCTTACGAAAGGATTAAAAAAAAAAAAAAAACCCTCATTAAAATATTTACGAAATGGCCGTTGGGAATGACGTAACGGCCTGTAATTAACTTCTGCAGATACGTTATTTACGACTTATCGCTTGTTCATCTGTCTACACTATTATGTCTTAAATCACGAAACTCGCTACTACGACCGTTAATTCTTTTAGTAATCCATTAATTTACGCTTGCCTTGATATTATTGAAATGGATTGACTTCAGGATTAGCTTAAAAATAAACATTGGAGAATTTAACTAATTTTTTTTAGAAATGAAAAACTTTTTGATTCTATTCATCAAATGTTATAACTTTAAATAAACAGAGATTTTTCATTTGTACACTTGTGCTTTGGTCCTTGACCCGCCATGTTGCTGGGGAAACCCAAGAAATAGAAACATTTACATAATAATACAGTCAAACTCGGGTATAACGCGGTTGTTTATATCGCTAATCCGGATATAATGCGATTTGGTATTGGGCCCCTTCTATTTTGGAAAAGGTGTATAATTGAAAAATTAACCATATTTTTGCCCAAAAAGTACGAAAGGATGGCGGCGCCAAACCGTAAGAAAACAGAAATATGAAGATTTTGGCTAATATAACTCATCAAAGTGTTGAAAAGGTTAATTTTATGTTAATTTTATGTTAAATTAATTTAAAAAGTGTTATAAATATTTAATTATAAATAAATATTTAACATGTTTACATTATAAATATTGTATAAAATTCTCTCACATAGCTCTGAATGATGTAGGTAATCGCGAAATAACCATTTTAAATCGATTTGGAATCGTGTGGGCGATAATAGGGTTCGAGTATATGACATGTGACATCGCGATATTAAAAAAACTCGGGCAGATCGCGATCTTCGAGATCTTGGATCCGAAAGATCGCGATATAGCCGAGTTTGACTGTAATAATAATAATGATAATAATAAAGCTGCAATGTTTTCAAGAAAGATGTGCAGTTCTTTCAGGAACCTTTGGTTTATTTTTATTTTAGAATTTTTAGAGATATTGCGTGTTATTTCTCTTTCATCCCATTCAACTGTTTATTGTGTCTACTTGCCATGTGGAATTTTTTCCATTAACAGAATTTTGTAAAGACCGAAATCAATGGAAGGTGCAATGTCTGATGAATAGGGCGGATGAATCTGAACTTCCCAGCCAAGCTGTAACAGTTTTTCTCTGGTCATCAAAGTTCCTGCGTGCTTATTGTCTTCCGTCTTCAATATTAAATTGACGACACAAAATTCACCAATTTTGATCAGTTTTTGTTTTAAATGCACGCTGATACGACAGCTGTCACAATACAATCTAACAAAATGATGTCGAATGATGTTAAAGACACCTAAGCGCTACTAGAGCCAACATACGTAAAAAAACCCGAACGAACTTTTTTGGCCAACAGAAAATATATTAAAAAATAAAAACATGTACACATACATGATATAAGGTGTTCCTAATTAAAGTTAACATTTCGAAAGGCTGGAAACCAATTAGAGAAACGACTTCATACACATGAGGACATACTTGGCGCGGAAGTTTGTTTGTCGCAAAAAAAAATCTACTTCCGAAAGTTGCCGCTAGGGCGATAAATTGCGCTGCAATACTGTAAGTGGATATGGTTTCCCCCGGTAATGGAAACGTACTGAAATTGGAACATCGCAAGCTCAACTATATCATTTGATATGAGAGTCACTCGTAATGTTGTGAAAATGGTGTCGAATGACGTTAAAGACACGTAAGAGCTAACTTACGTAAAAAAAAACGAACGAACTTTTTGGCCAATCCGATATAAGAGTGAACTTTCTAAATTTCAAGTCAGGTCATCTATTCTATATAAAAGAATATACAGTAGGGAACTATCATCCCTCACAATTTATAAGTAGGGATTGATATTGATACCAATGATGAAGAGGATTATAGGAAGAGGTTTGGACACTATGAAAGAGATATTGAAGTTAAATAGGTTGGATTTAGTGAATAAAGTTAAGAAGAAGTATGATTCATTTAGAATTAAGGAAATTGAAGGAGAAAGATGGTTTTCTCGTGTTTGAACAAGTACAGTGTGAATTCAGTAAAAATTTATAGTAAATATGGAGTAGAGGGAGTATTTGAATATAAAAATAAGTTGAAGACTATTTTGTGCTCAAAAGTTAACGAAAGTGGAGGGGGAATGAAATGAGTTATCATTTATTAAATTGAATGTTCGATACATGAGGTTATTTTACATTGGAAAAAGCAAAAGAACAATAAGGGAGCGGAACATGGTATCTACATTAAGAGAAGGTTAATAGATAACTCATTAATAGCAGAACATTGATACTTGAAAGGGCATTTAATAGGGATATTGTAATTACTGCCATCGCAGTCCTGCTAGCGATAAAAACAACATAACCAGCAGATATCTTGATGGTGATGCAAGAAAAAGAAGCATTAGAAAACCTGAAGCCTTGTCTCCAAAACAGAGAAAAGCAGACCAGTAAATAATGAAGACTTTCCAATAACTAGTAATGAAAACTTATTAAAAGAAATAGAGTTCTTAAAGAGAAAAAAACTGCGGTTGACAAAGAACTACAAGAGAAAGTTCTGCGAAAATTTGTAGCTGTTTGTGAAGAGATGAGAGTCGGGAAAACAAAACGTCTGCTGCATTTTCAGAAAGGCCTTATCACCTTCATCCGATAGACTTTGGAACTTTCAGGATAGATTTAAATCATTCATTGTCAAATGCATATTAAAAGCTAGTTAATCAATATGTACTAGTGAACATTTTCTCTCAGATCAGAGGACATTTCTATGCCCATCATTTGCCCTCTGAGGTGAAAAGATGTATTGGTTTATTACACTTAGGGATGGATTCTTCCTACGTTCAATTAACAAAACATACGTCTTGTTGTTACAGGCGAAGACTCCAGTTTCGTGTCACCATGACAATTCGAGAAAGTTCCGAATGTGACGGAACCATTGTCTAAAGGTGAGACGGAAATGAGAGATGCGATTATTACATCTGCTCTTGATGCAACTGTCTCATCAGGAGCTAATGTTGGGTCAGTCTGATCTTCTGAAGTTTTCCGATCTTTGGATACCTCGCACTCCGCGGAAGATCATGTGATCGCTCCCTCGGGATTCCAACTGGAGAACAAGTTCTATGAGCTACGGAGACAACAGGATGGATTAGAAACCCTTCCAAGAGGAAGATTATTTATCTCAACTGTCCCCAGATTGGTTTAAAAAAGTAAGTCAGTTTGAACTAGCATTTATTCAGATGCACGGAGTGGATTCTGTTTCACGAAAAAATGTCGTGAAGAAAATGTGCAGGGAAGAAAATTTGCGGATGTTGCCCCCGCAGTTGCGAAACATTGAACAGACAAGAATGTTTTTACGAATGAGGTAATTGGACGCCTTGGAAAAACTTCATCAGAAATAAAAGTTAAAGCAGAAAGATCGAAGTAAAACCTCTCATGGAATACGAACTCAATTTATAAAAGATCTATTGATTTATTTTTTATATTATTCATTTTAGAAATTATTGAATTCTTTCTCTTTTAAATACACGAAGAAAGTGTTTACCAAGATTTCTTTAAGGAAGGTAAATTTGTTTTCCAAATATAGAAAAAATAATTTAAAATGAATTTAGTGCTATTATTTTTTTTCGATTTTTTTTCTAATAATCGTAAATAAGTGAAAAAAAAAAAATATTTGAAGTGAGAAAAAAATTCATTAGTGTAAAATTTTTCATTTGATTTATAATAATATATGAATGTTCAGCCATTGAATTCTCTCCTGTTACCAAGGTGACGTCATTTGCGGCAGCCAATAGCAGACGTTTCTCTTGAATAACCTTGATAGACTTCATCGTTTCGTCCTAATGCTTTTCTGTGAAATTCTTCTCATCTTCACGCGCTAATTTCTCGACAAGGCTCCACAAAGATAAGATTTCAAGTCTAAAGATTAGACCGTCTCTAGTCGTTAAATGTACATACCAAGTTTCAAGAAGATGCATCCAGAGATTCAAAAGTTAATAGAAAGGAGAGAAACTGGGAGATTTGGTGAACCTCATTTTCCTAAGAAAATAGACTCAAAAACAATAGTTTAACTTCCTTTGCCATTCGCTAGAGGGCGCAATCTATCGCGTTCATTTTTATTCTTTAATAGTAGAACATTTACGAATAAAAATAATACAACAAATAAAATAATTTCTAAACTGAAGTGGTATGTATAAAGTAACTATCAACACGTAATATCTTTGTAGGTGAAACATACTACTCGCTTAAGGCATGCATTTTATTACTTAATGTACAACAGAATTAATGGTCTGAGATTTTTTATAATGCTCGCGACTAGAGTTGAAACTCCCAGAATGCAACGGAGATTTTAGAGTTTCCTTTCCTGGCCGTTCGCTAACAGGAAAAGTTCTCAACAGTCAAGCTATGGAAATTATTCTTAACGTTGCTCGTCGATTTCCCTAGCTTGACTGTTGAGAACTTTTCCTCGTCGAAATGTTGAATGTGAAGCAGCGACCGCCATTTTCTCTCCTATTTGAATGTTAGCGAACGGCCAGGAAAGGAAAATCTATAATCTCCGTTGCATTCTGGGAGTTTTAACTAGCCGCGAGCATTATAGCTTTTGTTTTTGTATGGAACAAAGCATCTGCAAACTCGCAGTCCCTCCACATTACGTATATCATATAATTATTAAACCCTTTGAATATGTCGTATATTTCATAGTTCTTTAACAAGGGTTGCAGTTTATCGTTTAATTCTGCTTTAGTTTTTATTTCGGACAATTCTGTAACTTTGATCAGAAACTGAAACTTTCTGACGGCATTAAAAACAATAAAAATATAGTTTATTCGTAATCATTTATACGTTTATACTGTTCGGTTTTGTTTACGAGAGCCTTCAAAACTTGCTAAAATTGTTCCTATATTCAAAAATGATTGCTTAAATAAAATTGAGAACTATCGACCTATTGCCATACAACCTATTATTAATAAAATAATTGAAACATTCAAGACAAATAAAATAAATAACTTTTTAAATAAACTTAATATCATTCATGCAAATTAATTTGCTTATCAAAAAAATAAAAATACAACTAGTTTTTTAGAAACATTAAGCAATAATATCAATAACAATTTGAATAATAACAATTTCTCACTTGTCTTATTTGTAGATTTAACAAAAGCATTTGATCTAATAAATTATCAATTGCTTTTCAAGAAACTTGAAAATTTAGGAATCAGAGGAATTACATTGGAAATTATAAAAAATTATTTTAAAAATAGAAAGATTTGTGTATCTATAAATCAAACTAATAGTAGGAATAAAAAAATAAAAACAGGAGTTCCACAAGGCTCAATTTTAGGACCTTTATTTTTCATTATTTATATTAATGATATTTTTATGCATATCACTAATTGCTCTATGTTTATTTATGCAGATGACATAATCTTAATGAAAAATGGAAAAAACTTATCAAGAATAAATAAAGTTTTATAAAATGATTTTAATGTACTACAGTGTTGGATACACGATAACAAACTGCAAATTAATGAAAATAAAGCCAAATGTATGCTCATACATCCTAGAAAACAAATAACTACTTTTATACCAAATATATACTATCATAATCACGAATGCCTATATGAAAATTTTTCTGAATGTAAAAAATGCCACAAAATCACTAACATAACATCAATTAAATATCTTGGAATAATTATAAATGATACATTTACATGGAATACACATATTAAACATTTATATGCTAAATTAAATACAATAACTTATATCTTTTATCATATAAAAAATTTTCTACCAATTAAAACAAAAATTATGATTTATTTTGCATTTTTTTGACTCCCAAATAAACTATGCTAACTCAGTATGGAACAAAACATATAAAACCCATAAAAAAAATCTAAATAATCTTCAAAAAAAAATATTAAAATTAGTTTTTTCTTCTTGTAGTAATAAAATAAAAAAAAATCGATGATGATCTTCTGATAAAAAGTAAAATCCTCACACCACAACAGAAATTTTATTGTAATTTGATAATTAGTAATTACTTCACTCTAATTCATAAAAGTAACATACCTAATAATAGTAATTACAATATGAGAAATAATCTCTACTTAAAATTACAATATCCAAAAATCTTAAATAGTTATGGAGAGAAATAATTCAATGTATCTATTACAATCTATTATTAATAGAATTGGTTTAAAAAATGTTAATGATTTTTCAAAAATTTCTTTATTAAAAAAATTTGTGAGAGAATGGCTCATAAAACATAACAATATACTGAATTACAAATAGAATTCATTTTTATTTATTTTATTTATTATTATTTTTTTTTTAAATACATTTACATTCTCTTTATGTCTGTTTCATGTTATTTTGTAGTGACAATGGTTTTATTATTATAAACTATTATTATCTATCTTTAATTTGTAGTTTATTCACTTTTTTATTTGACAGAATAATTATTTGCGTTTTAAATAAAAATGTATAATTAAGTAACATTTATTATAATGTAAAAAGAAAATTGTTTTTGATTTTTTTTTCCTTCCTTCATCTTAACTTAATTATTAAAAATATATTTTTTTATTATTATTAATTTCTAAATTTATTTTTATATATTTATAATTTTTTTTTATTATTTATTTATTTTTCTTTTAGTATTTCTTGAGTAAATTAAATAAAACAATGACTTTAAATCTGTAATATTCCTGTGCGATTATATTTGTATTTTTTTTTATGCTGTTATTTTATGTAATTAAACAATTTGTATAACATAATCCAAGCACCTGTTGACGGGATCTCTTTGTGGGAGATCCTAACAGGACTTTAACATTGTATCAAAGAAAATTAAATTATTATTATTATTATTAATATTATTATTATTATGTAGCTTTACGTGCATTAATTGTAAAATGAAAAACGGGAAAAACTACAGAATGCACAAATTTGTTTGCTTTCACGCCTTGAGCCATCATCGACCGCAATCTGGGACAGCTGTTTCGTCCTTATTAGGACTCATCAGCCAGATAGTCCCACTTCCGAGTGCTGGAGAAGGATCCACAGGGTTTTACGCGTTCTGAGCTTGATCAGCGAGGCTAAATCTGGCTGATGAGTCCTAATAAAGACGAAACTGTCCCCGATTGCCATCGATGATGGCTCTAGGCGTGAAAGCAAACGAATTTGTGAAGTCGATAGTTTTTCCGTTTTTCATATTATTATTATTATCATTATTCGACGGAGTAATTGTGTTTCGTGTAGTTGCGGTTCGCAGTATATTTCAATTTTTTTTAATTTCTGAAATCCACTTAGACGTGGATTTGAATTGCTATGGTTCACCAAAACTCGATCCAAATGTTTATTTTAATAATTACTACACATGTTAATATCATCTATTAAATTCTTAAACTTACAATGTTAATTTTTGAATTCATATTAATCAAGATTTTTCTATCAGCATTTTATGTGATAACAATTGTATATCACCTATCGATAGATAAAGTATATCTATTTAGACAAAAATTAAATGTTTTAAATATAATAAGAAAAGAAAGAAAGGTTTATTTCGTAAGAAAGGGTTTGAGGAAGAATTACTTGAAATTTTTCCCTAATACAAGAGCATTTGTAAACGGGGTTTTCCATATATCTTTCGCAAGTGACATTAATAATTTCATGATTTTTCATTTATAACTTCCTTTTGTAAATGAAAGAACGAACAAGACTTTGCAGTATTGCATCACCAAAAATTAAAAAAGAAAATATATTTCGCTTAAATAATTGATTAATCAATTATATAAATTACATAAAATAGAAATATTTAAGAAGATGATGATAAATGAAATTGGATAATGAATATATTTTGAAATTGAGATTATACTTAAAATGATCTTATAAATTCACCATTACGTTATTTGGCCAATCTCTTTCTAACATTTTTAATAATTTTTATTGTTTCTGCTCTTATTTATACTTGTTATTTTTCTCTAGTCTAATTTGTTTTTTTTTTGTTTTTGTTTTTTTGGAACATGGGGAAAAAAACTCTGAGATATGAATTGCTAGGGTTCACCAAATCTCAATCCAAACGTTTATTTTAAAAATCAACAAATAATTAAATGCGAAACAATCTCGGTTCTGGTACAGATTAGATCAAGAGCAACACGCGGCTCTTAAACGGATGATTTGCGGCTCCAAAAATCCACATTTCCCGGACACAAATTAAAAATCCTAATTATTTTTTGATTGGCTGATTGGGAAGCTTTTTATGCTTATGAGTCTAAATATTTTTATTTTCTTATTGAAACAAAAAAAAAAAAGTGTCTTATTTTTTTTCATAGCAGAAATGTTTCCGAGCCTGAGTAATGCTGGGCGAACACGTACCAATATGCGGCAATATTGGTGGACAATATTGGTCATTATTGATATTGGCAGTTGGTATTGTGCGCGAACACACAGGTTTTCCTTTACGAGTATTGGCCTGGTTACGGCGTTGCTCACTAGGGAGAGCTAGAGAGAGCGTGTTTCCGTACAGAATTGCTATAGTATTAAACGCCGTCCCTCTGTAGAAATCAATTAAGATTCTTTCATTATCAATTGACAAAATGTTGTTGTTTGAATTATCTGTTTTGGGCCGACCCATTTTGCTGATTTTAAGCCTTGTTTCTCAAACAAAATGGCCGGCGTCAGTGAGTGATTTTCCGATTGTCCCGCTTTCCTTCTACGTCACCATTGTCACGTGATTTCATCCGTTCATGTGATTCGCTCGCTCACCAGCAATATTTCTCGCCAACTAAAATTGTTCCTTTTTTTCCAACAATCGCCAATGGGCAATATTGTTCATTTTTATTGCTGGAAACGGTTGGTACCAATAAAAATGACCAATATTGTCCACCAATATTGCCGCATATTGTTCGCCCAGCATTAGATGATGATATCAGGTTAGCGGATGGGCATTTCTGGAAGTATCCTACAAATTTGCCATTTGCAAATATTTGGCCATAATGTTCTTACAAATATTTTTTACCATACATGAATGTAGAATACGACATAGTACTTATGAACATTAGCCGCAAGGTACAGTCAATAACAATTCCGTATTAGTAAGAATTTTCCTTAATTTTTGAGCTGTATTTTTACTTAAAAATTCTAAATACTATATTTTGACTTACTAGTGATAAAAATACTCTAAATACATCTGTAATACATGAACTTAAAATTTTCCCCCGAAATATAATAATTTCTTATTTAAAAATACTTCTAGTTAGTTAGAGCTGATTGTTGATCGTATATTGATTCATTATTGTTACTTTAATATATAATTTATTAAATTATTTAGTAGCAGATATGTACTTTATAAACAAACACAATATATAATAAGCTTAAACAAAAATATCGCATAAAGAAATACTTATTCTTCTTCGTAAGCTCTTCAATATTCAAATACGAATCCACTTCAAACTTTCAATATCACTTGACAATTCTTATTAAATTATCGGTTCACTAACAGTTCGCAAACAGTTCTTTAAGTAGTTCACAAACAGTTCTTTAAATAATGTTCATTCTTTGGAATTCAAGTTCATTAGTTCAAAAAAACACCAACCATCTTCGACGAATTCATCTTTTCTTTGTTGGAACATCGTCACACTTTCTGGTGCTAATTTTCTCACGCGCTGCGTGTCATTATTCAAATCAATCAATGCTTTAATTAATTTTTACTTAATTTCCACAAAGAATATTTTTTATGTATTTTTTCTTGAGTTTTATAAAACTCAGTAATATTTTCTTCATATCCAGATCTTCTAGCCTATTATTAAAAAAACAACTTGTGTGCGTACATCCGCAACAATAGAATTGCGCAACAATTGCACGCGCGTTGCCCGGCAACAGGAGTTCCGTGATTATTTCTGTCCAAAACAATTAAATGTCGTCCGTGCATTCCATCAAGAGTATTATCGTCTGAACTGCGCATTTCCGATTCTACAAATGGATTTCAATAGTGTATTGCATATATTGAATTTAAACTTTTATGTAGTTTTAGTTTTTGTTTATTTGATGTAATTTTTTTTTTTTTTTTTTGTGAATAAATAAAATGTTGTTTTCCGTTACATACGCGAGCCTTCCGGAGCCAAGCGACATTCTAGTATTAATCAACTTAAAACTTGACATGGAAATTTATAGGCAAGAGAAGATCTAAGTATAATCTTATATTATAAAAGCGCTATTCTGTCTGTCATAAGATTTTACGTTTTTCCAATTTTGTGACCATACTATAAGAGATAGATTGATCATGTAAATGGATAAAATGTAGATCTTTTTAAGACAAACAAAATGCTACAAAAATCTTTCGAAAAAAGTTTTTGGTTTCCAAGATGGCGCCTTTTAAAGGGTCAAATTTTGACTTTTTCTCAATTTAAACGAAAAGTATAAAAAATGGAAGAGAACATTATATTGAGAAAATGTTGGCATTTGAAAGTTCTATCGAACGATGTGTCACTTATTCACAAACGCTTCATCGTTTGCAAGATACATGCAGAAATGTGAATTTTCGGTGTGTGACGCCGACCCGCAATACATCCGAGTTATTCGGAGAAGCCACAACAGCCAGGGAAGTTATAGTGTATATTCTCCGACGATCGCAACATTAATTTGCTAAATAAATAAAGTTTGTTTTTTGAATGCTATATATGCAAGAGTTCCGGAGCGAAGCGACGGTACTCGGCTATTATTAGTATTATTATGTATTATAAAAACGTGTATTATAAAAACGTTATTCTGTCTGTCATCCTGTAAGCAAAATGTTAAATAACAAATTACTAATATGTTACTAAAATAGCGAATCTATTCATAAAAAATGAAAATATATTAAACAACTGTCCAACTATACTGATTGGCGACGTAAATATAGATATTTTCAAAATGATTAAAAACAATGCAGTACAGAAATATGTAAAACTCATGTGCAATAATGGTTTCAAAAATCGTCTTTATGGAACAACATGAAACAACTGTACAATTCATGGAAATACGAAAACAAATATAGATTATATTTTCGTAAATAAACATGATATCAAAACACCAGGAATAACATGTAAAGAACGAATCGGATAGTTGAAAATGAGAAAAAAACAGATCCAAATTTAATCTATAAAGAACTAATCAATGACGTTAACAAAACAAAATTCATGAAAATCTACACATATAAAAAAAAAAGTCCTGACTCACTCACTCACTGACTCATCAACGCCCACCCAAACCCTTGGACCTAGAAAGCTGAAATTTTGCACAGAGGTTTCCTTTATGATGTAGACAAGGAATAAGGCCGGATTTTTCGAAATTCTTACGGAATAGGGAATAATCTGGCAAACTGACGGTGAAGTGTATGGCGGCAAGCCTAGGTGTGTGGCACCAACCCGCAATACACCTGAGTTAAGTGGAGAAGGCCAGAACGGGCTGGAAAGTCGTATATTCTCCGATCTCAATATTAATTTGCTAAATAAATAAAGTTTTTTTTTTAATGTTATAGATGCAAGGGTTCCGGAGTGAAGCGACGGTACCCGGCTAGTATATATATAAATAATTTATATATTTATTCATTAAATATTATTAAAATAATTAATTATTATTAAATAAATAATACAAATAAATAAATAAGTAAATAAATAAACAAACAAATATATTGTATGGACTTTGATATTTGAAAATTTCTTAATATGGATTTTTACAGATGAATGTTGACATTCTGCAATACTAACAAATACTAAGAATTTCCATTACAAACAAAACAACTGATTCTCACTGACTGAACTAAATAATCCTAATCTATTTGGTTTCGTGTGTTTGGATTTAATTAATATTATTTTGGATTTGCTTAAGCCAGCTTTTGCTTTTCCGAATTTTAAATCACTTTTCACCGAATAGAAATTGGAAAAGATAGAATGTAATTTACATATAATTTCGAACACTAAATCTATTGTTTGTATGTTGTTTTCGTAACTATAAAATGAATCAAGTACAAATAATAAGACGCCGTGTTTTAAGAAAAAATAATCTTAGTTGTTTGAGGAATTTATTTTTTTAACTTCCTACAAATTCCCAGTCCTAATTAATGATTTGGCAACATTCGCAGAACAGCGGCAACGAAAGAATTTTTCCCTAGTTTTAAAGGAAGACAGCGATGATACGACAATACTGACCTTGAAATATCTGGAAATCCCCACTTGTGCATCGTCAAGATAAATATCATAATATTACCTTTTTTTTTTTTGGCTTTTAATCTGAAATTGCTGATATCGAGAACGATAAAGGTTAATGGGACAAGTATTAGGTGAGAATTATTATTATTATTATTAGTTTTTGATATTATGATCTTTTCTATTAATGAATCCAGAGTTCTTTTATGTTGCGTATGACTTCTTCGAAAACTTTACGACAACGAAGGAAGGCACAAGGGAAAGTAAAAGGTTTTCGCACCCCGAAATCTTTTTACTTTATCTTGTGCCTTCCTTGATTGTAGATACAGTCGGACCTCTATTTAACGAACCTCTATTTTTGCGAATTTCTCTATTTTGCGAATTTTTCTTTGGAACCAAGAACATTTTGCTAATTTCTTCGTAAAATAACCTCCAAATAGCGAAATGCATTTTCTATTTAACGAACTTTTTCGAGGATACCAGCTGAGGGAAACAGAAGAAATTGTTGATGATGTGCTGATTGATGATTATCTTTCACTTGATTTTGAAGTTGAGACCTCGGAAACACTAACTGAATCGGATATTTTGGACAGTGTGAAAAATAAAAACCATACAGCTATGAATTGCGATGAAGATGAAGATGATGAAAATGGGAATGATCATGGAAGAAATCAAAAAACCTTCATATGATGAAATGCTAAAATCATTTGAAACAATCCGACGCGGATTACAATTTGAAGAAAATACGCCTGAAGGGGTTTTTGGTGCATTGCAAAGATGCGAGACGTATTATAAGCGAAAACACTTTTTCAAAAAAAAAAAAAAAAACTCAGACAAAATTAACAGACTTTATTAATAAAATTTAAGTAGGCAAGTGGTAATATATGCTTTATGTCATTAAAATTATTATTTTTTAATAATATTTATTGTTTATGTATTTTAAATCTGTTTTATGTAGTTTAAAGTAATTTTAAAAGGTGAATCTCTATTTAACGAATTTTCCATATAACGAACTTTTTTTCGGGATTTAGCGACTTCGTTAAATAGAGGTCCGACTGTATTTTATTTTTAAGTTTTTGTAATAAAGTTTACGAATGTAAATCTTAAAGGTAAAAAGTAAAGGCGTTCCACTACAGACTTTTGGGTACGCGGGTAGTTTAGGTTTTGCTTATGAGATATTCTATCTCTTCCCAGGTACTGTGCTCTTTTAAGGGCCTTATAATACTTAACTTCAAGGGCATAGTCATTCGGAAGAGCTCGAATATATTGTATAAGCATGCAATTAGAGTATTTGTTGTTTGTTTTAGATCTGTTTATAAGCATATTTTTGAAGGGTATAGGTTCGGCCGATTGCCGCGGACTATTGGAGCCTATACCTCCAACGCGTCCAAGGATGTAGGTAGACTATTAAAATGGCCTGGAAAACTGGAGTCCTTGAACTTTTGTGATAGGTTCGCTCGGTGTAATGAGTAGAAGGGTAGAAATATGGACTGACACAAAAAAGGCTGTAATTTTAGAATGTAAAAATTCAAAAATTTCAATAATCATTATACTAGGAAGCTGAATCCATTTTTTTGTGGATGTTTATATTGTTAATCCCAAAATTGTTATTTTTAGTTTAATTGCGTAGGAAAGTGAGGCTTATGAGATTACTAATCCGTCTGTGTTCATATTGGAAATATTGGATTTCTGTCGTTGTCTAGGGATACTAATCCTCTTATTCTCTGCGCGAGCTATAAAGTGTTAGTAATGGACATTCAAACAACTTAAGTGCTTGCGGATTTAATTAATTTTTAGCGATCCATATAGGTGTTGTCGCGTTTGTTTTCTTCGTCCGTGTCTGTCCCTCCCTCACAATTCCTGAACAGAAGGTCGGATCGGTAAACGGTTTTCACCGTCGTGTTCAGAGGCCCGAACATCGTAGGAATGAGGTATTTTGGTTTCTTGTGTGCAATACTCTGAATTTTAAAGTTGAATCTTGTTTTTGTTTTTTTTATATTATGAAGATTCTCTTTAAATAGACTAATTATCACTCTATCTTTAAGGAAACTGAAGTAGTATAGTGGATAGAATATTGATTCAGAATCAGAAGTTTGTGAGTTCGAATCCTAGCCTTGAATGCAATTTATTTTTTTGTTTATTTTAGGAGATTCCCTGTTAATTAAGCTAAAATTTCATTGTCTGTTATTTTAAATTGATGATGCACACTTTTAATGTCCGCATGGGTTTTAATGGGTCGCCATTAATTTTATGCTTTAGCACAATTTTTTTTTTTTTATCTAGTTTTTTTTTTATTTTTTTTTTATTTTACAAAAAATAATAATAAAAAAAAATCCTCGTTTGTATTCTGCAGATATTAAAATTAAATCATTATAATAATAAAAACGAAGACATTTCATTTTACTATTTTCACGACATAAAAACAAAAATAAAAATAAGATCTTTTAAGGAAACTAGGAAGTTTCAGATTAAAATTTTGTTAATTTTGTTTTTTATTTTATACCTACATCTAAAGTCCGACCACAATATCTTGACGATTGGAAGGAACCTCACGTGATTACGACGTATCTATTTTTCAGCCAATCGCAAACAAGGGCTCCTCAAAGTACACGGCTTTAAAAATACATAATATTTAAAAGAAATACATAAAGCTTAAAATATAACAGTTAAATCTTATAATGAAAGCAGTCAACCAATAACTAATAGTGAAGCATTTGCTTTAAACATCATTAAAACTAATTTTTGTTTTGTTTTATAGCTGTAATGTAACATTCTTCGGAAACTCTGAGAGAGGCTAGTGCTGATGTCATGGGGCTCTGGAAGTTTTCCAATCGTCGAGATATCGTGGTCGGACTATAGCGGGTAGCTAGATGTCTTAGATTCTTAGAGTTTTGGTCTAATGTTTGTAAATCTTCTTAATAATAGAACGGAGGGATAAAAAAAAGGGAGGGGGCCCAGAACGGTAAAAGATTACTCATGTCTGTCTATCCGTCCATCTGTGATCGCGATACTTAAACAAACGTACATTCTGGCAAGCTGAACTTTTGGAGGTGATTATACTTTGTTACAAGGTAAATGTCCAATGAGTTTTGCTATATATAATATCGGAGTTACAGATACTGAGCTAAAGGGTTAAAATTTTTTTATCAAAATACGTTGTAGTTAAAACGCAACAATCGAAGTAAATTAAAAAGTATAAATCTAATTAACTGAAATTTTAGAAGTTTGTGTGTAACGGATTCTTTTTGTGGAAAAAAAAAATAAAATAAATAAATAAAATTGAGGTAGTCGAAAAAAATGTCGTATTAAGTGAAACAACACGTTTTAAGAATTTTTTTAAGTTCTGTTAACATAGCATTCGAAAATTGGAAATGAAATTTTCTTTTTTTAATACTTTCTAAAATATTACTAAAATTGATTAATGAATTTTACAACTTTACAGTATTATTCTTTCTTTTTTCCAAAAGAAAAAAATATTTCACATAATTAAATTTGCACTATTTATTTAAATTGTCTGAAACCGATTTAGCTTTAATCAAATCAAACCAGGTGCAAATTAATGGATTAGCAAAAGGATTAATACCTGCTGTTTAAGACATTGATAGCAATTCATTGCTTGGTTTCAAATGGTTTCCTATGGTTTTTTTTTTATTCGCCTTCCTCGCACTGATCCCACTTCAAGAGTAAAAAATTAGATCATTTGTAGTTCGTAAATTAGCATATCAAATTTCACGAAGATTCACGCAATTCAGAAGTTAGTCTATAATATGGACTCACAGACTTCAGTGATTTTGAAGAGTCTCACTTTTATAAGAAAATAATAATAAACCAAAAATTTACCTGGTTTAGAAAAAAAATTAATTCAATAAAGAAGAATTCTCGTTTTCAAAATATTTGCGAGGAGCACTGAGCTTTGTCTGTCATTTTTAGCGTCCCATTTGGGATCTATTGTGATAGCGACCAAAATCAGTAGCTATTGCGTTTGTCCTGTTCGTCCGTCCGTGTCTGTCTTCCCCTAACTACTCCCGAACGAATTTCACCGTCTGTTCAGAAGCCCAAAGACTGTAGGACTAGGGTATTTTCAGGGGTCAACGTCCCCCCCCCCCCTCCCATGTTCGAGATTTTGGGAATTGTTTTCATTGGACTTCCGCTATTTGCTTAACTGTTATACAACTATCTCATTTGAGATGGTTGTATTCTCATTTCAGATGCTTGATGCTTAACGTCTCACAGTTATATACTGAAGGATGTCGGTTCGAATCCATTTATCTACTTTGTTTTTTCTCTTAATCTTTTTTCTTAATGTCCGTGGTTTTTTTTTTGATTTTTTTTTCTTGTTTTTCTAACGTTCTTTTATTTTTTTTTCCTAATTTTTTTTTATTTTTCCTTAAGTTACTATATTTCCTTTTTTTATTATTATTTTTAATTTTTTTTTATTATTATGGGTTGTCCTTAAATTTATGTTTTAGTACAAAATTATATTCATTTTTTTTTTTCTACAGTCAATAATTTTGGAACCCTGAATATAAAGTTTTCTAGGCTTAGTTACAACAACAGCAAAAAACAGAAAAAATGGATTTCTTTGCAATGGCTATCTCTCTTTTGATTTTGACATGGAATGGCCCAAGCATTATGAGACTATTTTCCTCACAGCGATACTCATAGGATCACTCAGCCTGTGTGTATGTGCAGGTATCTACCTCTGTTGAACCGCTGCTTGAATCTTTCTGAAACTTAGCATACATATTTACGCACTGTGTCTATGCTGTGTAATTTGTGGTGAATGTGGTTGGCAGGGAAGCCGAGCATCGCAACCGTAGGTCTTTCACAGACGACTAACTTTTATGTTTGAAATCCTTTTCAAGTGTTTCTTTTATCTATTAGCACAAGACGACGACAAAATTCTCACAGAAACAATGAAATCTAAACAATGGATTTCTATTGTATTGCTATTAATATTCCGTTGTCTTAAACAATTAATATTTATAACATAATATAATATAATATAATATAATAATTTTATTATACTTGATATGGTTGTAACTAGGGTGATCAGACGTCCCGATTTTGGCGGGATAGTCCCGATTTTTAACAATTTGTCCCGCGTCCCGCGGCATTTTAAAAAAGTCCCGATTTTTTTTTTTGGTTATGGAATTCCTTTTTTTGTTTGATTGTCGAACTGGAGATTGCGTGTTTTTTTTTTTTTTGGTTGTTGAACCTGGAGATTCCGTTTTTTTTTTCTTTCCGGTCTCTTTCCCCCCCACCCCCCCGATCAATGGTGTCCCGCTTTGCCAATGTAAAAATCTGGTCACCCTATTGTAACCCCTTTACAAGTGTGATTCGATTAGCGTTACATTTTCAATATTATTGTTTTTTAATAGTTATATAAACGAAAAAGAAAAATACTAATATTAATAATAATAATGACAACAATAATAATACTAGTCACCTTCACATAAGCTGTACTGGGACCGTCCCATTCACACAGACAAAACTATACATCACAACAGACCTTACATTACACTTGTTGATAAGGTCAACAAACAGACCTATCTCATTGATATTGCAGTTCCCATCAGCAAGAACATGCAGAAAACTCACGCTGACAAGATAAGTAAATACACAGACCTAGCACACGAGCTCCAGAAGCAGTGGAGGCAGGACCGTGTACGTGTTGTACCCATCATCCTATCCGCTACTGGTCTGGTGCCTCACACATTGCATCACAGCCTCAGCACACTAGGACTTCATAAAAACACTTATGCACAACTCCAGAAGGCTGTAGTACTCAACACTACACGCATAGTTCGGAAATTTATGGACACAAGCACCCATCCCTAACTATTCTTCCAACTTTGTTTTGTTTTGTTTTATACACTTGACAATATGTGCTTTGGTCCTTGACCCGCCATATTATCTTAGCTGGGGAATCCCATGGTTTGAAACTTTTTCGATATAATAATAATAACAATAATAATAAAAATTATCTTACAAATCTTTTTTTATTCTGCCATCTCTATTTTCTCAAGAAACAATTAATATTTATCCTTAATCTATTAATTTGCGCTTGGGTTGAGATGAATCGGCTTCAGACAAGTAAATAACGCCGACAGGGTCGTACATAGGTCATACATAATGGGAGGGGCCATAAAGGGACCAATTTCGAAAAAATTCGGGCATCTCGAAACACTTCATTTTATTAAACAGTTTTTTACATGTATGGTGCGGTATTGATCATATTATTATTATTGTTACTTATCGCACGTTAATAACGTTCATCATCAAAAAAAACACAAAAAAAACACCTTCAAAAGTTTGGGGAAGGGGACCCTTAACCAGTTACCCAACCAAAAAAAAGAAAGAAGAACTGGCCTATTATAATCATTTTGATCTTTAATCTCATCCTATATACGCCTATGAATGCGGATTTAATTATTTTTTTTTCTTCCGAAAATGTAAATTTCGACTGATTGTGGAATTAGAATTTCAAAAATTAGAATTTAAAAGTAAACGTAGGGTTTTTGTTTTTTTCACGACGTTAAAATAGAAATTTTAAGAAGTAATGTTTTAAGGAAAATAGATTCTTTCGAATTTCTTGTTTACTATTTCTTTCTGTCCGTTTTAAACTTACATTAAATAATAATAATAATACTAATCAGAAATTAAAGCGATCAAGTGATAGCAGCTATTTTGTTTTCGCTGGATCCATGGGACAAATAAGTTTCAGGGCCCATAACCTTTTTATTTTCAAATCATAAATTCGTCAGAGGCAATTTCAGTCCCTCCTCTGCTCTGCCACTGCCTGGGCCCACGTAATTGACGAAGAATCGGTGCCCGGCAGTAACAATTATTGCGACCATCTCTTGATGCACTTCTGGTCGAGCCAATTGCATAATGAGATTGGAGGGGATGCCAATGACCGGAAGCAGAGCAGGCCTCTTACTGCCGAGGGGTCGCAGTCAATCGTGGCCCCGGAAGTCGTCAATTTATAATTCAAACGTTGTTTGGCTTTTCCTTCTGACAATAGCAATGCCGTAGTTCAACAAAAAGAGAGACTTGTTTTTTATTTCATTATTCGTACACCCCCTACTTTGCACTTGAATTCTATTAGAAATATTTATTACTGTTATAAAATTGATTTCTCTACTGTAACAGAAATTGATAAAATTACCAAATTAGATAAATTTTATTAAGAAAATTTACGTTTTGTTTAAAATAAAAGTAGAATATCAGATTAAAAAAATTAAAAAAAAAAAAAAAGTTTCCTAAAGCCAACTTTTCATGAACTTTTTACCTTTTATTCTTTTTAATTCTTGAAAATAAAGTAAACAAATAGTATTTTTTTCGTTATTAAATATTAATTAACATTTTTGTTTTTAATTATTAAAATTTATGAATATTTACTGAAAACGAATAGTAGGCTTTTTTTTTGAATTTTCCTTAAATTTTCAAAAATTTTAATAATTTGAACTTTTCTAGAAAAAATGAGACTCATCAGATCACTTAGTCTGTATGTGTGTATGGTTTACGTCCGTGTTTCCGCTCTCCTAAGTTTTGAACCGCTGCGCTGGATAGATCTTTCTGAAACTTAAGTATGAATATTTAGGAACTAGAAATGATCAAAATTTTATATTTGAAATCTTTTATAAGTGAATTTTTTTTTTTTTTTGTGACAACGAACCCTGAAAAAGGAGGATTGTTTTTAAGGTAGGGGGGTTAAAACTTGAAAAAGAAACCATATAAGTTGAGGTTTTGAAACGTTGTTGTTTTATTGGGATTTTGTAATTTTTAATTTTTAATTGTAAATTGGTGTCTGAATAGTGTTTTTTTTTTTAAACTTGCCATATTTACCAAAACTTACCAAACTTACTAAAATCTTACCAAAATTCACTAAAACTTATCAAACTTACTAAACTTACCAAAATTCACCAAAACTTACCAAACTTACTAAAATCTTACCAAAATTCACCAAAACTTACCAAACTTACTAAAATCTTACCAAAATTCACCAAAACATGCCAAAATTTAACATAAGGTTACCAATCTTTCAAAACTTATCGAACTTCCAAAACTAACCAAAACTTAAAAAAACAGCAACTTACCAACCTATCAATTTACCAAAACTTACCAAACTTATCGACACTTCTCAACTTACAAAAACTTATCAACCTTATCACAACATATCAGAACGTTCCAAACTTATCAAACTTACGAAAACTCACCAAAATTCACCAAAACTTACCAAACTAACTAAATCTTATCAAACTTACCAAAACTTATCAAAATTCACCAAAACTTATCAAAATTAACTAAAACTTAACAAATTTAAAAAAAGCTTATCAAACTTCTAAAACTTATTGAACTTATCAAATTTAACAAAACTTACCAATCTTATCGAATTTCCAAAACTAACCAAAACTTAAAAAAGAAACATACCAACCTATCAATTTAACAAAATTAACTAAAACTTATCAAACTTACTAAATCTTAAGAAGCTTATCAAAACTTACCAAAATTTACCAAAACTTATCAATCTTATCAAAACCTCTCAGAACTTGCTAGAATTTACCGAACTTCATCTGGAACTTGTTATGTTTAGTTTCTAAGATTTTTAATAAATGACAGCTTGAATATGGTTTTATTTGTGTAGTTTTCATTGAATAATAATAATTCGAATGCGCAAGCCTGAAATGGAAAAGATTTGAAATAAAATGTCAAATGATAATTTTTTTTTTTTAAATCAGATAACAACTTATCGTCCCAGAAATTTTTTTAAATTCTGGTTTAAAAAAAGATGAATAAAAAGATAAACTTTGTAAGCAATTAAAATTACATTTTCTCTTTTCAATAGAATACTGAATGTGCTATCAATGGTATCTGTGTTTGCTTAGTTTCCAGTTTAATTAATTATTATTATTATTATTATATCCTCTTATATACAATGGCTTTGGAAAGAGGCATTTTTAACTATATAACTGAAAATTTATTCAACAATACAGATGAAAAATATATAAAAAAATGTGAAGAAACTAGTAAAAAAGCGGCTGATAAAATTAATTAATTTATGGATTTCTGTTCAGTTGTTTTCATTGTAAATCCTATATGTAATACAGTGCAACTTGGATAATTCGAAGCTGAAGGGACCACTACAAAACTTCGAATCATCCAAGACTTCGAATTAAAGAAGTTACATCTTTTAACTTTAATTTCAGGTCCACTGAATGCTTGAAAAGATTATTCTGTAAAATAAGTAAATATTTATTCAGAAAGATCATGGTATGAAAGACATAAACACTACATGTAAGTAAACAAAATAAGATTTATATTATGTAAGCGACAGTATACAGGGTGTTTCAAAAATACACGGCATAATTTCAGGTATGTATT
>JAFIDM010000005.1:14052581-14065400 GCA_023159025.1 Thereuonema tuberculata | reverse complement strand
GAAGCTCATCCTTCGAGTTTAGCAATGCAAAGATTTCAATTAATCATTTGCAATTTAAAATTTAGAACGTATAGAATATAAGAATAAAAATTAAGTTTTATTACTAAACAATTATTAAAAATTTCAGATTATTGTCCGGCTATATATGTATATAATTTTAATTTTATTTAATCATTTTATTCTTCAAGATAAATGATTATAATTTAACAAATCCTAAGTTATCTTATGACAATTCAAAATTAAATCCTTTATTTGAGGAAGTTTTGAGTTTGACTTGATAACTGTCATCTATTTAATTTTTTTTTTTTTATTTTTTATATGTATATAAAAAAGTATAAAAAAGCATTTAAAAAAGCAAAAAAGTATATTATATAAAAGAAATTAAAAAAAGGATATAAAATTAAAAAAACTTAAAAAGAATATTTACAATAAGAAAGAGCAAATTTCTCTAAATAATGTGTTTTTGTGTCTTCCAAATTTTAGTTTAGTTTCAAAATTTAACACCAGATGCCGCTGATGAAGTGAATGTAATTAGAAACCGTACATTCACAGAAACAGTTTTCTGAAATTTGTATTGGGATTTTTAAATTTTAGATAGCTGTCCGGCTCAGCTATATGTTTAGTAATATAAGTTAATTTTTATTCTTATATTCTTTACGCTCTAAATTTCTAAATTGCAAATGATTAATTGAAATCTTTGCATTGCTAAACTCGAATTCGACCACATTTGAGTTTGGCCATCAGATATATATATTATATATATAATTTGCGTGCTTGTTTGTTTTTTTTTTTTCCTTTTTTTATCATATCAAGGTTATCTATAGTTAAAATATGTCTTTAAATTCTTTAGCTAAACCTAAACTTCTTAGTGTTTTTTTTTTTCTGGTTGAGTCGGTTTCTACAAATATTTATTTATTTATTTTTTTTTCCCTTGTTAATTCGGAATTCTATGGTAGTCCATTCATGACAATACTGATAATTCAAAAGTTCCTACTCGAATGAAAAGCTAACACGAATCAGTGAAAAAGACTACGAAATAAAATGGGAATTAAAATATCGAGAAGTGAATTACTTTTAAAGTGAGGAATGCTGATCAAATGAATAGAAAATAAAAACGAACGCTGAATGAAGTTTTTCCCAATGTTTTCACGTGCCATTTTCTCATCCATTCAGCCATTTTGTGTCTCCCAACGTTAAGCCTGACTGCTTCAGTCGAACTAAAATATTTCAGCTACAAGAGCGTGCGTTAAACCTCAGTAAAAAAAAAAGCTCAAAGACAAAAAAACAATTCTGAGGAAACCGTGACCGTGAAAATAGGATTCTGTGACCGTGATGTCTTTGTTGATTAAGTTCTTCATTGATCGAACAAAATGGGCTTTTCTAAAAGGAAGATGCGTTTTCAAAAGAGGCAAAATTAAGAAAATCCAAGGAAACAAACCACCAAAAGCAAGCATTTTTTCTAAGCAGGGACTAACACCTTCTTATTTCCCGAAACTATGTTACCTTTTTTTTTTAGTTTATTCGTAGTTCTTAATACTAATTTATACCAAGGAAAGTTATTCTCAAGTTAAGAAGCAATTTCTTGTCTTCGATTCATCACAAGAATTTCGAAAGCAGAAAAATGATGAAAACCAAAAAAAAATATGCCTTTATACTTGATATCAGCTCGTTATTCATAAATGCCTTTGTCTTATTGTAGTAAGACCATTAAATAGAATTATTTACTTCTTTACAAACAGAAAAAAAAATCCGTAATATTTGAAATTACTTGGAGTAAATTAAATAAATTTAAATCATAGATTGAGAGATATCCTGAAACTAACAAACAAATGCTTTTAGACAGTGTCAAAAGCAGAGCGGCCCCATAATATGCACAATTTCATAAACAAAAGTAGAGTGAACCTAACCAGCGTTTACAATGAACCTAATGGACGCTTACAGCAAACCGGAAGTAGGCGGGTCAAAAGTGGTCGCTTCCGATAAAGAGGAAAACGGCGATAGACGTCCCTTCTAATATCGACCATTCTGAACACACTGGTGGTGGTCACGTTTTTGTCAGACAAAAACGTGAGATATGATAAAAGAAAAACGTACTGAAGCACCGACTTTTGACCCCTCCCTTCACATCCGGTGAATGCTGAACACAATGGTGAAGGTTTCATTCTAATATCTCTAGCCGTTTGGCCACTACAGAGTGACATTCAGCAAGCATAAAAGTAGGAGCGGTCACCTATGTTTTACAGGCAAGCTGTAACCTAGGGGCCGCTAATACAATGCTGATTGAGATCAGTTCGAGTTTTATGAAAGTATGCCGCAAGGAAATGGTCACAACTCTTAATCAAGCCTGGAAGAGCACGTGACATAAATAAATATAATATAAATATTATTTATATAAATCTATATAAATATATCAGTTAATAAGCGAAATTGAAACTTAACATATAAAATGATATTTGAATTTACAATAATAAACAAACATTGCATTACTTTTACATTCATTCACGAAATATTTACAACAGTTCAGTTTTTCAATAACAGATATCACTGAAATACCTGGAGTGATTAATCCATAAGTAAATTCCTAACCCTTTTTTTGGTAACCTTTTATAACCTGAAACGTAATCCTTACAACGATGGTTAATAACAGTGAAATACATGTGTTTAAGAGCGTTTTATTTTAACGAATTTTTAGGTATTTTTATCTTAATATTTTAGTCAATTAAACTTCAGCAAATACAGATACAATCTAAAATATCAAAGACGGTATTAAAGTAGCGCAGGTATTGAAAAAAAAATATCTTTGAAAATATTTGTTTTTGTATCTTGTTGAAGAACCGGATCTTTTCCGTTAATCTTATCTTATTTTTTTATAATACTTCTATCTGAAAGTCTCCGAAGACATGACTAAAATGTTAACTTTAACAAACATTAAAGTTAAATCAAAAATCATGTTTTACACTTATATTTATCTTTCTTAGCTATCAGGTTTTCTTTTTTAATTCAGTTTAATTTCCAAGATAAGAAAATCTTTAGATCCTCCATTTTTTTTACTACACAGTATTTTTTAAATTTTTAGTACAATGAGTTAAAACATAAAAAAATAATTGTTAATTTTGTTGTTAGAATTTTTTTTGAACAATTTAACTGTTTCACTTAAGCATTATAATTTTTATTGTAATTTAATTCAAAACTTCACTAAGTTAAATTTTTGATAAATTTTTTTACAAGAATAACAAATTACTGAATTCGATTTTTTTCGTAAGATTTTAAATAATACATTTTTATAAGTAAATCCTTCTGTTCATTATCATCGCCAGTGTTTAATTTTGAAGAAAATATTTCAGTATTTTAATGATTTTTACATCTATCAGAACAAAATTTCAGATCCCTAGTGTAATTCTAAATTTTGATGGTCCTCATGATTTCATCAAGAATTTGCTTCCATATTTGAATTTGTGGAAAATATTCAATAAAAAATAAAATTTTAAGGATGTTTTGAAATATTTTTAGTTTTTTTTCAAATATTTTTAATATTTTGAGACATTTTAACCCTGTTTATGTGACGAAGTGTCGAAGCATTGGCTTATATTGATAGTGTATAACGACACGTAAATATTTTTAATTATAGAAAAATAATATTGTTTACATTATTCAATTCAGTAATGTGAAGTTTCCTTGTTGTTCAGTTATCACTGTATCCTTTCTAACTAATTCTGTAATAACAAGTATGCCGCACATATAGTTAAGGAATAAGGGTATTAATTATAGTCCAACAGACGGATCTTGACGATCTCGTATTTTCGTGATTTCACGTAATTTACGCGAGAATAGCCTCTATCCATGTCTTCTCACAAAAAGGCGAAGTAAATTGAAATAATTAAATGAATTATAATCCTGGGAAATGCATGAGACTTTTACTACATTTTAATATAGTTTTCATAAATTGAAAACAGTCAATAAACAAACAATAAATTCATTAGATAGCATTTTCCTAGTGACAGACATTCAAAATACTAAATTCCTTGAGACCTGCTGAAGAGGCTAATTGCCAGATCTCATGTTTTCCGTAATTCTCACGCAATCGAGATCGTCAACATCCATCTGTTAGACTGTATTTAAATTAAATAGGTTAAGTGTGTTTGTTAGATTAAATTAACGCTAAACCAATTCAAATCTCCCATCCAAAATAAATCAAATATAACTGATTAAAATTAATCATAAGAATAACAACAATAATAAAATTATAAATTTCTTTAACTCTGTTAAGTAATATTTTTTTAAATTCAGTAATCGAATCTAGCAATCAGTTAAAATCAAACAATTATCCCGCGGATTTTTTTAAAAAAAAAATTAATTCGATCCTTCCTCTTGTCTTTTAAACTGCGCATGCTCATCATTTCTTAATGACGCTTCCTTTACGACGTGGTTTGTTTCATCTCTTTCTCATATTTCAAGTAATTATTTACATTTTTTTTTTCAGAACAATACTTAGCGACTGTTGAATAAAAGCACTCATTAAACAACAAACATTGCTTGAATTTCCTCCATTTAAATAATAAAACAATTGTTTATTGAATTCGAAAAGTGTATTAAAGGAAATCAAGCACTTTTTAAATGATGCGAGACTAATGACAGGCGTCTGTCTGGTTCCTATTAAGATCAGATATCTAACAAGTATCTGTAACACGTTCACTGAATCCTTCCCTCACCATTTCTAGGAATTTATTATTACGTTTATTTTTAATATGACATAAACGACTCTCAAAGGCACAAATACTCATGTCAGTAGCAGTGGAATTAATTTCAAAGTTAGTGAAAATAAAGATATTAATTAGATATTAATTATGATAGCAGTAATGTTTATTTAAGTAAAATTATAAAAATTATGGGAAATTTATATTAAATCCTATCAAATATTTTTAAATCTAATTACGGCTTACAAATTCAAAAAATTGATGCATTTCTAAAGTTTTCGAACCACTGAATGCATCACCTTGAAACTTGACTTAAGTCTTTATGAACAAGCGATTATCTTCAATCTGTTTTTTAAAATGTTTCCTTACTATAAATTCAAAATGGCGGCCATGTTCATCTTATGCCATCGTAATTTCTATACAATTTAATGACTTTGAACAGATGAAAATTGACATGAATATTTATGGGCACAGACTATCTATCCTTTGTCTCCTTTGAGAGACTTGATTCTTTACTATGCAGTGTATATTTTTAGTGTATCTCTAAAGTTTTAGATCTCCTGTCCAGAACATTTCCTCATTAGATATGCAGTAGGTGAAAATCAGAATAGGCCTTCTTTCTCAAATTGAAAATAACTTGTCGTTACCTCGTAAATTAAAAGAATACATTTTACAAATGGAAATATGTACTCAGTGAGAGGAAGTAGATTACGAATTTCTTAATCTGATGTAAGTAAGTGATTTATTTATTTTACTTAAAATTCATAAATATCTCTGAATTTGTGAATTCGTTAATACATCCGGAGTCGAAATAGACAGTTTAAATGTAAACAAAAAATTGCACAATCATCTATTCCACATGTAAAACTAACTATTAATATTTGGAATTGCTTGAATTAAA
The DNA here is from genome assembly GCA_023159025.1 of Thereuonema tuberculata. Lineage (NCBI taxonomy): Eukaryota > Metazoa > Arthropoda > Chilopoda > Scutigeromorpha > Scutigeridae > Thereuonema > Thereuonema tuberculata. Next base: position 14,059,805 of record JAFIDM010000005.1, on the reverse strand, counting down.
ATTCCTTCTACGAGTTTCGTTATAGAATTTAGTTATCTGAAGATTTCTGCTGCCTACGATACTTTCGTAGATTGATCAATACAATAATTCTTTGAGGATTCACTTCCGGTATCTATAGAAATTTTAGTTTCATAGTCATATTACCTTTTTTTTATGATATAACATCGAAATTTCTAGAAAACAGTACAGCTAAAACCAACATTGCAATTATAAGAAAGTATTTCAACATTTAAGCTTCATTTACAGATGTTTTACAGACTTTTTTTTGTATTGATAAAAAGAAAACACACAAACACACACACGAGGAAGCCATAACTGCGAATGTAAGGTGATAGTTCCGAGTCTATTTCTGTGAAGTCATCGATGCCTTCATCACTCAAGTGTGAACGCCATCTACCGTGAGTCACGTTAACTTTACGTGCCTGCACTGGCTTCCTTTTTACGTATTTCGAATTTCTCGAGAAAGTCGTAAATCTTGCACTTTTCAGCGATTTGACAAACACACAGTTCAAAATTGATTTAACGCTTTTAATACTATTAACAAAAAAGTTAAAAAGATAATAAGTTTTTAATAAAAAGTTAATAAGAAAAATAGGCCTACTCTCTGGAGCCCACTTTTAGGGGACTCAAGAGATGAGGGTGGAGGTCAAAATAAGCGTGCTTTTATTTCAAGTTGGGCCATAAATCAGCATCGTGTGAAATTGTTAGATATCAGTCCTGTCGTTTTAGCGATAGAGTTCAGGGTTCAGTTTTCGGGTGTGAATGCCGATAGGTGGTGGTGGTGAGGGGTGCACACAAAAATAAATATTTTTATGTTAAATTAAGCTACTTACCAAATCTTATAAAAATCCGTCCAACCGTTTTAACGTCAGGCGCTAAAAACAGATAAATGAACTGAGGATAAAAAATATTCAAGGGAAAAGTGAGAACTTCGTCTATTTAGTAATTCAACGTATTAGGCTTAACATTCATTACATACTAACAATTACATTTGACTGGTTAAGTTTCTTTTCCAATTGAACTTTTATTCTTTGTTTGTCTCTTTGCACGTGGCTCACATTAAAACAGCTGCGCGGATCTCCTCAAAATTTGGTAATTTGCTTATTTCGGTCCAACACCGGCACATTTATTTTGTCTCCCTAAAACTCCTTCAAAATCCCACACAAAAACAGTCGGACTGATTTCGCTGAAATTTGGAACAACATTTGCTGAAGATTTACTAAAACTAATAACCAAATATTATTTCAATTAGATGGAAGTTGAGTTATCCATAAAAATATTGAAGACTGAGCATTAGGACTCCATTCATTCGACTGGTGCAGAACAAAGTAATCGTGTTCATATTTCAAGTTGACTATAAACAAGCTTCCTATCAAAGTTTGTGGAAATCACTCCAGAAGTTTTAACGTGTTGCAATTACAAACAGGAAACAGACAAGATTGTTGTGATTTCCAATATTCACAATGGTAGTGCAACAATGGAAAACGGGTGTTCACTTTTCATTGTTGCGAGGAAGTCGACAAATGCAAAATGAGCATTGTGGAACTCCAAAATGTTGCGTTCTCTCCGTCAACAATGGCGCGCGCTATCAAATAATGAGTTCATTCAAAAAGGAACACATTATCACTATTTGCTCAACTATTCAACAAATCATAACCGTTTTCATTGGAAGTGATTCTTCTTGGATTACACTGGGCGGCATGAAAATCGACCCCGACACCATTTCTGCTGATTCTTAGATAAAATGACCTCCTAAATTCGAATATAACCCCCTTTTTCCCCCATCCCCCCCCCTTTTCCCGGGGGGCCCCCCCCCCCCACCTATTTTTATCACTTTTCGATAATTTGGAGGGATGAAAAGGATTATTTTAGCCTTTGCCAATCCTTGTGCCCCCAAAAACCTATGCTCTATTAGAGCCAGAAACGGATTTGAAACACTTTGAGCCACAGCCTGATCCATCAAAGAATACGTCCACCGATGATGAAGAGTGTTCATATGATTCAACTCATCGACAATCTCACCAGTTGGAATTGAATGGTCTCGTCAGGGATTTGGAGTTAACTAAGAGAAAATCTCAACTTCTTGGATCTCGACTTCAACTGTGGAATCTCTTAGAAAAGGGCATACAAATCTCTTCTTACAGGACTTTTTATTTATACGCGCGAGATATTTGAGAGCGGCAGAGTGGTGCAATGACCCTTCCGAACTGTTGCTATATATTTTTATTATTGTTACTGTATATTGTTGATATATATTTTTATTATTGTTGGCTGTATATTATTGCTAAATATCAATATTTTTTTTAGCAGACCAGCGTTATCCGGCTCTTAAATAACAACCAATATAAATTCCTAACCTTATTTACTGTAAACTCAATTTACTGTAAATTCAAATAATCACCAAGTCAAATTTATGAAATTACACGAGAAAACGAAATTGTATTATCCTTAAACGTTGTAATAGTATATGAATGGCCATTAGAATTTATCTCGGAAAACTGTTACATATTTGCAAGTAAAAATTGAAAATAACGGGAAAAAAAAAAAAGGACTAACCAAAAAAGTAGATTCAGATTTGAAACTGAGAAGGCTGTGATTATTGTGAAGACGCACTTTCAAGAAGTATCCTGTACTGATTTTTAAACATACTTAAGCAGAATACCAAACTCCTTCAAGATATTCAATCCTCACCCAAATACCAGACTGAGCACTGCACCACAGCCTTGCTTCTCAGTAAAAGTGGCATTTCTTTCTTCCAAGTATGTTATGTTACATTATGTTGTGTTATGTTATGTAGTGAATGTGGGTGGCAGAGAAGCCAAGTACTGCGACCGGAGGTCTATTTTACTATCCCACGGAAATAAGGACAGATGGAAAGAAAGACTGAGAAAAGTATGGTGGGGAGGGGAAACGGGAGAACCCCGAGAAAACCTGCCCAGCGCGGATCGTCCGCCATCACGAAACCCACATGAGAACCTAACCCTGTTTCTTCCAAGTAAGTAAATAAGTAATATAAACAATAAAGAATTCGTTGGTTTTATCCCCTACATTAAAGTTTCCCGTATTTTTTTTTATTTCAAAATCTGGTCACCCTACATTAAAGGAAAAATCTGTAAATATTATATTTTTAATTTAATATCTGGTTTATTAGAAATCATCTTAGTTTAAACAGTACCAAACGAAAAGAGAATCTTTCAAAGTTATTTTCAATATTATAAATTACACTGTGCAATTTGTTAATATGTATTATCTCACAAACATTTCAGTTCGTGCTGCAAGAGGCTATGCTACGACAGGAAAAGTCGTTCTATTGCGAATAAATTGTGGAAATGAAAAGCACACGCCTCGATCACTTCAGTATGGCCGATCAGAACAATTTGAAACAAGTCTTGAACTTAACGTGATTGTTGACAATTGGAGACATTACTTTTTCAAAAAAATACAATGTACAAAAACTTTATATTTTCTTTAATGCCCTACTTTAAATCACTTTTACGTTACATTGCGAACAGTTTCTTGAATAACTTCCTGGTCTCCGTAGACATTCTGGAAGCGCTTGTGAATATTTATCACGGTCTCCTGTTCCACCAAAAGAAATTCAATAACTGCTCTTTGTTTGGAACTCAAATCCTTCACAGACGCCATCTTGAAGTCTACCTATAGTGCTGCCACACAGCGGAGAATGGATGAAACAATTTGAGGAAGTGAAGGAATGTTTGAAGATACTGTACAGAAAATTTCACGTTTTTTTCATCAAATATTACCCGAAAAAAAAAAAAAAATGTGTTGCATTACTATTTGAACGACTCTCTTAAATATCAACCATCCCGCAACTTTTTTTTTTTTTTTTTTCTGTCCTTTTTTTTTTTTTTTTAATATTTACTTAAGGGCCATTCCATGCCAATTCACACAGAAAAAAATGTGTAATGTAACCCCTGGTCTCAGATTTTAATGAAATTTGGTACATTTGTTCTTGGTAAAGCTCTTAGTTCAAATTCCAAGTTACAGAATTTTCTAGGCCTCCTGGATCCAGAGTAGCACTGCTTCAAAGTTAGTCAGTTTTCCTAAAAATGTTGTCTCAACCGATACTTTACAGAGACAGGCCCATTGAGTTTTTTTGTTTATACTTAATATATTATAACTTCTGAAAGAAATTTTCTTACGTAAATTTTCCTGGAGATTTCAAATACAGTCGGACCTCTATTTAACGAACCTCTATTTTGCGAATTTCTCTATTTTGCGAACTTTTCTTTGGAACCAAGAACATTTTGCTAATTTCTTCGTAAAATAACCTCCAAATAATGAAGTGCATTTTCTATTTAACGAACTTTTTCGTGGTATCTATGTTTTTTTTCTCCTTGAAATGTTTTATTATCAATATCTCTTCGAGGGAATGAAAGAAATTTGGATACAGTTGAGGGAAAAAGAAGAAATTGTTGATGATGTGCTGATTGATGATTATCTTTCACTTGATTTTGAAGTTGAGACCTCGGAAACACTAACTGAATCAGATATTTCGGACAGTGTGAAAAATAAAAACAATACAGCAATGAATTGCGATGAAGATGATGAAAATGGAAATGATCATGATGCAGAAATAAAAAAAAAACCTTCGTATGATGAAATGCTAAATCATTTGAAACAATCCGACGCGGATTACAATTTGAAGAAAATACTGAAGGGGTTTTTAGGGCATTGCAAAGATGCAAGACGTACTATGAGCGAAAACACTTTCAAAAAAAAAAAAAAAAAAAAACCTCAGACAAAATTAACAGACTTTATTAGTAAAATTTAAGTACGCATGTGGTAATGTATGCTTCATATTATTAAAATTATTACTTTTTTTTAATAATATTTATTGTTTATGTATTTAAATCTGTTTTATATAGTTTAAATTAATTTTAAAAGGTGAATCTCTATTTAACGAATTTTCCAAATAACGAACTTTTTTTCGGGATTTAGCAACTTCGTTAAATAGAGGTCCGACTGTATGTCAACAAAAATTGTGATAAACTTCATACTTCTTGAGCTATAGCTGTATGATTCGAAGGGTAAAAAAGAAATCATTAATGCTATTTCGGTGTACTATATATTTTTCCTTAATTTCAAAACTGTATCGCGGTCATTTACTATTTTTTTATGATTATATGATGTAGAAAGGTTTGAAAATATAAAACAAACTTAGAGAATCGTTGCATTATTTTTTTTCCATTTAAAATTAAAGTTTGAAGTGAGGAAAAAAAAAAAAAAAAGCTATAAAATGTTTAAATGGTTCATTTTTGTACTATTAACTTGTAATTTAATTCTATTAAAACATTTGGTTTTATTCTATATGTTAAATAAATCCTTAAAATCTGTAAAAAAGAATACCAACTAAAAGCGCCTTTAAAACAGACGCTAGCGACATCTAGTATCGATTTTCAAAACTGAGAAACTTCTTAAAACTGAGATCTTCGATTTCAGTGTTTCGCTAAATAGCAAATATCACAATTTGCTATTTAGTTAAACACTGAAATATTAAAATGAACATTTATTTTTAAAACAGAAAAAGCTATTTCGAATGAGTTTCACGAAGATTTCAAAAAGGGAGTTCAAAAAAAATGATCTTGCTGATGATGGAGGCCATGTGCCTTTGAAATGTCCAAGGACCTTTTTTTAAATTTTATTCGTATTGTATATTTTTATTAAGATTTGAAATACAAAAATTTTTAATTGAACATTTGTGTGTTTGTAAGTATTTCTTTATTTCACAAAGAGTTAAAAAGAAAAGAAATTCTAAAATTTGTTGTTGAAATATATCAATTCTGTTTAAGAAAATTTCTTTCAAAAATTCTTAAAATCTTCAAATCTTAGAAATTTCTATCAATTTTTCAAATAGAAATTGAAATGACTTTAATAAATCATATTTGCTTTATCTAATAAGTCAAAGAAAAGGACCTCTGATTTTAAATACTGGGACTGATATTTTTGATCAGATTTTAATTGTTATTTGCAAGCTTATTCCACGTTAAAAACAATTAATCGATTGAACACAATCTCACAATAGAAACATATTAGTAAAGCTCTAAAAATTCAGATAGAACAGGGACCTTAAAAATTCCGATACTGTCGCCATTAAAATGTTTCAAGAAACTCGTGTATATTACATTATAAAAGATAATATTTTAATAATATTTCAAGGAACTGTCGGCATTCCAATGAACCTAGGATGGACCTGTACCTGAAACCTCAAGACAATAGAACTCAAATCATTCCTCCATTCCTTATGATTTTTTTTTTTCCATTTTCACCTAAACAAACAATTCAAAATTATAGTTTTTCTTTAAACCCACAATCTATGTCGACCTACATTTTGCAGCAGATACTTCTACACTTTGGAAAAATGGGGACCAAAGACAAATTCAACCGATTAAAAATAACTAAAAATTGTACGTCATATGGTACATGATGATAATTTTTTTTTTCTTGAGTAACAACAAAACAGTGTATTAAAATCTATAAAAGATTTTACTGCATTAATTTACTAAAGATGATGATAGGTACAAGTAGCTGTTTCAATATGAAACATTGGTTGAGTTTAAATTTAAAGAGTTCCTTTAAATTTAGTTCCAGTTCTTCAATCACTTTAAACTTTCCTCTGGGCCTTCAAATTCCTTCGCGGGATTTGGTATCTCTACTTTAATCCTTGTGTAAATATCCACTTGATATATTACACTTAAATAATAATAATTTCTACCAAACAATTTTAAAAATTGTTCACACACTCGGTGAATGGCTTTAACACATAAATAGTTAATGTTCACTTTTCACTAACTTCTATTAAATCACTAATAAACTCACTTTCGTTGAATATAACTTATAATAAAGCATTAACTGCGCACTTAATTCCTGTCGCACATAACTCAATACGAATGCTATTTCGCATTTTACTAATCACACACAAAATCACTTAGATTCTTCCCTTCTAATTCACTAATAATATATTTAATAACTTCTTTAATTATTAACACTTTGAATAATTAATTTCTGTCGAGCACTTAATTTGGACCTTTGAACTAATTCCACGTTTTACTGATTCCTTACTAACACAATAATCATCTGGTCGGACACTCCCACAAAATAAATGAATCATAAAACGTACTTACAGTTTCGTAGACGATAATGGCTAATTCATCTCGGTGAAGGACTCGCTGAATAATTCGATAGAACGGCTTTTCATCTAGG
>JAFIDM010000005.1:14010236-14024764 GCA_023159025.1 Thereuonema tuberculata | reverse complement strand
TATAGAAACCTACGTGGAAAATGCACAATCGTATTTTCAACACTCAAAACTGTGAATTTTATTAGGATTATTTGCTTTTAAAAACTTGGAAAAAGCCATAAGAAAAGCGTCGTTAGTTCTGAAACCGAAACAAAAATTAGTAATTTCTAATAATCCTACAGCGTCGTAACATTAGTCACTTTTAAATACCTTCAATTTTATCATTTATATATATCCAATAGGCTGTAAAACATCTAAGTAAGTGAATAAAAACCGCAATATGTTCGAATTTTGTAACCGATGCATTAAAATGATACTGTTTTAATAAGAGATTTTTTTTTTCTACTGTGTATTTCTGTTTGTTATTTATATATTTATTATGCAAATTTTCGGAAATGATTTTAACAGTGCATGAGTTTACTGAAATCCCGGCTTTTTGGTAGTAAATAAATTCTAGATAAATGAGTGATATTCATTTTAACTCTGTTATTAATAAAAAATGAGAAGGAATGATTTTTTTTGTTTTGTGTTTTCAAATTCTTCTGTTGGACATTTCATAAATTGAAAATTCCCATGCATTTAAAGTGAATACGCCCTTTTAAGTGTCATTTTTAGAAATCACGTGATATAACGTCATATGGTTCAAATAACGATACTACAGAGGATTTTAGAAAAGCAAGTTTGTTCGCTGTGTTTTTCTTTGAGAAGAAGATAAAAAAAAAATATACTGAAAGCAGTTATAAAGTTCAAGAAAGCCCATCTCAGTGTTGTTGGTTTTTTTCTCAGTGTTGAGAATTTCAAGGACATCACTCTGGAGCTAGCTGTATTCTTGCATATTTTTCATATTTGTACTGCCTTATCACATTGCATCCGATCTTTTATTTGGAGTTATTTTTTTTTTTTTATTTCACGCTTTCCTTTCATCAGTAGGAGTGCAGAAATCTAAGTAAATTTATTTAGAAATGTACAAATTAACAGCTCTCGTGGTAGTCTATGACAATACAAACCTAAACAACAGCTTGCCCGATATTTTTCTTAAAATTCTGAAAGTAAAATACTAAGATGGGCTTTTTTCAACTCTTAAAATTGCTTTAGATTTTTTTATTTTTTTTTTATTATTATGTAAGTGTGTGTTTAAAAAAAAAATAATGAAAAACAAGCGATTGCTGTAGTACTCAGCTGTTCTAAAAAATCCATAGCCTAGTAATCCATTGTTTGAACTGTGACGTAATTTGTGACGACATCACTTAAACTTTCTATATTTATATCTAAACGCAATTTTCAATGTTTATAGAGGGAGCCACCCGTCTCCGGAGTCGTCTGTAATATCAGTCCGTAGAAGCTTATGTTAAAAACATCAACTTCTCAGTCCAGTTTTACCTTTAAATAATCAAGTATCATCAAAAAATAAATTATATGCTTTTATTCTACAAATCTGCTTTCTATTTCAACGATTTCTTTCTTTTCAAGAAAGCAATAGTTTATCAAAACAAATAACCTACAGTAAAACCCCGATTATCCGAGCCCCGATCATCCCAGTTTCCGCTTTAACCGAGCAATCAAATATTTCTAGGATTATTTTTTTTTTTCGAAAATTAATCTTCGTTCATCTAGTCATATGACCCCCTATCTGGAATCGGGGAATGGTTTCGACAACAACAATCCTGGGTTATCCTTAAAAAAATGCCGAAACATTGCTGCAGAAAAACGCCAAAGTGACATAAAACAAAAACAATTAAGGACTTTTTTAAGTAAAAGAACTCTTTCAATATGAATTCCATATGGTGTATCTGTATAACTTTTGTATTTTTAACAAATATACATTTAAACCTAGACGATTTATTTTATTTACAATTTTCGGTTTAACCGAGTTCTTCGGTTATTCGAATTAGTCTTGGTCCACATTAACTCGGATAATCGGGACTTTACTGTATTTTTAAATATGATCTTTCTAATTATTATAACTTCTAATTTTAAATAAATTATTGATTAAATTACACTGAGATTTTGGTGTTTGTAACATCAAAAATTACAGACAACTCCGGAGATGGGTGGCTCCCTCTATAAACAATATTTGGGCATCCACCTATTCGGATTTAAAACAGATTTACTGCGAATGTAATAAGATGTCCTTTGAAGTACTGAAAGCTTTGCATCGGAAGTTATCTGGGAACCTTTCTAGATATTTTAAAATTAGAATTTTTACAGCGGTCGAAAGGTCTCCATAGTTTTCGCGAAGGATTCTGGGAGTGGAGAACACTTCCTGTCAATGGTACTCCATAACTTCGCATCGAAATTTCATTTTGATCGCAGACCGACGATATTGTAACATCCATTAAAAATGGGCCGCGTGGAAACATCGGAGATTCGTTGCCTGAAGTAGCTACCCTACCATTTTGTTATCCGTCGGAATGAAGTTTGTTCATAACGCATTTAAAGTCGGGATGATTCAATTTGAAGTTCGGGCAGAAATTCCGAACCGCCATGTTTGTTACGAGACGAGCGATCGCTGAAATTGAAAACGCATCGTAAACAAGAAGTTCTAAAGAAAGCCTGCTTTCCTTAAAAATATTTTTCTTATCATTTTTTTTTCTAAGTCATAAAAATGACAACCCTACATTTATACTCAAATTACAATAACTTTAATCTGGTTGGGTAAGGTTGGCTCAATACTTCGGCTCGGTCTCTTGGGCCTTCTTCAGGAGTTGTTGAATGTTACATGGAGTTTAGCGCTATGCTTCGCCAAATTTTGGAGAGGTTGATTGAGTGGTCATCCTTCTCCAATCATTGCGAACCCAGTGGCAAAGCATTAGCACTAACACACCACATGACACTCAACATTTCCTGAAAAAGGGTCAAGGAACTGAGCCGAAATATTGAGTCAATCTCATCCGTAGTGGGAAAATCCCTCGTAGACGAGTATATCCAATAAAATTATATATAATATGTATCGAGTACAAGCTGTACAAATATTCCATTTTCTGGGGGGAAAAAAGTTCAGAAACAATGCGAATTTAAGATTGTGTTGAATCGTAAAACCACGCGCAGTGGATTAGCCAAAAGGATTAATTCTCATTGTTGAAGACAGTAGAAATAGAATAGAAATCCATTGTGTAGATTCCAATACTTTTCTGTGGGAATTCTCGCGCTAATTTTTCAAAAAGGACCCATTTGTTAGTTAGTTCGTCCCTGGTCCTCGAATATGAATACCAACTTCCATTCGTCATTCCAAAAGTTATTATTCACACACACACAGACTGATTAGTTGCAGAGCCTCTCTTTCCTAGTAAGGTAGGATAAAATAAAATAAATGAACTTTTTTTGTTAAGCATTGCCTAAACATTTTTCATTTAACTATGATTCTGTTCGGCAAATGATCCAGTTGTTCAGTTCTTTCAATTGAAATAGAGAATCATTTGGAGACACTACAGTGAAATACTCCCAGAATTCCTGTCGCATCACAATACGAGATTCTCTGTGAAACAGTTGTTATTATTTCAAATTCACGAGGTGGTTCACTTAATGCCCTTTTTAATTCCGAAGAAATGAGCGGCTTCCGTTCTTGCTGCGGTGCTATACAGGAAAGCATAAGGGAAAACTTCCTCCAGGGTTTTCGGAAAGGATCTCTAATCTGCACTGGTGTATACAAGGAGTGCAATAAGTCTGACACCATACATTAAATCTGTTTTCAATCAGAGCAACGTAATGATTGTGTTCATGCTTTTTCTATAATGTAGATCGGTAAACCTTGTGAGATAACATAAAAATAATACGAGAGTGAATGCGAATTTTTTTTTTTCCAAGTAGTGTTGCACAATATTTCGGCTCGGAAGCCTTCTTCTTCTTCTTTCTCCAATTTTGTTTGCAATTATCTCCTCATAATCTTATTTCGCTCTTTTCTTTTGAGTATTTTGTAATGGACTGCTGGAATGTAACATGAGTAAAGTGTGTCGTCACGATCATAGTTCAAAGAATCCATTGCTATGATCTTTTGCTAAAGTTTTAGCACTGCGAACAGTTACGGCCAAGCAGGTATTTACCGTTCTTTTCCTCAAAGACCCAAAAAAATAATTAAAAAAAATATATATAGAACACGTTTTTAAGACTTCAAGAAAGCCCACCTTAGGGATCCCCCTCCCCCACCTCCCTTATTTTTGATAATTTGAGGGGAAACAGTAAGATAAAAAAAGCTGTTTTTTTGAGGTTCGTACTGCCATTGGCCTCCTTGCACCCGATGTCGAGAGGTTCTGATTGGTTCATTCAAAAGTCACTCTCCATTAGCAAAGTACTGATCAGACGTTCTGAAATTCTGAAGTAGGATTGTAGAAGAATAAATAATTTTATATTCTCCAAAAATTATTTATTCTTTACAGTCCTACTTCTGAAATGAGTTTCAATATATCAGATCTGTATTTTGCTAATGGGGAGTGGCTTTTGAGTGCACCAATCAGAAGCTCTCGATATCGGGTGCAATTTGGGTATGCTACTACTATCCTGAAAAACATGCAAAACTGCAGCTTGTTTCTCTTAAAATTCTCAAAAATAAGGACAAAAAAAGCCCTAAGGTGAGCTTTCTTAAAGTCTTAAAAATGCTATTTGATAATTTTTTACTACATTTTGGGTCTTTTTCTAAAAGAAAAACCATGGTAAACAGCGGCTTGGCAATAGAGAGTTTTTGCCATAACGTGATTTATATACGGGAAACGCAAATGTCACGTGAACGAATAAGGTAACCACAATAGCGGGCTCTGTCATGAAGAGAGTTTTTGCCATAACGTGAAAATTTACACTTCTCAATTGTCATCATGCCTACGGTTTATTTACGAAAAAAATAGCTTTGATTTTTATAAATATTATTTAGTCAATGCATCAAATAGATGAAAGAATGTTTTTAATTAATTAAAATAGGAAATATTCTTTTTTTTTTCATCGTTTTGTCTTTCTGTGTTATCAGTTTCGATAATTCAGTCTCGTTAAATCTCGATCAAGGACGATATGTTTACGAGATTCCATCTCGATCGCCGATTCAAATTTTCAAGCCGAAATTCTGTAATGATTTTGATTACTAATGTAACGTTTTCTGAAAGCATCCACGAAAACATAGTAAAAAGATGCCCTCCGATCGTGAAAATCATTTTTGTAATCGGTAATTTCGAATCAATAGATACAAATCGATTGGACTTCAAGTTCTACAATTCGTCACCAGGAGTGTCGGAAATCATGTTTATCGGAACTCGTGTTTCCTATCGTAAAGCCATACGCTATTCGAGGAAAGTTAACGTGTCACATTAACTGTATTTCCTCTACGATATAGTGACGCATGCGCAGAATACCAGTCATGTGACTTCAGCGTTACCGTATTAGAATAGCGAGCTGGGCAAAAACTCTCTAATGTTAAAAGCCGAGCAGTGGGCTGTTTGAACTCTAACGTAGGTTGTGACGACACACACTGGGGGGGGGGGGGGGCCTTGCCCCTGAAAATACCCCATTCCTACAGTGTTTGGTTCTCAGAAGACGATGATGATGATCCGTTTGTCGATCCGACTTTCCGTTCGGGAGTTGTTAGGGATGGACGGACAGGACAAACGCAATAGCTACTGGTTTTGGTCGCTATCACAATAGCTCCGAAACGGGGTCGCTAAAAACAAAAAAAAAAGTTCCATTAATGTTAGAAAACGAGTCACGCCTCAGAAATTACACGAGAATGAGATATTGGGTTTTTGGTTTTAGTAGGTTAAATGCATTAGTAGTTCAACATAAAATCCTCTCAAGTTTAGAAGTGGGGTCACGTGATTCGACTTCGCTCTGTAAAGGGTGTCCTCCCAATTCGCCTGGTTCCAAAGTAATTTGATACTGTTTTGAATCTACAAATATTTGGATTTTCCGCACAATTTACTACGTTAACCTTTCTTTTAACCCTTCTTCTTAATTTAATATTTGCTTAAAAAGGACCTATTGGCATTTCTTAATGTAAAGCGCTCTATCAAAGAAAGTTACTGAAAGAACTTAGAACCTATTTTTCTTAAAATGTTGCTTTATTTTATTTTGTCCCTTAAAGTTGTGAAAACTTAAAAAAAAAAAAAAAAAAAATACTGTTTTACTTTTAATTACGATAACTGATGAAATGCAAACAACTAAAACTTTCGGAAGATTGTTCCGTCTGTAATATTTTTGAATTCATTTTGTTTTCTTAGCCTGATGAAAAAGTTCGATTACTGCAACTTTGAAACGTCGCATTGTTTTAATTTTAATTGTTAGAATTAGATCTTTGTTCGTAAAGTTCGGCTTCTTTTAATGTTAGAAGAAAGTGAAACAAGAAAACAAAAAATGGTTTAAGGAAGGTTTAATTTTAATTAAGAATTTGGTTTAATTCTGTTTGTATTACAGAATGCCGACCTGTGTTGATTTCCATCCCTCTGGCAACTGTGTCGCAGCATCCACAACTGATGGCAGCGTCAACGTGTGGGACCTCAGAGCCATGAATCTAATTCAACATTATCCAAGTATGAATTGTTCTTTTTTTTTTATTAAATACCGTCCTTCTGTATATTGGGAACATTTGCGCTTTTCACGGCTAATCTTTACTAATCTTTTATAAAAGACAGTTGTCTGTTGGACTGTTTCAACCCTAGCGGGAGAATCCAGAATATCTTACAGTAGAACCCCGATTATCCGAGTTAATATGGACCAAGCCTAACTCGGATAACCGAAAAACTCGGTTAAAGCGAAAATTGTAAATAAAATAAATCGTATAGGTATAAATGTATATTTTAACAAATACAAAAGTTATATAGATACACTACATACAATTCATATTGAAAGAGTTCTTTTATTTAAAAAAGTCCTTCATTGTTTTTTGTTTTACGTTACTTTGCCAATGTTTCGATTCCAGGTAGGGTGTATATGACTAGACGAACGAAGATTAATTGCGACCAATATTCTACGAATTCTCTTTCGTTTTCCTGAGTGTTTGTGAGATCAAGTTTAGAATTTTTTTCGGTAGCTTTAAAAATGGAAAATGTAGAACAAAAAAAAAAACCCTAGAAGTACCTCGGTTAAAGCGGAAATTCGGATAATCGGGGTTCTACTGTATTACTTAAATAATTAATAGTAAATCAGTAAAACACTAGTGTGAATTTTTCAACAGATATTCAGATATTTAAACTGAATTGATAAAAATTTTGAAAGAATCCTATTAAATACATAGATTTCGATGCTGACTGTGGCGCCTTTCATAAAGGAGCGGTGGAATCGAGAACTATTTCAAGGAGTTGGCAGTCATAGCAATACTGTTGGCTTTTATAGTCTGTAGTTGAGCAATTCTTAAGTAGTATTAAAAAACCTTTTGAAATTAGGTATACGCTAAGCTTTCCATCGCTCAAGAGGTCTGAGTATACAGCACTGGGAAGTCCATTTATGAGGACTGGAGGGGAGGGGAGGTCATGGTTTTAGCGTGATGCGCATACAAATAGAAAAACAAGAGAACAAAAATTTAGAATAGAAACACTGCATATTCAGTAATTATAAATTTAGTTTCTTTATAATCCATGCTATCAATTTATTGGAAGTGTTTTTCTTAGACGGATAATTGTCTAGTAAGTGTTTTTTGCTACAGTTATTTGAATCTTGTTTATTTGTAGTTCACCCTGCTCCAGTCAACAGTATCTCTTTTCATTCGTCTGGCAACTTCATGGTCACTGGTTCATCGGATAGAACTCTCAAGATTTTGGATTTGCTGGAAGGTCGTCTCTTCTATACTCTTCATGGACACCAGGTAAAGGAAAACAAAAATATAGACTTACTTTTAGACTTACAGACTTACTTTTAGCGTTTTTCAATATTTTGTTTTTGTTTTAAGTAGCTTAAAGTTTCAATGAGATGTTATGAAAACGTTGGCATTGTTTGTTTTTTTTTCAAATGATTCTGAAATCTTTTCAGGATAAAATAATAGGAAAAAGTGACGTCAACACAAAGTGTATTATCTTCAGCAGTAGATTTAGGGAAAGTTACCATTTTAGCCAGATGTAGTTTACCGTTTTGCTGTGTCTTTCCTGTGTGTTCTGTTTTTGTAATAGCAGTCTCTGGGAAATCGAAATCATACTGAAATGTATTCAAAATGGTGTTGACAGGCCGCTTTAGATGCGAGAACGTGGCAGAATATTTTCAGTTGAATAGAATGAAATATCAATGAATGAAATAACTATAGGCCTATGTCGCTTTCAATTAATTAATAATTATAATCCCTTAGAGTCGACAGCGTTCATTGCGTCATGTTTCGACGACCGACCGCTCGCTTCTTCCCTCAATCGACGCCATCTTAATTCGTTTAGTCTGTTTCTAGAAGTTGGACGCGGCATATTTCTTATATTTGCGCTTATAATGTTCATAACGGTCCAGGTTTTTTTTCATTTGTCAGCGCATCATGTAAATAGTGCGTTATTTCGCAAATGATAAGTTATATAGTGCAGCCATATTATTGTCCTCAAAATGAAAGGTGGCCGGCGGAAGTTTGAACTGCGCAGCCCTTCCGGTAGCTGATCAATTATGTTTTCCTGTTACAATGGACGACGGCGTCTGTTTTCACTGAGAAAGACATGTTGATAACGCCAAATTAAAACTTCTCTCGACTATTTAGCGTTATTTCAATACCAGTTGCTAACAATAAGTATTTATATAAATAAATAAATAAATATATATTATTTATAAATACAATGCTCTTTTGCAAAGTAACAAGCGTTTACCGTAATGGCGGCGTCCTGTCATAACATCAGACGGAAGTGCCTGACCAGACTAATCGATGATATATGCGCAGATCTCACAAAAACAGGGCGGCCATCTCTCATTGGGAGGACAGTAACTAAATTAGGAAGCCAGTAACTGAGCTGAAATTTAGTTTAATTTAGCTGGTTTAGTTGGTTTTGTATTTTAAGTCTTTTTAAAACAAAATTTAAAAAAGCTTTTTCATTTGAATTATGTGTACTTCTACTCATGTTTGTGAAAAATGCAACTCACCATGAAGGAAACATGCCAATGAAGTCAAACTTACAGGAAATGTAAAGTGGGATATGATACCGGTATGTAAAAGAAGAAAATTTGGGAATGATTGCGCATGCATAGACTCAGCAGCGTCCTCTGAACTATCGTGTAAGCCTGTAAGTAGAACCTCTAAGCTCGCCTGTAAGTAGTTATAAGTAAGCTTGTCTGTAAGACAAGTAGTTTTTCATTGTCAGTGAGCTGTACACATGTCTACTGGAGTCAGTATGCCTCATCGTCGTCAAAGGGCGAGACTTAAAAGCAAGCTGCGGAGTTTGAACGGGGCCGAGTGATCGGCCTGCTTGAAGGAGGATTTTTCATACTGAGAATTGCTGCTCGTAGGGGTAACGATGCCATGACAGCGATGCGAGTGTGGAAACAGCGAGTCGAAAATCCGGAAGTGGACCACAAAATGTGACAATTCACATCTCATCCTCATGGCAGTGAAGGCCTGTTCAGCTACTTCTCGAGTGTTAGCACAGTTTGGAATACTGCAACAGATTTACAATTGTCTGGTTCCAAGGTTCGATGTCGTCTGCTGCTTAGAGGATTGCGTGCATGCATTCCTTTGCCAAGGATTCCTTTGGGCCAGAACCATCGACGCCTCAGGCTACAATGGGCGCAGGAACACACCCACTGGCGTGCAAATAGATACCATGTTGTGTTTTCGGATGAGTCCCGCTTCAACAAGGATTACAATGATGGCCGCATACGCATTAGACGATATCAAGTTGAACGCCATCATCCAGACTGCATTGTCCTGCATCATAATGCACGAACGATAGGCGTGATGGTTTGGGGAGCAATTGGGAATCACGGGCGATCTCGGTTGCTACGAATTGTGGGCACTCTCCTAGCAACCGCTACATCAGGGAAATTGAGGAGGCTGAAGTCGTAGGCCTATCCTTCCTTCAGCACCCTCCTACAGCCATATTCCCACAAGACAACGCCCGACCACAAGTTGCCAGAAATGTCCAGCCCTTCTTCGAAGCAAGGCAGATATCCCTTCCTTCCTTAGCCTGTATGTTCGCTCGATATATCACCTATTGAACATATCTGGAATATAGTTACTCGGCATATGTGTTCTCGGATAGAAGCAGCCTGGCAGGCGATACCCCAGGAACACATCCAAGGCCAATTTGATTCGATGCTCTTATTGCAGCTCGTGGAGGCTTTACACCATACTGATTTTTTTGCAAGTAGGCCTACTGTTGTTGCATTGCTCTGAAACTTTAATCGTTTGTTTGTAACACTATTAGTAATGTGTGCAATTAATTTCCTTCCATTCCAATGGTTCCTTCATGGTGTTGCAATTTTCACAAACACGAGTGTATTTATTTTCCATTAACAGCGATTGATTGACGTTAAATAGTCTGATAACGTAGTATTTAAAAATAAAATACATCAAAAAATAACCCTTTAAAACCCATGATCAGTGATTTCCGAAAGTTTTCCACGTGTACGACCTATCATGTCGACGTTGATATTTAACCCGAACGGCATTAATTAAGAGAATTAAAATAAAGAAAAAGTAAGAGAAAAGAAGAAATTGTAGACTAATGAATATTCAGGTTTCAAATGCCGACGTGGGAGGGGGCGTTTGTATTCGAAAGATTCACGACGATTGTGGTGGGTTTGTTTTACTCCCACAATAGTGTTTATTTGTAAATTCACCACGTCCCAAAATACATCTGGTTTCTTACGCTGGGTAGCCTAAACCTACCATCAAACTTTCAGCCTCTTGGGATAAATAATTGTTTAGTTGTTTTGAAAAGGTCTTACTCTAAGGGTCAGTTCAAGTAGAATATCGCATTTTACCTTTCGAGTTTGTTTGTTTGTTTGTTTAAACGAATTTGTTAATTTCGTGTTGCCAAGTCTAGCTTTATGTATTTCAGAAATATGATAAATGTTCATGAAATTTGGTACTTTACAGGATGTCCAACGAAAAGAGGAACCCACACTTTCTTCGAAATTAAGACCACAATGTTTAAATTTTAATTATTTTAAGTTTTTCCGTAAACAACGGCCATCTGGTGATTCTTTTTTTCTTTTTTGGAAATTTTTTTCCTTCCCCAACCACTTTGGCTACTTGACCCCACCCTACCGTTCGCTAATAACTGTACAACAACAGCAAAAAGCGAACGCGCCTACTTTAATGCTTCGGTTTACCATACGTGTGTTTCTTGTTTGCTACCACGGTGAGTGGGGAGTTATCTATTAATCATATTGAAAATAAAAATAACAGCTTGTAGAATAAGTGGGCAGGGACCTTAACGGGAAAAGATTACTTTTACAAGTCAAACTGAAGTTAAGGTAAAGTGTGCTGAATATGATGGATAAAATACAGCCTGCACACAAACATAAATTTTTATTTTATATGTTTTGTTTACAAACTTTGCCATGTGCTTCAATCTCTATGACCTTAGTTTCTGCGATCACCGTTTGCTGGCGCTTACATCTTCCTAGGACTTCAACCCACCTTGATTGGCTCACTAGACTGTCACGAGAATTCGGCTTCACAGCATCCCATTGATTCCTTCCCCTCACAGGACCATATCCACCGAGGAAGCCTCGTCACATTGAGGCGAAAGCTCTGGATGTTCTTGTGTTTTTAGTGTTTGTTTTACGCTTGTGTGCAGGCTGTATTTTATCCATCCGTAATTAAATTACTACAGGTAAAATAATTTTGAATATATTTTGTGGCCTTGATGGAAATACCATTTCAAGCGAAATTACTTACAGTTAGTTGGTTGGATTCGAGTTCATTCAAAGATACAGAGTTGTGCCAGCTATCAAGCGCCATTTTTTGTTTAGTATTCGATCACGTGTCCATCATGTAGTGGAAACTGTGGATGCAGCGCTGGAGGATCAAGTTTGGGATAGATACAAAATAATCGAAGTCATATTTTTAATTACATTGGAGATAAGCTACGTATTAAATTTCGTGGAAATCCATTCAGCGGTTTTAGCGTCATGCGTGTACAAACACAGAAAAAAAAAAATATTCAAGTAGAACACACTTGCATGCTCAAAATCTAAAAACACTGATGTTACGTTTAAGCACCACATGATTTGCGCGGTGTTTCAACTATTTTAACCTGGTAAGTCGGGACGAAGTATATTTTGAGTTGTATTCTAAAAGCTCTAGAGAAAGGTCTACGAAGAAAAATAAAAGATTTATTAAAAAAATAATAGCCGGTCAACAATATTATTTTCATATAATTAGCAACAAAAAAAATACTTGTCAGTCATTAGGAGCGGGTTAAAGTCTGCAGAATTTCGTTCAAGAAAAATATTAATCTTAAAATTGTCTGTAGAGGCCAATAGTGTCTGTTTTTTGCTTTTCTTTGCGGAAATTTCTTTAAGTTTCAGTATAATGTTTGTTTTCATTCGAATTTCCGTTGTTATATTTCCTAATATCACTCCCTGTATTTTTGACAGTGAAGGTCTGTAAATTACCTTTTAGGTTGTCACCAATCATTTAGTTAAGATTCATGTTTTTGGGCTGTCGTTCCGTCGATAAATAATTCTGCATTGACTTCGTTCACGTTTTCGGACGTATCAATCTCACAATTGCCTTCTATTCTCTTGCCATTAATCAGTAGATCCACATCATACAGAAACTTCTCGCCTTCCTTCTCTTCCTTAATCTTCCAGTAGTTTTTCTCTCCATTTATGCTGAGATCACCTTCTACCTTGCACATTTCTTCTGATCTAAATGTCTCAAGATGTCCTTGGTATCGATTACCCTGGATGGAAATATCTCCTTCTACATTACAAGTGTTTCCACCCAAATTCATCTTCACATTCCAATAGTGTTTCTTTCCATTCACTGACAACTCACCTTCCAATTTGCACATATCTCCTGATTTAAAACTCTCATGAAATCGATACCCTACGATCTATTCTCCACCAGTTGTCTTCAATAGTTGCCTTAAGACTTCCAAGTGCCTTTTCACATTAATGTAGACATCGCCCTGGATCTTGAATGAATTTACAATAAACTCCATAGTTCCTTTCACTTGAGATATTTTAGATAATCAATGGAAAAATTCAGTTAAATATTTGAAAATCTATACCAAAGAGATACGGAGACCAAATGGGAGAAATGGATAAAGAAATTCTTTATCCTTTCTTTTTACTTAAAAATTTTAACATCATTCCGTAGGACAAAAATCCTACTAACTGATTTCCCTTCCATTCTATTCCAGAATAGAATTACTAACTGCTATTACTATTGTGGAAGAGTTTAGGAGCTAAAGACAACGAGTCAAGTTCTGGAACTGAACTGAATTCATTTATTGAACAAAAAAAAAACATCGGTTTTTATAGATTATACATTGAAGAATTTGATTGGAAGATTAATTAAAAATATGCATAATGATTGGCTAAAAACAAAAACTGAAATTAATTAAATAATTAAACGACTGCAACGGAAAAAATTTTAAAAAAGAAACAGAACAGCAACAATTAGGAAATAGAAAACGAATGCTTTAAAACAGTGGTGCCCAATCTTTCGTAATATGGGGGCCAAACTTGACTTTGCTGTGAATCTCGCGGGCCACAATGTGGCGGAATCTCCTATTCAACAACCAAAAAAAAAGGTCCCATTAATACAAATAAATATGTACGTGAATATAGGAATAAAAGAGCGGGCCACATGTAACACCTTCACGGGCCGGATATGGCCCGCGGGCCATAGGTTGGGCATTACTGCTTTAAAATAAATAACGATTAAATTGAATAAAATACAAATAAATACTTTCTATAAAAAAATACAAATAAATGATATCTAAAAATATTTACATATAAACTGTTACGATATTTAAAAAAGGTAAGAAACGAAGGCACAAAGCTAAAAGAAGGAATTCGCACCCTGAGCTGTCACCGGGAAGAGACGGACCGTTTCGTCCTTTTTAGGACTCATCAGCCAGTCAAACTCCACCGATGACAGACTCGGAAGGTGCGAAAGGTTAAGGATCCCGGATCTCGCTCCCGAGAGCGGGACCTCCCCCGAAGAAATCCTAACCAAAAATTTTCTGAAAACAAATAAATAATTAAATTAAATAAATAAGTTGTCGAAACCCATTTTAATTAACTTTTTATCGAATCATTATCATACTATTCTTCCGTAACTGATAACAATCGAATTTGTTTTTCAAAACCCACAGCTCTTTCAATTGCGCGAAGGTAATTCAAAGCACGATGATGTCCGTTACAATTTATGTATTACAATTCACAAGGAAAATCTTACTGAGCTAGAATGATTCATTGCTTTCTCCTGTCCTTCAGTGGGAAGTCACAGGATCGTGGTAAGATCTGATTTCAAACTAAACCTAAACAGTGGTTAAATCTTAACGAATTCACGACTCCATCGAAGAAAATGTACTCCATTCCTCTCCGAAGTTGTGTCCAAAATTAACTAAAGAATAAATTAGAACAGAATCAATAATGCTGGCCGAACACGTGTAGAAACAACTGTGCTCGCGCGTGATATCAACTGTCAATATCAATTT
>JAFIDM010000005.1:13959553-14009116 GCA_023159025.1 Thereuonema tuberculata | reverse complement strand
AGATATTAGAATTTTTTATAACATTATGTTACCTAATGAAAAAATTATGTACATTATTATTTTAAAGAACTTCTATTATATGTCAAATAAGTTAAAAAATAATGTAAATGAATTAAATACTAGAAATGTTTGGAATAATCTAATTCGTTTTGATCCTCCAAAAAATAATTTTGGTATGAGAGACAAAAATAGATTGTTATTTAAAATTTTTAAACAATTAGACTTAGAAGTTTTTCAAATTAATACTTATAAACATTTAAAAAGAGAAATTATAAGTAGCATAATAAATAAAAAAATAATTTGGCAACCTTAAATATATGTTGTAATGAATTATATTTATAAATAGTACTTACTTTAATTTTGTTTTCTTTTTGGAATTAGTATATGTATGTTAATTTTCACAATACTAATGTAAAATCTTGGACTTACTAATTTTGTATATATATATAAATGTTAATATCTGTGTTTTTTCAGCACCTGCACCACAGGATTTCTTTGAAAACCTAGCAGGACTGTATTGTTCAAAATTTAGAAATAAAAAAAAAAAAAAAAAAAAATTACCATATGCGTACTTAAATTTTACTAATAAAGTCTGTTAATTTTGTCTGAGTTTTTTTTTGAAAAAGTTTTTTCGCTCATAGTACGTCTCGCATCTTTGCAATGCACCAAAAACCCTTCAGTATTTTCTTAAAATTGTAATCCTCGTCGGATTGTTTCAAATGATTTTTGCATTTCATCATACGAAGGTTTTTTTTTTTATTTCTGCATCATGATCATTTCCATTTTCGTCATCTTCATCGCAATTCATTGCTCTATTGCTTTTATTTTTCACACTGTCCAAAATATCCGATTCAGTTAGTGTTTCCGAGGTCTCAACTTCAAAATCAAGTGAAAGATAATCATCAAACAGAACATCATCAACAATTTCTTCTGTTTCCCTCAGCTGTATCCATATTTCTTTCATTTCCTCTAAGGGAATATTAATAATAAAAACATTTCAAGAAAAAAAAAAAAGAGATACCACGAATAAGTTCGTTAAATAGAAAATGCACTTCGCTATTTGGAGGTTATTTTACGAAGAAATTAGCAAAATGTTCTTGGTTCCAAAGAAAAGTTTGCAAAATAGAAGTTCGTTAAATAGAGGTCCGACTGTATTAAGCAGACAAAATGTCTAATACAAGTGTCATCTTATTATTTTTTTTTTTTAAATAAACTACTTCAGAGAAGTTTCCACAAGTTGAAGATGCACAGAAACCTTGAAACCTGTCTGAGAGGGAAGGAAGAATTCTTCAAAGGAAACTAATCTTTAAGTGTTTCTTTACATATATACTGTCCAGCCAATTTATTAGGTACACCCGTGCTGTGCGCATGAATATCTAGACCAGTGGTGTCTATAATAACTCTTCAAGCCGGTTGGGCAGTGTCATGGTCTGGGAGATGTTTTCCTGGCACACGTTGGGTCCATTGATACCCCTGGAGGCACGTCAGGATGCTAGAGCGTACTTAAACATCATAGCTGACCAAGTGCAACCGTACGTGTTAACAGTTTATCCTCATGCAGATGGCTACTTCCAGCAGGATAATGCACTGATACACAAAGCTCTCATCACTATGGGATGGTTTAAGGAATATGACGATCACTTTTCCTGGCTGCAGTGGCCTGCTCAGTCCTTGGATCTCAACCCGATTGAAAATTTGTGGGATGAGCTGGAACGGGCTGTTCGTTCCAGGCCTACACCTCAATCAAACCTTCAGGAACTGAATGACACACTCATGTCTGCAAGGTACACAATACCTCAACAACTTTTTCAGCATCTTGTGAAATCCCTGCCTCGACAAAGTCAGGCTGTTTTGAGGGCTAATGGAAGCCCAACACACTACTAGGTAGGTGTACCTAATAAAGTTGCCAGACAGTGTATATAAAAGAAAAGTTGATTTTCTTCTGGCCTTATCTCCTCCCAAACCATAAGACAGAAATACAAATAAGGTGGCAAATGTAATGAGGATGCTGACATTTTCATTTTTATCTATGTGGATCAACCGGAAGTCACATGACTTATGATCAAACATAAGATCTCCGAGACAAGCTCGCATGTTGTGAGAAAGGAGTCACGGTCATGGGTGGTGAGAAAATTATCTCAGAATCCAAGATCACGTGATCACAGGATTGCTAGTTTTAAATAAAATATATTTACCAGTCCTTTTCTAATCTGTCTTTGTAAGAAACTTTTCACAGCCCACATAATTGAGTCTGAAACTAAATTTTATCACACAAAATTTCCAGATTTACCTTGAATTCTTTTCATTGTTCTTGTTGCTTGTTTTCGTTGTTGCTGCATAAGTTGAAGTTTACTTTGCTTTTCCTTATATTGCTGCTGCTCCCTGGTGAGCTTTTTCTCAATGGCTAGCTGCTCCATTCGCTGAACATACTCTTGGCACTGTACTTCTCGTCTCTGCATCTCCTGCTCCGAGAAAGTTAGTAGGAGAGATGGGACTGCTTGATTCACAGTGCAAAGATGATGCTACAGGAAAAAATATCAGAGATATGCAACACTGACTTCAATTACTTGGTATTAAATGAGCAATAGTGATCTGAGGTAAATTAGCATTGTTAGAACAAAATAGAGAAGATAAAATATATGTTCTCTGCTTAATCGGAATTGAAGTGAAGGTCTGTCAAGTTCAAATTTGCTTAAACAGAATTAAAGAACGTCATCTATCTAAACTTCTAAATTAGACAAAGTCAACAATCCACAGCTGCATTAATGATGCTATGGAGGCCTAACTATCTGTACTAAACAGGACTGAATGGTAATTGGGCTACGGAAAATCCCAGATTATAAGGAAATAAGTGGGGAAGGTACAAGAAACAAATGCTTCCTATACTAAATTTAATGAAAGTTGCGTAAGTACAAATCAGATTTATCAATAATTATTCTACAGGACAACTAACACAACAGAGTTCAAAGCTATTATTAAAAAAAATAAGTTTCAATTAAATAAAGAGAACAAAAGATTTGACTGAAATCCTTCAATATTCTTCTACTGCAGTACATTGCATATGAGTATACATACAGTATTTTGGCTGTACATCATTTATAGCCTTCTTCAGGTGATGTTAAGATCTATTTTCAGTGGGTGGACACAATAATATGAATACCCATTTGAAAATGGACCATACTTCATTTGCGTAGCAGAGCCATGCCATCTAGAATAGACGCCTGCCACCTAGTGGCCCCGAAGGAGGAGATATCAACACCAGTCGCACAGGTTGCATATGAAACTTGTGCTAGCAGTGAAATGCTGTTATGTCTGACCTTCAAAAGAGGCATGATCACTGGAGCTTCAGTGATCAAAACAGCCAACCTTGTGGGTGTTGCAAGAAGCACTTTGTCAACTGTTATAACAGCCTACACAAAAACATGGTATGACATCATCTGCGAAACAGAACTGTCAGCGAAAGTCAAAGCTAACCGACAGAGATAGACGGCTGTTGAAGCAGAGAGTGACCCGACAGTACAAGACAAAGGTGTCCCAGATAAACTCCGAGATGTACACCCATTCCCAGGACCATGTATCAATCAAAATTATCCAATGGGAACTGCATGCTGCGAGCATTCAAGGCAGAGCAGCTATTCCAAAACCATTGGTAACATCGCATAATGCTTTGAAGTAATGGCAATGGTGTCACGAGCACAGACACTGGATACAACAGCAGTGGGACACATCATTTGGTCTGACAAATCTTCCTTTACATTATTTCGCAACAACACAACCTCCGTTCCAAGACGATGCTTGGTGTGTCCAAGCATGGTTCGATGAGCACAAATAAATGGAACATCTCGTCGGGCCATCTCAGTCTCCTCATCATAACATAATCGAACCTCTGTGGGATATTTTGGAGGTCAAAGTGCATGCTACGTTTCCACCTTCCTCCACACTTTCTCAACTAGAAACTGCACTACACGAGGAATGGAAGGGTATTCCCTTGAACATTGTGCATGACCTGTATTTGTCCATCCCACAATCAGACACAAGTTGTAATTTAGGCGAAGGGTGGGCCAACATTCTACTAATAAAGATTTTTATCGTTTCACAGGTGTTTATATTATTTTGTCCACCTCCTGTGCATTGCAAAACTTTACAATACTAGACTTTCTAAGAATAAACATATGATTACTGATAAGTCTAGTATTGGTTGATAGTTAGAAAAAGACTGTTAATTAGGGGTGGGCGAGTACTCGAGTTTTCGAGTATCTGTCGAGTATTTTTTAATACTCGGAGCTCGAGCGAGTAGTGGAGACTACTCGAATTCGCGAGTCAAGTAATTAAGAAGTGTTGAAAATGCCGATCGCTATTATTTTACAAAAAATGTGTTTAACAAATTAAAAACATATTTGAGGGTGTATTATTTTATTTAATCTCCATTCCTTTAAATGAATACTGATTTAATTCGTATAATAACGCAATAAGTAGAATAATTAATTCAACAGTCATCTATTTTGTTTCCGAACACCGTAGTCGGTGCAGACGGGACAGAGATGGGACCGAGACAGCATCGCAGACGAGGTGTAGTAATCTTTATCGTATTAGTATCGGTAAGAAACGTTCCTTTTACGTTGCCAAAAATAAATATGTCTCGATTCTTAACATTACAAAAATTCCAGCATATTTAACAACGAGTTTGATATCCTTCCGCATATCGCTAAAAGATTACGATATTACCGAAGTGGGTGTGAATTGATACTAGATAAGATACACTTTTCGACCATGCATTCACATTACCACAGCCAAAGTCCAAACTTTAATCCATTTCAGTTAGTTTTCCCCAGAAATAGGAAATCGATCAACACAACAGTGCTCCAAGTGGTCATAGTATCAGCTGATTCCTTTTGAATACATCACGCTGTACTTGCCAGACTTAGTTAGTGTAACAGCCAGCCACCAGGATCGCTAGCGTCTCTCAGGAGATATTTATTGAGGTGTAACTTTCATGTCTTTTTTAAATTTTATAATAAAAACTATTGGAAACTAAGTCTTTTACTTATAACCCGTGCTACTTGACTCGACTCGACTCGATACTCGAGTAGTTGGCTCAACTACTCAACTCAGATCAAAAAATCACTACTCGCCCACCCTACTGTTAATTGTTAGTAACAGATTGTTAATTATGATATGTTGTTGCAAAATTTAGGATTGTAAAGTTTCATAATGTAAATAAGCCTTAACATTTTTCTTTTTCTGCCAACGCCCGGGCTCCTAGAATTTAATCTTATGGCCGCAACAAGGGGCGAGAAATGTGAGTATTTCGCCGAAGAAACGTTGCCCAGGGTACACCATAGGAGGCACTCATGCTATACCTGCAGAAACGGACGAAACACAGAAGGAGAAAGATACATCCATGCCGACGCCGGGATTCGAACCCAGGTACTGGCGCAGTGATCGCCACGGCTGGCCGCCGCCGAGACCGCACGACCACGTCAGCACGGCAATAAGCCTTAACATCACATGAAGGAAGGTTGTCATGATGTATAGCTGAAATACTGTATTTATACTCATATGTAATGTATTGTAGTAGAAGAATAATGAAGGATTTCAATCAAATTATATGCAACATATACAGTTTATGTGTGAATTTATATCTCAAAGAACAAAGATTATTAGTATTCAATAAGATAAAAATGTTTGACAAAGTTTGCTTCCCCACTTTGTACATTGCTTTCTTTCTTCTTTCTTTTAAATTTGAAATAATACTATTTTCAGATAAATAATAATAATAATAAGTAATAAGATTCTAACTAATCCAGTATTTCTCCACCATTAAGTCTTCAACTTTCAACTAATAAATACTCTTCACTGTGAAACTCTTAAATATACAAAATAGCTTAACTCTGAAATTCCACCTTTAGTTTAACCAATCTGTTCTGATATTTTTTTTTCATCCTTAAGCTTTTTTTAATCTAGCTTATAATTCCCTTTACTTAACTTTTAAATAATTAGAATAATATTAAATACTTTTAATAATTAGAATACAGGTCACAATTTGAGTTCTTTAGCAACATTTAGTGAATTTTCTAATTTGCTTTCTTAACATTCAAAAATTCCCTATGTTCATAAATCCGACACCTTTTACTTACCCAAAGCTTAACTAAATTAAATTTCGCTGTACCAAATAAATCCTGTAACATTTTCAAAAAATTTTCTACTGTGTTCACTATAACAATAACATAATGAAAACTAACCTGCGGGCAACAGAGTTTCAATAGATTAACAGACTTCCCACAGATGTAGATTTGCTGGAAGAGCTCACTGAGGAACAGAGGTGGTAAGTTCCCCTCAGGAATGAAGACGGTAAATGCTTTTGACCAATACTGAAGGTCACGCCGCATCAAATACTCAGAATTAATAACTATCTGAAATTCTTCATATTTATCTTGGCAGACCCCTTCATATATCCATCGCTGAAGAAACCTTTATATACATGTATAAAAAAAACAAATACATAAGACTCAATTCAGCAGAATAGGTAAATGCAGTATTATTAAATGAAAGAGGTTTTTATAATTTAACACAAAATAAAAATGAATGATTTTAATACTGTATTTGAAGGCTGTCAATTGCTTTGCTCTGGAAGCCTTGGATATAGAACGAAAAACAACATTTTATTTATTCAAAAAAATAAATTACATCAAATAAACTAAAATTTGAATTTCCAAATCAATAACTAAAAAAAAAAAAAAAAAAGACATCTCCATGCTTTTGAAATCTCACATGGGTCACCCTAAAATGTAGTCGCACCGGTGGAACGCGATCGACGTCTTGCCCACCCCTGCTCTAAAGAATACCTGCAATAAAATATTGAAATCCATTTGTAATAGTCAGAAAATTCT
Source organism: Thereuonema tuberculata (assembly GCA_023159025.1). Taxonomy (NCBI): domain Eukaryota; kingdom Metazoa; phylum Arthropoda; class Chilopoda; order Scutigeromorpha; family Scutigeridae; genus Thereuonema; species Thereuonema tuberculata. The sequence continues at coordinate 14,002,226 of JAFIDM010000005.1, read as the reverse complement.
GTAGTTCAGTTGACCATGTCAGAATACTCTGTTGCCTGGCAACAGTGCTTGCAAAATTAAACTGTTGTGGACAAAGTTGACCATGCAACAATACTCTGCTGCATGGCAACGAGCCTGCGAAATTACATTGTTGTGGACAGACTTAATCCTGCAACAATACCCTTACTGCTTGGCAACGGAGTGTGCGAACTTCAATTGTAGCAGACATAGGCAGACAATCTGTTTTTTTAATACCGTATCTACGCGCATAATTTCCCCACCCCAGTTTTTGTGGATTACAAAATTCAATTTTTATTTTTATCGCATAATTTCCCCACCTCTTCTTCAACGCGTTTCCAACATGACGTCATGCGGTGAGCACCTATAAAGATGGCGGGTTGCGCGAGTTACGAAATTACGTCACAGTCGCACACACACTTTCGTGCATGCCTATTGCTTAACTGTACTTTGAAGAAAAAACAAATGTTGAGATGTGATTTCTTATATTTTAAATGTTGCGTGTTAATAAAATTGTTGTTAATTACATTTCTTGCTTTAAAAATCAATATTTAACATAGTTTTCCTTACACTTTCACCATATTTTTTTTCCTCAAATTGAAAAACATCGCGTAATTTCCCCCCCCCTTTTTTTGTCAAAATATTGATGAAAAAAAAGGGGAAATTATGCGAGTAAATACGGTATTATAGATTTAGTCAATTCCAAACAAACTTTTTACTTTTTTTACATTTCCATTATTTTAGAAATTCCCTGCTTTCATGTTGAAACAGAAAATTATGGCCCTTCATTCTTTTTTTATCTTTCAAATACGAATGTAAAGTCACTGTTACATGACTTCACATCTTGAATCTAACAAACATAAACTCACCCATTTTTTTTTTTTCAAATTTTTCATGGGAGGATTGTTATTAAGAATCAAAGAAATATCAAATAGCTACACTTTCTTTAATCTAATGAGCTATCCTGAATGAACTTCTTCAAGGCAATCTGAAGAAACATTGTTTCTTAGTTTTTTAATTTGTCTCATGATAGCTTATGTGAGAGAGACTTTGAAACTTACATCCGCAACAAATCTTCTGGTGAATTGATTGTAGGATGTTGGAGAAATTATATATTTATTCAAGTCAAAGAAACACTTTTGAAGATCTCATAAATAAGACGAGAATGAATAATCTTTCCCTTTTCAAGAAAAAAAAAAAAATGGGGGAAAAAAAAGCAAACAGTTCAGCTTGAAAGCGAAGGGTTATGCCATCCAAAGAAAGATTTTTGAAATGGCCGAAGATATTAAATCAATAACATGAGTACAATTTTAGTTGATATCGAGTATGGCCATTTATGAAAATAATATGAAATATAGGATTAATCTACATTTTAGTGAATTAAGTTTACCTATCTTACAGAAATTTCAGTTAGAATCTTTTATTAGATTATTAACCAAATACTCACATCCTTCATACTTGTTGGAATTTTGAGATAAACGCTCTAGTTTATCTACAGTTGGATGCAAGAGGACTTGTGGGTCAGCCAATTAAATACAGTATTACTTTTCAATGAAATCAATAAATTATAACTGAATGTGAAAGTATAATAAAACTTATCATCCTCCTTCTTGTAAAATATTTAATCTATAAATATAATACATAGGTAAGGTGAATTTTCAAGAGTGATACGTACTCTCTTTTTCAAGCCTAAAAGTAATAACAATTTGTAAATGGAAAACCTCGCGGTTTACATTTTTAATTATGAAACATTGTTGTTATTAATATCGTATAACAATATTTCCTTATAATTAAACAAGATAATCATGTTATTGTTTAACAAAATTTGTCATTATGGTTCCTTTTATAGCTTAAAAAATTACAAACGTATGCAAATATAATAAATTAATACCAAATTAACGTGAAAGATATCAAAACATTAGAAGTGTAACAAAGAAAAAATTGTATCAAAACTTAATGAAAAACTCAATTAATTTTAGTAAATTAAAACAAATAAAGGGTAATTAATACTGAAACTTACCTAAAATATGGGATACTGCTTGCATGAAAAAGTGCCAGAGCCACTGGGTAGAAATCAGATCCTACTGCTTCTAATGCACGACTGTACAAGAAAGTTAGTAACTGAATGCCTGTTGGAAACATATTCTTTGCCGTTGACCAAGGACGAATATACAAATCATATAAGTCTCTAAAACATTAGAAAATTTTTTTTGAGCCCTGTGAAGAGTTGTTTACATTTGAAACTTAATGTAAATTAGCTTATGAGTAAATACTTAACATAAGGAATTAAAAACCCATTAGTGAAATAAATAATAAAAAAAAAGGTACAAAATGAATTACCTGATTTGATATCGTTTTTTTTTGGAATAAATTAATAATTGAAACACAGTATCTTTCGCTTCCATTAATAATATGGACGCATGATAAAACTGCAGATAAAGTTGTAATCCTTCAATAAACGCCTCAAAGATTGTACCTAAGCAAAAGAAAACAAAAATGAAAATAAATTTTTTTCTGAAGAGAAAAATACTTGTTGTGGAACATTCTATAACATTTTACTTATTGTAATAAAGCAGGGCAAATGGAGTTCACTATTAGCCATTTCATAACAGTGGAAGATTTGCCATATCAAATTCGAACTGAATATTTTTAAAGTTAAGATTAATATCTACATACACTTCAAGAAAATACTCATTTGCTGCAACAACATCGTAACTCAAAAATTATCAGTTTCATGTTATTTGCAGAAAAAGAATGAGTCTTTGGAGTTGTTATTAATGGTAGAATAAAGTAACTGAGATTCTAAAACTCATTACGAGAGTGTAAATTGTGTCACTATTGCATTAACACATTCTACTCACTCTCGAAACTTTCAAACTCATTTTCTGGAAAACAATGTTTTTGAATTATGCCGCTGTTGCAGCAAATGAGCGATATGATACAACTTTAATAATAACTGGGGATTTCAAGAAATTTAAAAGCTAAGCATTTTTACGTGGAAAAATAAATAATGCAATTAAAAACTGCCAAAATGTCAACAATGCCTACTGTTCTGTGGCATGTTTATTCTGAATTTGTTCCTAGTGAAAAAAGTAAACATAAGAAAATGAAAAAGTTATAACCGGGGTAAGTTATAAATAGCTGCTGAATTGTAATTGAGTGAATGAACTGCAATAATAGTGAGATTTTAACAAAAAAAAAAGAAAAGAAAAAGAAAAATAGCATGTCAGTCAAATAAATGTTATTGAATTGTAACAATACAAGCAGAAACTTTTCATTTTCCGCTTCTTTTACTGAGTCAGGAAGAACAGTTTATTACGTGATGAATCACCTGGTTATGTATTTCTGTGTACTACCACAGATTTAGTAGTGGATTAAAGAATATAGGGGAAAGCAGTCGCATGGGATCTAAGCCATGTTAATGCTGTCTGCCAATACTTAGCTATACAGTCGTCAATATAAAATGTTTTCTGTGACTCGGTTTTTTTTTTATGTCTTATTATGTTTTTCTTTTTCTTTGTTTGACTGAACCTAAAATACAACTTACCAGCATCTTTTTTTATGTTACACTCTACTGATTCTTTATCAAATTGATGTATGCGGACAAAATGCATTCCACATTCTGCAAATTCTTGTAAGAGACGAGAAATACAATCTGATGAGATTCCTTCAACGTAAACGCCTTCATTCACTTTAAAACAATGATTGTCCTGAAATACAAATTTTGAAAATGTTTAGCATCTTCTGCAAAATCTAACACAATGATATTAATTAATGCAAACACAAAAGGAACAAGCCATGAATCGAAAAAAAATTGGAATGCAAAGTAATTTTCAAAATACATTAGTTTAATAAATCTACAAATATTACTGAAAACTGAAATACTTGAATCATATACAATCATTGTAAGAATTCAATTTTAGTCCATAAACAGACTTAAGCAGCACTCAAATAAAATATACATTTGATACATTTTGGAATTTGTTTATTCCCCCCTCCCCTTCTTTTTAGGCGGGAATTTTTTCTTCTTTTTCAGTCACATGTAATGCCTTTCTTTTGCATTAACCCTGAAACAAAGGAGAAATACAGAATCTACCAATCACTGCTCAGCTAATGCCTTGATGATACAAAAACCTTTAGTACTGACAAACTTCCTTGATAACAAACTGCTTTACATTATTGAAGCAAGGAATACAATGGTTTAAAGAATAACAAAGGTAATACTATAGTTATTTTCAAGAGTAAATGTCTTCTGATATCCTAAAATATTAAGAATCTAATTATTTAAAAACTGACTTTCATGTATATCTAAGGCAAAGCAATTCTGTGGCTAATGGTTTTGCTATTCGTGATGATGTTCCTAGATCTATGAAATGATAATTTGCCCCATCCTGAATTTCATTCAAGTCTCCGTATCGGCAAGATACTTAGCTTGTTATTTCATTAGCTTTTCAATGAGAATTCTATCTTTAGCCTAGATCATTTCCCTAAACTCTTTCTTTCAAAATGAGGATGAAATTTCAATGAAATATTCATAAATGATGCAGTACAATAAACGGAAGTGCTCAGTATAATTTCTAACAAAATTCTTATTAGAGAAAGATGAATCCAAAGCAATCTTTAATTTATGGATGGAATCATCAACATCCTTCTAATAACAGAATTACAAATAAGCATAGAAAGTTTTTTTTTTTTCTTTCCTTTCTTTAATATTTAATTAAATCCCCTAAACCACCTCAAATTAATTACAACAATTACTCAGAAAACAAAACCACTTAGCAGGATAAGGTTTTGATGCTACAATGGTTAGAGTGATTTTCTTATTGTTGTTTGGGTTTGTGGGGTCCCACTCCAGAAAGCGAGAGAAGGATCCATTGCCTTTCATGCTTCTGAGATTATCATCAAGGGTAAATCTGGCTGACGATTCCTAACAAGGATGAAACAGCTATACCGGATTACTGTCGATGATAACTCAAGGTGCAAAAGCAAACGATTGTGCATTTTATTGATTTCTATTTTTTATGTTAGTAAAAATATTAATTATAAGATAATTATACATTGTCTTCACCATCATTCCACTTAAGAGCATTTATAACTTTCACATACATGTTAAAGAAAATGTACATTCCAATCTACAGCTTAAGCATATCAACGAAGGGAGTATTTAAAAATAAAATTTCAATATTATACTACATATGGAGGGTAGGATTACTAAACTTGTGAATTTTAGTGTTAGAATCATATAAAATGAAAATAATAAGCCTATCTTATATTCAGCTTTTAACACAGTATAGAAAAGAAAAGAAAAAAAAAAGATGGAAATAATATGGAATCTCTAAAATTAAAAAAATACAGTGGAAACTCGATTAACCGTCACCTTCGGGACCGGGACTGTGATGGTTAACCGAATAGACGGATAACAGAAATTTCGCAATAAACATGTACAGTAACGAAATTTCAATGCTCGTTTGGGACGAAAGGCAAACAATAAATTAATACAAAGAAAAATCTATCAGTAACAAATAGATATCGTCAAAGACACAATAATAATAATAATAATAGAAACATAAAACAGTAGGCCTACTAGGTAATAAGGTTTACATGTTGAAGCTGTAATCAGTCATCTTCTTCTGTTTCTTCGAGGCTCGAGCTTTTTTTCACGGCAATGTTCCGTATTTTACGGAGAAGTAGGTTTTGCGATCGATGACGGATGACAGAGAGTGACGGTTAATTGAGTTTCCACTGTAATTCATGTGCTGGCATTCCGCCTGTCTCAATGAATTTTCTGTGCAATAAAATAATAAAACAGTGCCTAAAAAGTTCATAAACAACAATGGGTGAGATCAAGTGTTTACTATGTGACATCCAAGAAAGGCTGTTTCATGCTTTATTGGCGATCATTGGCTGGAAGTAATCACCAGTAAACAACAAGGTCTCAATACAAAGGTCAATAGTTCCTACAAACTAGTCTCTGTATTGAGATCTCATTGTTTACTGGTGATTACTCCCAGCTGATGATCGCCTATAAAGAGTGAAACAGCTGTTCTGTAGGTCACCTAGTAACCACTTGGTCCCACCCATCCTCGTTCACACTATAGAAAGTTAACAACAAAAAAGATTGATTTCAGGAATTACCAAATCATATAAATAAACGGTAGATGGGATTCCAAGCATGACATAACAAGAATCCCTCACAAGGTCACTCATAGTCATCTTACGTAAAGGAGGTAAAACTGCTTTTGGATCCTGAATACTGAGTTCTTGATGTTGCATTAATTTCAAATTCTCGATGGTTTCTGGTCCGGCTTCTGTTAAGTATGGCTTTTCTTTAGGAACTACAAAACTATTATAGAAAAAAAAAAAAACGGTAGTCTAATATTTTAAAGCTAAAGTCAACTGAACAAGCAAATAGTAAAGTGGTAAAATAACTATTTTTACTTTTAATTTAAAGTTTTATAGCTATTATTACGATAGGCTTGGTTCTGGATGATGATTCTCTACTTACTTTCCAATTGATTCCCAAGTATAATATTTCTTGGGTTCCATTGTTAACACTGTCTCCCAAATATCTACATTAGATCCAAAGGTTTGAGAGGAGGCACTGGTGGGTGTATCGGTTTCTGTGAATCCTTCATCATCTGATATCTATACAAGAAAGGAAGCACGATTTTTACTATTCTCATTCAATTTGAATGGAAATTGTAATATATCTTATGATTTTTTTTTTTTTTACTTTTTAAAAATATATCAAGTAATTTTTTACTTTTCAAAACTATACAATTAAGATAGTTCTGACTTTCAAAGTAACTTTTGACATTAGCAATTTATTTAGGTAATTGCAAAAGACTTCTATAATCAATTGACCATTGCTGCAGTCAAAGCTGCTCAATTTTAAGCCAAGCAAATACAGTTAAGTCAATCACTGAAAGAGAAGTGGTAGAAAGTGTAGAGGCAAAGGAGGCAAACTGTCACTCTAGTAAGACTTCCAAACTGAAACATTGATTTTTGGATTTCAACAAATATATGACAAGGATTAAGAACATGACCTCTCATTAAAGACAGCAATGGAAAGATAATGTATTTAGATTGGAGAAAACGAGATTCCACTGTTGGCCTTAAATTATTAACCGAAAGTCATCAAGGCCGACTGTTGATACAATGAACTGAGCATATTGAATAACTAGAGTCGGAACAGATTCCCTAACGAACTAATCCTTACGTTGATGATGAAGAAAGAAGTCTATGTTATTTGGTAGACTCGATACAAAATTGATAGATATGACGAAGCAAAGGTGTGCAATTTGATACGATGGCGTTTGATGGTAATAGGTGTTGAATGACTGCTGAATGAAACAGTACATAAAAGAAAGTTTTGATTAAAAAAAACCCAGATACTAAACAGTGTAGTATCTGTGACCTTTGATCTCTGAGAGTTTGTTGCTAAGATGGCAATGAGGGGAAAAAAAAAAAGAAAAAAGAAAAATGTCAAAATACAAAGTGCAGTGTTGGTAGTCTATAATTGAAAGAAAGACATATGTGGACATAAGGACATCCATGACCTAACCGAATGGTCCAGGAGAGGAAGCTGGAAACATTAATAAGGAAACTAAACCTTTATCCTATATGGTGCCTAAGCAATGAAAGTAATACTATTATAATGGAAAATGGAACGAAATCTAAACTCTTATTAGGATAAAGGAAAGAATGAAAGATAGAATTAAAAATTAAAGATATAAGATGAATAAAATAAAATACATATATACAGGGTGTTGCAAAATTTGTGTGTAATATTCAAAGCACGTATTGGGGCATGGCTAAGCATCAATATATTTCTAATGAACCCATGTCCAGAAACGCCCCATTAAGGCGCTAGGTGGTCCTAAAATGAGCCTTTCCTAGGAATCATATTCTTTGCTATACCATAAGAAATGTTTTGCAGGCGAGCTATTTTTGTTGAAACAATTGAGACGGAGACCTTGTTATTTACTGGGACTTCTCCTGGCTGATGATCGCCAACGAGCATGAAACAGCTGTTTCAGGATGTTACTTGTGATTAATTTGGTCTCACCCATTGTTACTATGAAATTAAAAACAACATAGACAATTTTTACAAAAAACTTCTGATGTGTTGCATTTCTGTTGAAATTGAATTTATACATTTACACATTTTATTACTTATTTCATGTAAATATGCAATAAATAAATACAGTATATAGATCTTTGGTCCCTCTTTGAAAAACTGATTCACTAAAAACCAATATAATTGCTCCCTTCATTTCTGTCCTTTACACACACAAAATCAGTATAAGTCTTACATCTATTAACTTCATCGTTGATTCTATAAAAATATAAATATCCTTAAAAAGTGTTGTTTTCGGCATTGCTTCGGAGCAAGAACTTAACATAATCGCAGAAAAAAAGAGCTTGTTTTCACTTTCCTGTGAAAAACGAGGTAAAGAACAATGTAGTTATATCTAGTTAAGTTAAATATAATTTATTCTTCCCTGAAACTAGGGTTTTAAGCCAATAATCTAGATCTCATTAAAACTCAAATGCAATAGCGTAGATGGAAAAAAGGATTTCGCTTAACTTTTTTTTCATACTAAGTTAGTTAATGAGATGGGAGCCAATACGAATCTAAAAGTGATTAAATATTAGAAATGGGAAAGAATCAACTGAAACACTGAAAGAATCAACTGAAACACAGGAAGCTGAATTGTGGGAATGGAGAAAAGTAATGGTGTTGCAATTAAAAGTAATTGTAGACTGGATTATCCACATGGTTTTGTATGAAACGGATACATTATAAGACACTGATGGCAGCAGAGTTAGTCAAGTTTCTACATAAAGAGAAAAATCTTCATTTCATCAACAGCTGTTTTAGCTAGAAACCTTTGCGAGTGATAAAAAACATTGATTTAGAAAATATTTAAATGAAATATAGCTTATTAAATAAAATTCCTTAAAAATTACCTGTAATTTTGATGGTGTTCTTGGTAAAGAGGGGCATTTTAAAGGCAAAGAAGGTGGGGTTCCTCCAAGTTCTGGAATCTCCAGTCGGACATCTAAATCCCAAGGATCATCCAAGCGATGAGACAGTGCTCCATATAACTTAGATGATACATTCTGAAGATAATCATCTTTTGATTTCTATTGAAAATATTAATAAAAAAAAATTACACAAACTGATATTTAAATTCTATTCAAAACTGAAATCAATTCATTTTAGTAGTTTCTAAAAAGTATCTGCATTATTTGTAAAAGCAAAACAAAACTCTTTTATTTAAAAAAGAAAGAAACAAACAAACATTCATTTGTGAAATATAAATTGTTGGTATTTCTTTTCTCATTAAGTGTACTGGTGGAAGAAAAATACCAACTCTGACAGTCACTTTAACTCACTAACATTTTTAAAGGAAAATTAGGAAAATTAGTGACAAATTATTGCTATCCTGAAATGCTAGTCTCCAGTCATAAAGCTGTCCTGTGCTTAAAAGCAACTTAAAAAGAGGCTGACGGCTTTTTTGTTTCTAGCATGTTAAAGTATTAAACAACTATTAAATTCTTTAGTGTTTAAGTATACTTTGCTTTTAAATGCAAGTTCTTTTCAAATTATAGTTTCTTTTATACAAATATTATAAATATGAGAATCTTTAAAATTTAATTTTCTTTAATATATCCATAATTAAGTTTATTCAAATCTCAAAATTTAATTATGAAAATGTAAAAAAAAAAATTTTTTTCAGAAGAAATAAATTCATTTATATATTATATACATAATGGGTGTGTTCGGATTCATCAACTATCAACAACAGACTATAGTGCATGGTTGAGAGTTGACACAACCTCTGCCGTAGCATCTGAATACACAGTTGAAGCTTAAAATGGCACTTGTAGATTGTGTATTTTGGTTAACTTCAAAAACTTTAGAAAGAAAGGAGGACAATGAATGACTGATACAAGCAGAAGGCTATGTAAAAAATGTTTATCGAGCGAGAATAGACAATTATTCAGAGGCTCTAGTCCAGTGTTTCCCAACGAGGGGGGGGGGCAATTCGAAAATTCTATGAACCTATTTGAGGGGTCAGTGTCGTTTTTCCATTTTCAGTGCAAATGCATAGTTTTCATTTCTTGTTTATCACATAGAGGATTTGATGATATAAAATACAACATTATATATCTATTTTTCTTATATAAGAATTATGTAATATTATATAATAATAATTATGTTATATTTTAACCTAACGATATATAAACTGATTTGCTGTTTAAGAACTGTTATATTTATAATGTTTCTTATTTATTTAAATTATGAAAAATCGTAATTGTATATAAATTATATTAATTAAAGTAATTAACAAATATATACATTTCATGGTAATAATGTTTTGATGGTAATATTATTATTATTATTATTGGGGGAGGGGGAGGCAATAAGTAATAGTAATACTGGGCATAAGAATTTTAGAAAGGCTTAGGTGGGGTATAGCACAAAAAAGGTTGGGAAACAATGCTCTAGTCACAGCAACATAATCAAACAACGAGTGCCCTCTTTTCTGAATATCACGGCAACTAAAATATAATTACACACTGTGCATATGCTGCAATTTGGTTGATGTGATGATCCTGCTCTATCTATGGCTGATGTAGTTGGCAACCAGCGCCAACCAAATCAACCTGCATTTTTCCAAATGGAAGATCAGCTGATTAAATGTAACATCTGTTCAGCCATTTGATCAATCGGTTAATGTAAACTATGAATATCCGAACACAACCAATATATTTCATACGAACAACAGTTTTGTCTAATTCTTAATTCCTAATTTAACACTCTGATTTACCTTTGTCTCAACTATAGCACTAGTATTCCATTCTTTACAGGGAAGCATTTCAAAAACCTAAAATGAAAAATATGTAAATTTATATGGAATCCTTTCTATTATTTTAAAGGAAAAGTTTATAAATATTAGTAAAACACAACAAATAATAGAATAGAAACTACTCACAATTACAATAAATGGTTGATAAAATGCTAATATTTTCGCAAAATACACAATTTTTTTATTACAAATATATTATTGCAATTACACATAACTTCCAGTCAATTAAACCTGCATCAAACATAATTCTCTAACAATAAAATAAAAGTGGATTTATCTTATCAAATTTTTCAGGACTAATCCATCTGGTTTTCTATTATTCCTTTTTCTGAAACATTATGTAAACATTCTTTTGCCCCAGAATTAATGAAAATTATACACACAAAGACCGAATGACAGAATTGAGAATGCAATCCCAAGGAGACTGAAATTCAAAATTTTAATTAATAATTTGCTAAAACATTGGATTGTATGAAATCAATATTATATATAAAAAGCAATTGAAAACAATGGATATTATTGCATTACATGATATGTTTTCTTAATAGTAAGAGCTTTTACAATAATTTTAACACGAAAACCACTGCAATTTTTGACGAGTTACTTTTGTATTTTCATGTTGCAGATAACGTAAAAACTTTTGTTATTAAGCAAACATAGTCTGTAAAGCAATAAATCATAGTTTAAGATTGCTTTTTTTTTTTTTTAAATAATTTTGATCACAAGATCTTTTTATTCAACAGGATATTGAATTTCAGCTTTTCTGTATGTAGTTTTTGCAAATGTAAGATATTAAGAGTATTAAGGTATTAAGAAATGTAAGATATATATAAATAAGTTTTCAAAACGCACAAAAATGACTGAAAATATGTCATTACTTTATCATTACCTTACCACCTTTCCACCAGCAATTTTTAATGATTTAATTGTTTAAGAACAACTGTGCCAGGTAAAAGATATAAAATCGAGAACAAGTCTCTGAAAAGAAGAGGTAATATTCACAGAAGAAAGAAAGAAACATCCAAGCCCCTGCATGGATTCGAACGCAGGTTCGTGTGCAGCAGTCACATGACAGATTGTTACCTTAACCACTTGAATATGGCTGAATGCTTACCTTACTATGAATGCAGGGCATAGCCTTAGTAAGTTTTTATATAATCTCGTTTAAAAGATTAAATACACCTTTTAACAAACCCCGATGATCCCTTTATAAGCTAGAGTTAGTTTATACCAACTCTCAATGACTAACAACCAACAGGATTTAGTTAAGATTGGAAGGCTACTCTAATGTTTCTGCCTTTAAACTTGAAGAAAAAAAAAAAAAAAACCTGATTCCATTTTTACTGATGTTGTTTAGACCTCAGGGTCTTAATGGAAGAGAAACAAGCAGGGAAAAAAATCGACATTCCTGATCAACTACAGAACCAAGAATCCATAAACAAATGTCCTTGCGAATTATATTAGCTGGTGCTGTTAATTATTTTAATTATCAAAAATAGAAATGTATACAAAAAATAAAAATTTCTATCCGGTATAAAGAATTCTCTATAGAGTTTAGGATTGCCTTTAACTTAAAAAAGGCTATTCTATTTTTGGCAAAATAATTTGGTAATTACAATGTTGCAGTTATACTGTGAGAAGCATAACTGGAGCAATGCCTAAAGTAGTACTTGGAACGATGTGATAAAATGGGGTTCTTTAGATATTTTTAGATATACTGTATGGTCTTTTTTCATATTGGTTGGAAAACAAGATGAGACAGCATCTTGATCATTCGCTCAGGAAGTACAAGATGTAGCTACTCCATTATATCCTCCTGGATAAAATGCATAATACTCCCTCCGTCCAAAAATAAGGGTCCCATTTTTATTTAACACTGTTAAATTCGAGACTATTAAATTATTCGAGACTAGGGTCAATGTTAGGGATTGAAGGACATAAAAAAACAAAAAAACAAAAAACAAAATGAAAAGTTTTACTCAGCATTGCAAAAAACCAAAAGTGTTTATTACATAATCATTTGCCAGCCATGCGCAGGCCTCATTGAATGTTTTTAAAGCATAAAACTTCAAACTGCGCATTTGAATTATTTATAAATAACAATGGCTGCATTGTTATTGCATAAATATATGTTTATCAAAGAAGACTGGATGCGTTTTTTCTATTTTTCTACTCCTAAAAAAAAAAAAACATTTTTAAAATGGGACTCTTATTTATTTTCGGACGGAGGAAGTATAACCTAAGTTTACTCTACTGAACTGAATAACAATAAGCTTCTGTTAAATTAACTTTCACATGTAGCTGTTTTGGAAAAATAGTAAGCATAAAGCAATCTTTTTATATGCAACATTTTCTTTAAAAAAAATTTATATGATTATGAGAAAATAACTGAAGTTATAAAAATTATGGCCATTACAGCAATGTAAATCATTTGTGAAAAAAAGCAAGTCTTTATTCTAATTATTAGAACAAACAATATTTTTAATCATAGGAAATTTTAATTAGTTTATTATTTTTTTAACTTCTTAATAGCAAGATGATATTCATATAATCAAAAGTTTAATACTATTAGCAAAGTTTAATACTTCTACATTGGACTATATATAAGGTAAAGTATTGATTAATAAACATAAAAGTGTATATAATATCAAGTGTTGTTGTAGCCAATACCTTTGGATCAAATGTACCATAGGATGTTGCTTCTGGTGAAATCAGATCTTGTAGTGGCTGCTCAAAAATCTCTCTACAAAAGAAAATCTTTAGTTAATAGGTTAGCAATTTGTAATCTTAAAAAACAAATCCAATTACAAATGTCAAGAAATAAACAATGAAAAACCCACAGGCAGGATCTTATATCTCAATTTATGACTTACTTTGGATAATGCATGTAAAAAATGTTATCCGATTTCAGCCAGCAGGTATCCCCATAGAATAAGGGTCCTTCAGGAAATATGAACTTCCTCATCTGAAATTAAAACATCAGAAATAAAGATTTTTTTTTTTTTTTTTTTAATGTCATCTTTCAATGCATTAAGATTCATTAAACAATAATTTCATTTGTATTCAAAATTCACAAATAAAGACACAAATGGTGTTCAAAAGCACTTCAAAAAAAATTATTTGTCTATCTTTGGTTGTTACTTTATTAACCGAATTATTTTCATAGCAGTCACTAGAGGTTTATATTTAAATTGTTTTGTAGCTATTGGAAATTCCCATCTTAAATATAAACTAATCATACAAATATTTATTAAAAACATTTTTATAATTTAAAGGCTACCAAAGAAGACTTTATATTATATATTGAAGATGATAATACCAATACTGTTTCGATTAAAACACATGCTATTAAATGTAATAATTCATTTTACACTTCAAAGTAATAATCATTTCTTAAACCCTGAAGTAAAGCAATATGATGCTGTAGTAAGTCTACAATATCTGCCAACTGAAACTTATTGTTTGTTTTTTTTTACATTTCTAGATGATGCGTTCTGCTGTGTATCCTGTAGTGACTCAGCCAGCAGAATCATTAACATTAGTGTTCAAAAATCGCTTTCCTTAAATGCTGAAAGCTTTTAAACATACCAGGGGGAGCTATATCAGCATTACAACAAAAGAGGTGTTGCAATGTAAATGTCTTTAGTTAAAAAGTTTAATGTGCACAAATAAATAGTTAATTAGAAATAAAAATTCAATTTAGCACATATTGAATTAAAAATTGTTTTTAATAAAAATGAAAACATACCTACAGCTCCTTTTAATTGAAAATATAAAAAAAGGCAGCACAATGAATAAATGAAATGCCTTTCTGATTCTATTATCAGAGGAAATAGCTGTTTCATCCTGCATGGGACTCATCAGCCCGATCCACCCTCCCCGATAACGAACCCAGGGCTGATGAGTCCTATGTAGGACGAAACGGCCATTCCCAATTCCCTCCAATAATAGAACCATTTTTTTTATCCATTGTGCTGCCCTTGTTTACATTAATCAATTAATTTCCTGCACGTTAAATTGTTTCTTTTACCTTTTTTGGATGTTTAGTTCCTTTACAATTTAAGGCCTTTAATCCTATCATTTATTAGGAAAAGTTTTTTTGTTGTGAACTAAAGCACTATAGTTATTATTGTTGTATTTTGGTTTCGAGGTCACTGTTGGGTGTGGCAGTAACCTCCACTTATGTTCTTGCCTTTCTGGATTTGTTATCAGGGAGGGCGATTGGGTGATGAGTCCCATGCAGGATGAAACGGCCGTTTTGATTCCCTCTGATAATAGAACCAGAAAGGCATTTTATTTATTCATTGTGCTGCCCTTGCTTATATTTTCAATTAATTTCCTGCACGTTAAATTGTTTCTTTGAGCTCCTTTTAATTGTATGTATGTTTTAATTTTTATTGTAAGCAATTTTTAATTCAATATTATGTGCGTAGTCTGAATTTTTATTTCTAATTAGCAATGTAGGCCTAAATGTGACACTGCAGAAATATATCCTGTTTTGCAAAGCTTTTTGATATCCAAAATGCAACATTTTGCTGCAAGCAATGTTTTCCCCTAAATAAATATTGCACCTTTTATTTTGAAAACCATTCGAAACTTTAATGCTGCAGAAGCAACAAAAGACAATAAACATTTCAATGAAATTTTATTCATTTATTATGGTTCATAAAACAAGAAATGTATTAAATGTCATGAAAATTGGTGAAGCTACTTTAGCAAGATGAACATATAAATTGACAAGCAGAAAAGACATCTGACAACAGAATAATAATGTCAATTAATAGTACTTTTTGTTTTTTAATATTTATAAAAATAATAAAACTGCCATCCTAACAAAAAATTGTGACATTTAGATATCGTAACATAAGTTGCTCTTATTATCTGACCCCTTTCCACATACAAAGAATTAAAAAATCGTGGAATTTCTTATGTGATGAAATCTGTTTGCCATCAACATACTATAAACATTCATATCAGAAACTGAGTTTTTTCCTGATGTTTTTCTTCTTTATAAATATATTTGCTAATTGATGTTTTGTAAATAAATAAAACAACTTAACACCATGACAGACTCACATCTTGCAATGTATCAAAACATTGTTTTGTAAATATATCTAATGAAAGCGATATCCTTGTTTGTTTCCGAAAGTGTAACCAGTAGATCTTCATATTGAGACCTCACTATTTACAGATTACTCTCAGCTGACGATTACTAATAAAGATCAAAACCTCAACCATTGTTGTTTATGCAATTTTAGGCTTATTTGTTTTCTAATAACCAGTAGATGATTTGAGATATATTCAGTGCCGTCTCTCATAGATACTTTTCCATAAAATCGAAATTAATTCTTATAAAGGAGAATTAGCATTCACAAATTGCTCATTAACACCAAGTTCTTTGGAGTAATGACAGTCATGAGAAGGGTATATTTGCTTTTTGATTTTAATCTGAAGTTATGTCAATTCATTGCATTGTATTGTTTACAGAAAGTAATATTCCATAGGCAAATAAAAAAAATTGCATTTAGCATATTAATCAATACGGTCTTAGGAAATCAAGTCAGCTACAGTCCTGTACGGAGTTACACATAAATAAGCTATGCATAATAGAACTATATACTAGTTCTATTAGTTTAGGGTTTGTTTAGTTTAAAGACATTAATTTTAGTGATTTTTCAAAGCTAAAAGTAAAAAATTTCAAGGATATTTCCACATTAAATTTGCACTAATCAAAGTTAAATGTTATTATGGCAATATGTTTCAATTCCAAATCTTTAGTACTACATGGTGCAATGGTGATTCGTAACAATATCAGGTAAGATCGATACTGTTTTCTTTACATTGTATTGTCTATCTTTTTTGGAAACAATTAAAACATTCAAAGAATGAATATTTGGTCAGGAAGAAACAAATCTGAGATTAAGATAACTGAACCCTATTGAGACTGAAAGAAATTTTTATTTTAAAGATTATCATGACTATTATCACTTCTAATTACTTAAAGGATTCTTTTTTAAGTGGAAAGTCTTAATTAATAAAATTCAGAGGAAAGTCATAACAAATTTTAATTATATCTTTACAAAAATAAAATCATATTTCTAAAAATTGAAATGGCTGACATAAATAAATTAATAAATCCAAATTTAAGTCATTTTCATTGACCTTTCTGTTACTGACCTTTTCTGCAGACAATAATGGTAAATGCTTGTCCTGGAGATCAACGGATGTTGTCTTTTTTTCATTAGAATTTGATAAAATTAATAACAGCTTTAATGTAGCCATAACACCATCTAAATGAAAACCAAGCATAATATAATATAATATAATATAATATAATATAATATAATATAATATAATATAATATAATATAATATAATATAATATTAATACAGGCATCCCAGCTTTTCAATACTCTGCTTTTCGGCTATCCACTCTTTCGACCCTTTTCAATTATAACCAGAACCCGTACATTCAATGCATAGTCCATTTTTTTAACCTATTTCATCATATGTTTCCATGATCTCCCAAAAGTCACTTCTTCTCTTAACTGATTCAGCACCATCTTTTCATTTGGCTTGTGCACAGAATTCATAATGTACCTACTTTTGTAAATATACATAAAGCGTGTTATTTAACTTTCGCACTCATTCGCAAATTACTGAAATTTTTCTGCAGCAAAAATGCATTTGCAAGCTAAAAAAAAAATGACTGGCTTCTGCATTTCAACAATTTCTGGTTTTCAACAGTGCTCTGGTCCCTAGCCTTTTGAATAAGCAGGAGATGCCTGTAGTAGCATAATACACAGTTTACTAGCCTCAATTTCATTTTATTAACCTCAAATGTTTTGCAACAAGATAAATAACAACAATATCAAACTATTACATACATTTTTAACTTTTTAATTATTCTAAAACAAGCAATATATAAGGTAAAAGAATGTTTTATTTGCGTATAATTTTTTGTTGTTCTTTTTACAAATAAAGTTCTAGTAGTTATATTAAAAACACAAACTTCCATATTTTCTCTTTTTTTTAAATTCTAAATCATCACACATTTTTTTTTTATAAATATAAAACACAGCTTATCATTAAAAACAATATTCAAATTTCTTTTGATGCTAAAACTGTTATGCTGGGTAGAATTGTTATTTGTTTCTGATGAAAATATATATTTAAAACTATACATATCTTTTATAAAGCACCTAAAAGAAGTCACAAAGCATATAAGGTTAATAAATTAAAATTTAAGAGGCTAAAAAATTATCATAAAAAATCATTTATGACAACAATACAAGTTTTTAACAGATGCCCTAAATAATACTTAAAAAGATTTAAAAGAAAAGTAAGAAATTACATTGTTAATTTAATAAGATAATGTTACAGAAAATTATGAGTGAATAATACAGTGCAACTTGGATAATTCGAACGTCTTTAATTCGAAATCGTGGTTAATTCGAAGATTTTTCTTAGTCCCTTGAACTTCTTATTAAATCAATATTAAAAAATCGTGGATAATTCGAAGTTCAACTTCCTTAATTCGAAGTTTTTTATAAAAAAATTTCGAACCATAACGACTTTTCAGAGTTTCATCGTTAAGAAATTCGACACGTGACAACTGAAATCCCCTTCCCGCCACCTTTCGACACGTGACAACTGAAATCCCCTTCCCGCCACCGTTCGACACGTGACGCTTCAGACGCCATTCGAGCTTCCTGCTATCAGTGTCACCATGTCTTTCAGTAAACCACGTGTGTACAAGAAATTGATGTTCGCTGAAAAGGTCGTCGTCATTTGCGAGGTGATAAAGGGTGCGAAGAAAAAAATCCCTTCATCGTCGGAGGCGCTTTTTCATTTGGGCGAATTTCGTCGATACATTGAAGGCCAGACCAACGTAAGTGAAGCTGTTTTCCGTTCACTAAACATGCTTGATGATTTTGCTAACCTTAAGCGACTGAATTCTATAAAACAATCAGACATTGCACATTTTTTTGAAAAACTATAATTTTCTATATAGAATGTTATATGTACTGTAGCTTACGAAATATAAATCTTATTTTGTTTACATACATATAGTGCTTAAGTCTTTCATACCATGATCTTTCTGAATAAATATTTACTTATTGACAGAATAATCTTTTCAAGCATTCAGTGGACCTGAAATTAAAGTTAAAAGATGTAACTTCTTTAATTCGAAGTCTTGGATAATTCGAAGTTTGTAGTGGTCCCTTCAGCTTCGAATTATCCAAGTTGCACTGTATAATATTCAAAGCGGGGTTTGCATTTGAACGATTTCCAGTTTTTGATAGTGCTCTGGAGCCTAACCTGTTGAATTAGCATGGGACATATCTTTAGCAATTAATTACTTTACTTTGCTTAATACATGTAACAAATCAGACACAAGGATTTTAAGGGAAAATCTTTACCATCTTCTAATGCTCCACTGTCTTCTAATTGTTGAAGCAAATCTTCTAAATGATTAGCATCGTCAAAATGCCGTTTACATCGTAAATCAAAGACTACGGCATGATACCAATCAACTTCAGTGAAATTTTCTGGAATTGCTACAGGATCTGCAAAACAAAAAACAAACATTGATCACATTGACAGCAAAGACTTAACAATGATATGCCATAAAATTTTAATTAGAGTGGCAAATTGTTTGGAATATGGATTTTGACTTTGCTTCTGTTTTGTTTTTTACTTCCTTCTCCTTGGCAGGAAAAAAACAAAACAAAACTTGCTAAAGTAATTTAAATGAAAAAAACGTAGCAAATGACTCAAGTCGTTTTAAATCCTTGGACATTGAGGACAAACTGTCTACTTCAAATTATTGTAAGGTAGGCTTATTGCACAATGAATAGTTGTAAAATCAAGTTTTCTAAAATAATATATTTTAATTTTTTCCAGTATTTTGGTGAAACTTTCGCCTATTTTTCAATTTTTACTTTAATAAAGTCTTCATTTTGCTTCAAAGAAAATGTACTTCCATTCTGTGAAAAAAAAAATATTATTAATATTAAAAATAAATTTTCACAAGTTTTCTTAAATGTAAACCACAGTTCTAATGGAAAGTATTCAATAAAATAAATTTGGATAGTTTTTTTTAATACTTCTTCCATTAGAGAAACAAATATTACAAAGTGGTGAGATATAAAACATCTCCTGATTATAAAATAATTTCTTGCAAAAAAACCAAAAAAACATTTTTTTTTTTTGTTCAGATAATATTTTAACAAGCTTTGAGATTTCTGAGTTTTCTCCCTTAACCCTCACTTACACGGCTTATGTGGCGGTACAATTTTACACGGGTGGTGCACTGAGTGCGCCACCTAGTTTTTTAGCAATCAATGTTAAATAAACTGTTATTCGTCAAACTTTTTCCTTCTAAATATTATTGTTTGGATTCAGTAATAATTAAATAAGCATGCATCCATAAAAAATTTATTACAAAACAACTTGAAATTTCTTTAAAACTGAAAATGCGTTTTTTGTTTTCTAAACATATATCTTGCATGAAACTACATAAATAATGATCAAAACTTTTTCTGTAGGTGTAATAAAGATCTAAAAGACACATAACAAAGTAGTCAAACATTTAAAAAAATGTTTTTAACAGTTTTTGTTTTATAGATATTTTTTATGAAACATTCACTCTCACCTTGCTCTGTAGCATTTTGTTCTTCCGAAGTAACTTCTTCCCCCATATCAGGCCCATAATCACATTCTGAATCAGAATCATGGTCACTATGCTAGTATAGGAGGGTAGGTGGGCGTGCCAGCCCCCTCCTCTGTTGCTAAGTGATTTTTTTTTTACTTTATTGTTGCATGGCGCACTCAGTGCGCCATGCCATGCGTTTGAGGGTTAAAAATTAAATGAACCTCAGCTTTCATCTGAAGACATGGATTTCAAAGCTGAAAATTTTTTGATTTGGTTTAAAATGACATTTACTGGAAAACAAAAAATCTGCTACTAAACACTTTTTTACAAGATTCAGAATAACTATAGCATAAACTGCATTTCTTAAGACTGAGATCATAATGGCACCCTCTATTAATCGTCCCTCAATGCAGAAACGTACCAATTAGAAAGCTCAAAGAGAGGGATACAATAAATTTAGGAAACATGAATGTGTACAAAAATCTCACCCTATTCGAAACCTAACAAAGAAGAGAAGCAAATAGACATATTCAAACCAGGGCCGGCTCGAGGGTAGACGGTACCCCTAGGCCAGTTGTGGTGCCTGATCATTTTTTATTTTATTTTAAATTCTTTATAAATTTTAGAAAAGGGGTATGTCATAATACAACATACTTTATATACTATTACTTTTTTTTACAAGATCAGCACCCCAAAGCCATTGAGCCTGTAGGCCATTGCCTTTTGTGTCTAAGCTTAGAGCCAGCCCTGATTCAAATTTCAAATAATTTCATGGTAAGACCCGAAAACAGCCAATAGATAGTCTAAATATATCATTATATAAACTATTTACATCATGTATCAATAGTTTTATGTAAATAATTGTCTTTCATTATAATGATAATTTTCCGCACACTGTATATTGGTGATTTTAATTTTTGGTTCAGTTTCTACCAAAGTTGTTTTTGAGGTTTATGACTTAATATAAATGTGTATTAGCTCTTTACATATATGTCAAAAATCAATAACTCAAGGCAAAAAAATCAACAGGAATCTTACATTTGAAAAACAGCCTATTCAATATATATATATAAGTGAACTTGTTTTGCCTTCAGCTGCACAAATATACCAATGCATAGCAATACACTGAGAGAAAACATTTGGGGAAAGTATTTTGCAGTTTTACTTTATTTTGTTTTTTTAAGTACTTATGGTGCAGGATAGCAAAAACTGGTATCTGTTAAGATTGTTTATACCACAAAGAAAATGTTTATGTAACCAAAAATAAAAGAATGTCAAATCAATTTACAATCAACTTAAAAATGATTAGCAGAACTTTTGCTATTCCATGACCTGACATCTGTCAATAAAATGCAAGGTACGTAACTGATTATGCCTGAATGTTAAGAGAATGTTATAAAGAAAGGCTATCTTAAGCTTTGAAAATAATACATTGACACAGGCACGTAGTGGAAGGAAGGGGATCTGGACCCACCCCTTCAGGGAAGAAAAAAAGAAAACAAAGTGTATACAGTGAAACTTCTCCGAGCGGCCACCCCTGTATAGCGGCAACCCTTCTAAACGGCCAATTTTCATGGCACGGATTTTTCGACTCATAGACCTAATGTTAAAATAACCTGTATCAGCGGCCATCCGACTCCCTCTAAACGGCCACCGAGTGGGATCGCCCATTTCATTTTTCGGGAAATTCTACTTGAAAACGAACTTGAAAAAATGGTTGTTATAGAGAAAAGTAAAAACTTAAAACAGACACAAATTGTAGCCTTTTTTTAAAAAATGTAAGAAAGCATGAAATAAAGTACTGTACTATTTTCTCTTTAGATAAGTTTTAAATTTCATTTTAAATAAGGAATATATGTCAGACTTGTTTATATTACGCATTATAGCAATTATCTTATAATAGTAAATAAAACTCTTCAGAGCGGCCACCCTCTCTGAGCGGCCAAATATTCTCGGTACTGTGGGGTGGCCGCTCAGAGAGGTTTCACTGTATTTGTAAATAATGAAATTCAAAGAGCCTATTATCGCCGTAGATTTTAGTATTAAGATCATTTTACTTTTAAAATTTCATTTAACAAAAGTGATTTACAAAAATTTAATGTAATGGACCCCCCCCCCCCTTAATAAAATCTAGGCTACATGCCTGATTTAAGTTTATATGTAAATAAATGAAAAAAATAAAAATAAAAAAAAATCAGCAAAGAGATAATACTAAAAAGGAGAATAGATGTGTGTGTTTAAAAAGATTAACAGAATAAACAACTGAGCTTATTTTACACTTACCTATGGTTGATCTCGGGAATAATAAAACTTTATACGCAAATTTCTTCCATTTTTGAAGCAGAAGCTGTTTAGTTAACTTTTTCTTCCTTTTGTGAAACACCTGATGCAATTCATTAGGAATAAACTGCGAAACAAGTTGTTTCACAAGTTCGAGTATACTTTCTTCGCTCATTCTGCTACATTTTGCTGCTCAACTTAATTCTGCAAAAGCTTAGAAACAAACTCTTTCTTCTCGCTCTCTCAGTGCTCATTATAATTTCTTTTCCATTGTTCTTCGCTCTACAGACCTGAAAGAAAGTGACAACAGAAAAGCTAAGTAAAACACATGGACGGAACAATAATAAATTGATAATTTAATAATCAATTACAAAGCCAAGAGTCTTGAAGCTGGTTCAATCTTAAAATTTTACTAAATTACGTTTAATTTTAAAAATATATTCAATGGTTCAGATTTATTAAAAAGATATTAAATGCACTCATAATTTAAAACAAAACCAAAGCTTTATTTTGACTTTCCTAGGAAATTAGGGCTCACGAAACCAATCAGTGTGTGTGTGTGTGTGTTTGTATCTTCCCTAATAACTTTTGAACTCCTGCATAGATCTTCTTGGAACTTGGTATACATGCTTAAAGACAATCTAACTTTCATATTTGAAATATTTTTCATACAAATCCATAACAAGAAATTAGTGCTAGAAGACAGTCCAAACAAAAGTGTCAGAACCTAAACAATGAATTGCTACCAATGTTTTGAAGGATGGGAATTGATTGTTTTTTGGTAATCCATTAATTTCACACACAGCTTAAGCAATGGGAATTTAATTATTATTATTTTTTTTTTTTCCAAGAAATGGAAAATGTTTATTATTTATATTCGGCACTATCGGCAGATATTATAATTTCAAAATAAATGTGATCATTTTTGATATTTTCATGACTTTGAAATACCAAAGAAAAATAATAAAGAAATTTTAAGGAATAACAGTTTTGGTAAAGCAGGTTTTAGTTCCTTCAGGAACTTCTTGTTTCTTATAAACATTTCTGCACATCATTTCCATCAAAGAATTGATTTTAAATTAGAATAAGCCTAACCATACAAAATGAAACTGTCTAAAACTGCTTTAATGTAGGTAGTTCCCGTTCGAACAACAGTATGGTGAATTTGGCAACTTTTTAATGAATAAATTTTCCAGTGATGTCAATAAATGACACTGTAAGTCAAAGAATGCCAAAAAGAGTACATTGTACTGAAAACATTATTAGCAAGCTTTCACTGTCAATCACTTCATTACTATACAAAACTTTAGCATTTATGGTCTTCTAAGCCATTTTTAGCATCTGAGGAAGTTTTAATTGCAAATCAGCTGAAGCAGCTAATCAATGCTAGAAGTGTCGCCAGAGTTACAACTAATGTGGTTCTTCAGATCAAAGCAATAAATGTAGAAATGGATGCTTTGAGAGTACTTCAAATTTACTGTGTTCTTCATGAAAATCTATGCCGAATTCATTATAACAGATGGCTTGTAAGTACTACTTAATAACTGAAGTAAACGCTGCAACCCACCTAACAAAGAATCAAATGACACTGCCTAGAATTCTAGATCAAGATTACGGCTAAGCGCAGAGTAAGTCTTTACCAACTTTCTTCGTCTTTAACTTCTATCTATTCCTTGTAAACAAATAATGAAAACCAACCGTAAGCAACTTCTGTTTCTGCAATGGTCTCACATTTTTATTTTAATGTTTATATAAGACTTGGAATTTACATAAACTCCTGGTTTGGATGCCCAATGTTCACTGAGGTCTTTTTTTTTTTTCTTTTCCAGATCTCAGTGTTGGTTAGGTGAGGGGAGGGGGTCTGCAATATCAAAGGGGAAGTTAGAGGGATTGGGGCAGATCCAAAAAATTTGAGAGCTACTGATATAATAACTTGTAATTTGAGTCTAGAACCGCCATTGAAAACCAAGACTTGATAAATTAGATTCCAATACCGTTAAATTCTAAAAAAGCATTTATGTTCAACTTTCGTTCATTGTCTGTACCAGTGGTGTACTTATGGGAGGAGGTCAACTATAGGCATTAACCTGCTCTCCTCCGTCCCTCTTAAATTCCTCATTTCGTTTCAATTAAATATAATAAAAAATGAAGGAAGTTATAAAACTATAAATTTTCTATCATTAAATTATTATAAAAACTTTCAGACTATATAAGCTCAAGAAAAATTGTTGCTCAACCTTCTTAAAACAAAATCGTAAATACGTCACTAATGCATCCTATTTAAGTTGCGTTGTTATAAGAATACGAAGATCCAAAATACAATTTGTTCATGCACACCAAGGAAATGATGTGCATTAAAAATCCAGGCACGAAATCAATAATGTAATTAATAATATCTGACAGATCATCAAAAGGTAATGTCCACTGCACCTCGAAAACCATTTATATAACATTTGTCTTATTTCTTAGTCAAATGATCCAGATTAACATTCAAAATTATTATAAATAATACCATTAACTTATAAAACTTCTTTTATTATAACTAACGTCTCCATATTACGATATTTCGAATGCCTAATCGGCTTTCTTTTTCAAGCTCCACAACTAAAAATAAATAAATAACAAGATAAATCGAAGGCTTAATCTGCCTTCTTTTTACAAAAAATAAAATAAATAACATTCTAACAATTCAAAACGTGATATGCTCCACACGACGCATGAAGCATTACAAAAAATAAAAATAAAATGTCCAACTGTCCTTTTTTTAAAAATAAATTCCTTAAATTGTCCTTCATGTCTAAATCTTTAGAATAAATAAATAAATTTCTTATCTTTGTGTATCCTTTCGAAATTAATGTCCAAATTTTCAAAAATATATGTCCCTTTCGAAATAAATGTCCAAATTTCGTTATTTTTGAAGTATCCTTTTGAAAAAACGAGATGAAGTATCTTTTCGAACTAAATATCCCAAAACTTGCGAAGAAATTCTGATTGTCATAAATTTAAACTCTTCTTTCTTTATTTATTTATTTTAGTTGTGGAGCTTGAAAAAGAAAGCCGATTAGGCATTCGAAATATCGTAATATGGAGACGTTAGTTATAATAAAAGATCCAGATTAACATTTTCTACTGTAATTATTAGGATTAGAATGCAATCTACGGTCCTACAATTTGAATTTCTCTTAAAATAAAATTACGATAACGGATTTTTGTTTATTTTTCACAGTACCTACATCCCGCTTCACCTCACAACATCCATAACTTCCACCATTCATGAGCAGCGAAGGCGGGAACATCCATAATAAGAAACAAAAACGAATACTAATTAAATTTTTAATTAAAAACATTATAAAATTACCATAAAAACTTACAGAGTCTTAACTTTTTAGCTATAAATTCTGTTAATTAATTTTAAATTATTAAAAAGTAAAATCTGATCTCTTAAAAACATAGAGAAAGGGATATATTTCGAAATTTTGCTTTTCTGTTTCTCGTTGTCGATTGAACCAGCTTTTCAAAGTTCGTCATTCAAAAGCAATAAGGCTGAAAAATAATCATTGAAATCCTCGTTTAACTTTAAATTCAAGCCATTAAATCAAAATATGGCAGCTATTGTAGTAAGTGATCACTTATAAAGTTACGTTATTTGAATTAAAGTAAAGAAATCGTTTATATTTGTTGCTAAAGCTAAAGAAAAAATTGTAATCAAAACTCCTGACGTTATTATGAATTTTTGCAGCGGGAAATTCAATCTAATAATATTTGACTAACGAACAATTTATAAAAATAAGAGAAATATTTATTAAGAAATTATCAGAATAACAGAAAGATCAATAAGAGTAACTATTGCCATGTCTTGTCATTCATGAAATCTGTGAAAAAGTAGGATTTAGACTTTAAAAGTGTTTGACATCGTATGTTGTTCTGATAAGTTTCAGTCAACTTGTTTTAATAATTTATTTATTAATTTAACAGGAGGATCCAACCTTGGAAAGAACTTTTAAAGGACATAAAGATTCCATAAACAGTATTGATTTCAATCCAAGTATGAAACAGTTGGGTAAGTGATCAAAAATTCGAATGCGTTCATTCCCTACTGGGCAAGGTTTTTATAAATTATTTGTTAATATTTTGCTTTGTAACATTAATGTGAAATTTTTAATTTAACGTGTAATTTAGTAATAAATATAAATAGCCCATCTGTGATCAAGATAACTTACAAATTATTTACTGTAGGAAGCTGAAACTTTGGCAATGTGTTTAGGTTTCTAAAGAAAATCTTGTTGATTTTGATGCAAATTAAAATCTGTGGTAAGGAGGGACCCAAAAATTGTCGAACATGCCATCATTATAGCATAATAACCATAATATCTGAAAAACTGTGTAACATCTTAGGAGGCTGATCTGTTGATGATAGATGAATGTTTGTATGGTTCTGATAGAAATTGGACCCTCTTTGACGCAAAAACTATCAATACACAAGTCTCCTTGATTGCAGTAGTGTCAAGAAAAATTAACACAAAAATACTTTGAAAAGCAGAAAGTTTGCAGCACTCTTGGATGTGTTTTACTATCGTTTTGAACAGCTGTATTGTGTATTACCTCATGGAAAAATGGAATGACAGTTATACCTTGTTATCCATTGCTGTTTGGCCTCTTATTTGTGCTTTACTTGAATTATCAAGGCTTCGTTACTAATTCTTCTTACAATGAATTTGTTTGTTTGTTGTGCTTAGGACATGATTGATTCAGAATTCTTAACTGAACTGTTGAACACAGGATAACTCATGTTGCAAATGAAACAAAGTTACAGAGGTTTTTTTTTTTTTAAATTAAGTCATGCGAGTTGTTTTGTTTTTTCAGTATATTAAGTTTTAAGATTTTAATTGGTTCCACTTTTATCCTCGCTTCAAGTACTCCTAAAGATCTGTGTGTGCTCTGATTGGCTTTCAGATGGCCTTAGTTTCATTATATAAAAAAATGGATCTTTTTTTATACCCATAGGGTCTTAAGAATGATGGCATATTTGGATTTTCTCTGTAGGTCCTCAAATATTCAGACAGATTATATCATCTGTTTAGTATCTAGAGCATGGTTGCATCTACAAGAAAGGCTGAGGAAATCCTTGCTCACCCACCCTTCCCCCGAAATCTCAAAATGTATAGATCCTATTTCTTTCAGTTTTTAGTTCAATAGCAAGATCTATTGATCTTGACCCTCTCTACCTCAAATTTGTAAAATTCCTTTTTCTTTTTTTTCTTTCTAGAATAGCGGTATTCAATCTTTTTTGTTCAAATAACCTCAGATAAAATTTATCTTTAACTATGTACCCCTCAAGTTATTGGTGCATAATTCAAAACAATCAAGTACCTATATATAGATAAAATTATAGGCTTAGGGCAAGCATTTAAAATAAATTACTTAATTTACATCCAATGTAATCTATTAAAGTTTAATAATTTTTAATAATAAAATAATGAATTTTATTGTTTTTTCCTCAACAGAAAAAAGTTTACAGTACTCAAGTAAACTTTCAAGTACTCAAGTAATTTCTTAAATAAAGAAAAATAAGAAACCTTTGACAGTGAATTGGGAAATATTTTTTTTTTTTTTGCATGTACTCTCGTGGATGTCTTCTTATACGTAGATTGAATATCAGTTGATCTAGAGCATAGGCACCATTTTATAGAGCTCGGGTATTTTAACCCCCCCTCCCCAGCCCAATAATTTTCCCTTCAAGGTTGGGTCCCTCCAAATTCAATCTTTTATAATAATTGACTTTTTTAGAGCTTTTACATTTATATTTTTAAACTTAATAATAAAATTTAAAAGCATAAACTTTCTCTATAATAAAGAGAGTTAGCTGTTTGAGCTCCTTTAATCTAGGATATTGCTTTTTTGCTTCACATCACTCTTATGTCTTATGTTCTGTATTTAGTCAAATCCTGCAACTCGCCAATTATTTTTTTACCTATTTTTCAAGAAAGCACATTTAAAAAAACCAATATGTAAACATTGTATATTAAGAGTGCTGGGACTACAGCATGGATCTTTTATATTGAGACAACTCAGAAATGATTAATGATGATGAGTCCCAATAGTACAAAAAGAAGTGTCTGAGAATGATAAAGCATTAGTGAATAGAGAGAAAAGTGAAAGTAATGAATGAGATGAGAATCTTATGTTGCATAAATGACAGATGATGAAATTGAACAATATCATGTGAGTAGATGAAGCTGTAGTAATGAGGTATTGTTGAAGTGAGGTTTTTCTTAAATTTTGTTAGCTAAGGTAAGTGGACACGTTTTAGTTTACCTTATTGTCGTAATCTGAGTTCTTTATAAGCCTGCAGTGCAACATTCAAATAAAAATTTGTTGAAATGACGAAGAAGACTGACTTGTATCAGATAGATGCAGATGAAATGGGAAAATGGAAACTTCCATTCCTCGCACTGGCTGATGGAAAGGATTGCAGACGTTTGACTTGTGACCAGAACATAGGCTTATCATGGTAGATAAGCCTCCGACCTCACCCAATCATCTCAGTGATCCCTGAAGGCACTGTGAAGTTCCTGAAGCCTCAAGATGGAGAGTCACGATATTTGTGTAATTGCTCTTTATGAGTGGAAGCTTCACAGCAACATGAGCGAGGTGGCAAAGAAAGTCAATATGGTATTTGGGAGGAAATCATATCCAAAACAACGGTGTACCATCGGTTCCAGAAGTTTGAGGCCGATAATGAATCTCTGAAAACTCAAGGCTTAGATCTCTTTTGATAGTACATTGAAACATGTTTAAATTTATTTGAATGTGAAATAAAACTTTATTAGCTTTCGTTATTGCAATAAAGCAGAATTCATTTCAAGTTTCTGTTTGTAGAATTAAGGTGAATTAAGTCTGCATTTGGCTAAAGGTAAGCCTAAATGCATATTCAGATGCATTCTTATAATGTTCTTGTTGCACTCTAATTGCACCTCAGAGAGCACTAGTTTAGAAGCTCTGATCTAGAGAATAGATGTAATTTTTATATGTAATTTCTTTTGGATTGTGCTGTATAGTTTCTTCATGAAAAAATTAAACTGAGATATTAGGGACCGTCAAACGAAAACGAGTCAGACGCAAAAAAAAGTGTCGTTGGAAATTTATTACCTCTCCAATCTCCAAACCTGTTAATACATTTATCTCACTGGGAGACAAGACAGTCAGTTCCATTCTTGTAGGTGTGAGGCTGCTGACGAATCCACAATCTTACCTAGTCGTGCACGTCCATTTCAAATTGATGTCCACGAATGTGATGTTTGATAATGCCGTGCATGGAATCATGGCTTATCCCCAACAAAACACGAATTTCTTCCTCTGTGATCTGTTGGTTTTCACAAATACAACCATCCACCCACTCAATAACTTCAGGAGTAATGATGTGATGGGCCTGTCCTGGGCACTGATTGTCTTGCAGTGAAATACATCCCTGTCGAGGTCTCTTACGCCACTCCAGCACACGTGAACGTGACATGTGTTTGCTGTACACAATAGATGTGCAATGATGAATTTCTCATCCACCAACATCCTCAGCAGTCAAAAAACGAACGACACCTCTTAGTTCTTCTTCACTCGCCTCCATTTTCCGATGGTGGAAGAATACACAAATCACTAACCTTACTTCCAGTGCAATAAACAAACAAACGGCACTCAGTGTTTTGAGTTATCACTCTACTGCCTTCATTCCTGAGAGATGTCACTACTGTCAGTAAACATCAGTGTTACCAAATTCTGAGTACCTCGACTTCTATGCATGCTGACCTGTTTTCATTAGACTGACCCTAATGCTTTTACATTGCACCCTCTATTTATTTATTGAAATTAAGATATTGATGCTGGTGGAGAAATGTGACACAAAACAAGTTCAGTAAACTCTTATTTGTCTTGTTTATTCACTATAGTCCTCCAAACTAAAGTTGGCCGCCGGAAACTTGAACTGCGCAGCCCTTCCAGTATCTGATCAATTATGTTTTCTCACTGAGAAATTCTTTAACTTTTCGTAAAGTTTAATTATCGAGGAAGTTCTAAAGCAGAGAAATACTTGTTTATTTTTAAACTTTCCTTTATAAAGTATGTCTGTTAGATTTCAGGCGTTTTTTTTTTTTCTTTATTTTTTCTTTTCTTATTCAATGCTTTGAATAGAACTAAGGGCTTATCGCCAGCAATGATTTGTTTTTATTTAGTTATTTAATAGGTTTGGTCGAACTATTTGCTCATCACTAGTAGCGAAATGGCTTCAAAATAAATTCATAAACAAAATTCTTTTGTTAACTAACCAGCGATTAACACAATGGCGAATTCCTGTCAGAAGATCAGACAGAAATGCCTGACCAGACTAATCAATGATACATGCACAGATCTCACAAAAACAGGGCAGCCAACTTTAGTTTGGAGGACTATAAAATCTAACAAATATATATTTATTCGCTGAAATGTAAAAATGTAATTTCTAGAATTATTAAGTGTGAATACATAAAAAATTAATAATTTAGGAAATTTTAAAGAAGTAAATTATAAATGCTGATGTATGGAATCAGACAAGGTTTTATTAGGAGGGCTAGATTTCACGATTGAGATGTTGATGGTGACTGAGACTACGAAAAATGGAGGCGATGGAAAGTTGATATCATTTCTTCTGGAAGATGTTTAAACTAAATAATGGCAAATTTAGCTTCGGACTCAGTGGATGGATAGTGTCTCTGATGAACTAAAAAATTGAAATGCTAAATTCATGTGTAGTTGTTATAAATATTTTTTTTTGTTTCTAATTGCAGCCTCTGGTGGTTCAGACAAATGTGTTATGGTGTGGAATTTTAAACCTCAGATGAGAGCTTATCGATTCATGGGACATAAGGTATGTTATCGTCAGTTAAAAACTTTGTGAACACTCAACAAGTTTTAAAAAATATATTGTTTCACCCTGCAAACCTAAAGTATTATGTTTTTTAAGCATAATATGTGTATGGCTAAAGCTTTTTATTCATTATAAATTTTAAACACAAATTAAATGTTAAAAAATAATATTTGTTATTTCCGAATGTTTCTTTTATGAGTTTGCTGAATTCCTTAATCACAAATTGGCATTCATGACCATAACATATTCGTGTACTGTTCAAGACATTACTTGAACACAGTGTTAGCTTGTTGCATTTGAAATCACAGAAAAGTGAAGTTGATGTTAAAGTGTCCCACTACAGGCCTATGCAGGCCCTTGGGTCACAGGAGATAAGGCTCCCAGGGCTTCATGACTTAAGTTGAGGTCAGCCCGACGCCCGCCCACCTTTAACTCCCGGGAAATAAACCCGGTACCCATTCAATGGAGGGCTGGATAGACCCTAGGACTCGTTTGGAGGAGAATGGAGCGCAGAAAAATCCCCGCCGAGGCAGGGATCGAACCCATCACCTCCAACCTGCAGCCAAGTGCCGTTTACCCACTCGGCTACCGGGTCCACGCAAAGTTGATGTGATGAATTAAAATTGGCACTTGACTGCAAATGTTACGTGTAAATCTAAACGCTAAAGCCTGTTTAAAGATAAACCATCCAGCATTTCCCCAGTCCAATTGAATGATGACAATACAAAGTGGGCAGTGGTTCAGAGTCTAATTTCTAAATTTTTGGTGAGTTAAAACTTGGACATAAGCAATGGAAGCAGCTAGCAATGATAACTCTTTTCAAATGGAAAGATATTGAAGAATTCTGTAACAACGCCATGATTTAAGAGTTCTGAAAAAGAATAGAAAAGGCAAACAACATGGTTGTAAAACTGATATTTTATAATCATCTAAATGCAAGAGATGTACATAAAAGGAAAAAGATAATTACAAAAAGTGTTGATGAAAAAAAAAAACAACATAATTTAATAAAATTGCTATGCATTGCGACCTTACAAAACATTCTTCTTATCTGGACGAATAGAACATTATTTGCAGTATTAATAAGTTCTTTTCTAACCCCTTTTTTTCTTTTGTAATATTTCTTTAACAAAATCTTGATAAATCATATTACAGCATGATTTTCTACACTTTTTTTTTTCAAAATGGCAGAAACAATTCACAAGGATAAGGATAAAGAAGGGGTCGGCTAACCACCGTTAATCACTCAGACCTCATAAATGGGTGCATTGTGTTCCCTCATAACAAACCCTGACTATTTCAAAGATAAATCCTCAAAACTGTGATGAGATTTAGTGGTCATAAAAATTCCTGTGGTCTTACAAAAGATAAAATGACCGTGATCTTAAAGGTGGAGATAAAATACGGTAGTAAGACGAATATTACCAAAGATCTCCCATCTGTTCCTAGCCAAAGCTGGGCAAAAACATAAAAGGTGTTCTTGAGTCTCCTGATCCATTCCACATTTCATACATATAATACTTTGGCAAATGCCAAGCAAATGTAAGTGTCTATTAAGAGAGTGTCCTGTAAGAATTCCTGCAATCATTTTGCAAAGGCAATCCAATGCTTATGGAAATGTTTTCCCAAGATAATCCCAAATAGTCATTGGCCTAGATCAAAGGAGAAACCTAAGAATGGTTCCAGGCCAATTGGAAGTGAGAAAGAACCCCTCCTGGCCAACAAATCCGCCTTCTCGTTCCATCAATGCCAAGATGTCCAGGAACCCAGTACAAATAACCAAATTTGTCCTGGCCAGACAAGATAAGGTTCCCTACAGTCAACAACAAACTGTGAAGTGCAAGCAGGACTGCTCAGATCAGGCAATGCAGCCTGACTATCCGAGCAGATGTAAATAGTCCTATTGACATAATGATGGTTGAAGTTTTCATAAGCACAAGAAAGAATATCAAATACCTAAGCTTAAAATACAGTACAATAAACACCAAGAGCATGAGAGAAATCAGCTCTTGATCTTAGCCCCTGTATTCCAGCTCCCATCTTGGAACCGTCAGTAAAACAAGCAATGCTCCAGAGGGGGTAAAAGATCATGTCCCTTGGCAAGCCGTTCCTCCCTACTGGTATAATGGATGATAAAGCTGGGTATCGTGTTGAATTTAAAAGACAAAACAGTTCTGAGAGAAAGCATAGGACAAAGTTTCTGTGCCTCCTGCCAGATACTGGAGTGATTAGAAGTGCTGTAACGCCATTTGCCTTTGATTTACCAACCTGAAGGTGGTTTTTCTGGTCCACCAAACAATGGCTGCACAACAAAATGCAGGTCAAATGCAGGTCTACGTAAAGCCAATAAATAATCTTTGGCTGGAGACCCCATGAAGTACCGAAAGTCCTTTCTGCACATCCAAAAGGAGGCGATGGTATCTTGATTTTAGATTCTAAGTGTTCTTTCCAGGTCAATTTGGAGTAAAAAATAACTCTAAGACACTTGACACTATTGGAGACATCAATTTGCTTGTTAAATAGGTTTAAAGTCAATGTTTTCCCTATCTTTCTCTTCGTAGTAAAGTTTACAATTGTAGCCTTGCTAGGATTAACCTGAAGATCTATACTGTAGCACCAGCCCTGTAAAGTTAAGAGCCCTTTGCATGATCTCTAAAACTGTACCAAGATCAAGACCACTAATAAGAATAACAAGGTCATCGACATAGGCTTGAGATTAGAAACATAGTTCCTGCAGTTCCACAATAAGGGAGTCCATTACCAGACACCAAAGCAGTGGTGAGATAACCCCTCCCTGTGGACATCCTCTCATAGCCTGAGTTGTGATAAGTGTTGCCAGAAAGGTGTATACAAATAGTTGAAAGCCTGTTCCTAATCCATCTAACGATAGATGAGTCACTTGCATAACAAATGGAGTCATGAGATGTATGATCAAATGGTCCTTCTATATCTAGAAAGGCGCCAAGAGCCATTTGCCCACGAGACAGGGAATTCTCTATCCTGTTACCCGATGGTGTAAGGTTGCTTCAGTAGAAAGTCCTTTCTGATAAGCTTCATACGACACCTTTTATTTTATCATATGTAATAGTAATAAGTAAGGAAAAACTTTGTGGAGCAAGGTTTCGGCAAAAAGACAAATCAATATCTTTAAATTGATTTACTGTTGATAGATGACTAGACAGGGTTGACGAAATGCAGATTGTAGACAAACAAACAAACGAGAGCATTTCTGAATGTCAATCAGAAATTGAAATTAGTATAGTTTTAGGTATCGTCTAATTGCAGCAATAAATAAAATCATTTCTCAGCTTGTGCCCTAGCCATTATTATTTCACCTAATATTAATGTAAATGTAACCATTGTCCTTTATCTAATTTACACTCAATAATACATCTAACCCCCGAAGAACACGGATACCTTCCCCTGAATTACATGGTTTCAAACTACACGATTTTCGAGTAATTCTTTTGAAAAAGACTAAAATACATATATTATTTGTTATAAAATTACAGTAGTTGAAATTTCGAGTAATATTCTCGTCAATTACGTCAGCGATTAATGAAGTTTTAGAATTATAGTTTTCCAATCTTAGACCAAAATTATTATTCAGTTTATTGATTTGAAAGATTTTAACCAAAATTCAAAAAGTCAAAGTTAACAAAGTTATCGATATTGAGTCTCCCCCTAAAAAACAACTCAACCAAACAATTGTATCTAGTTATTTTTTCATTATTTTGATTATTTTTTATTTTCACACTTGTAATGGAATCCCGTTTTTTGTAGTCTCGAACAATACGGTTTCAAAGAACATGGAACCAATTAATCGTGTTCTTCGGGGGTTAGGTGTAACTTGTTTAAACCTGTTTATATTTAGTATCATCATCTGTTGCAGTCTCTTAACCTTTTATTTATTCTTTCCATAATTCTTTCTCGAAAAGCGCAAATAGAACGCAGCTACTAGTAAACTAACACTGATAAAAAGTAAACATCCCCTTTTTATTTCTCCTCACCCCTATTTTAATGAAATCAAAGAAGACCTGACGCATGCACAAAAGTGCTGAAGGTTCTCGTAAATAAAAACGAACAGTATTTATTTATTTATTTTATTTTTACAATTCACTTTATTTTGAATTGCATTGCATGTTTACAATTTTTGTTTGTTTATCATCTGAAAAACATACTCTGATGGAAAGTTAAGAACTATATTTTTCATCACAATATGTTTTTCAGATGATAAACAAACCATCCTTAAAATAATTTACAAAACATGAAATATTGGATAAATATATTAATGGAGTAATCAATCTATTCAAAAAATATTATACTCATGGAATTGGTCACATGATCATGTAAATGAAAAATTTGTAATTTATTATGAATTTTGCTGTAATATTCTAATGAATTTTATTGTTCTTGTTGGATTATTTATATTTTTCTCATTCATTTAGGATGCTGTTACAAGTGTACAGTTTTCTCCGTCCGGTCATTTATTAGCCTCTGCTTCAAGGGATAAGACTGTACGATTTTGGGTTCCTACAATGTAAGGAAAATTAAATTGTTATTTTATGTTTAGCCTTGAGTTTTTATGGTCTATGGACCGTATAATACTCATTCTATCTTCATTGTATACTGATTTATTTTTATAACTGCTCCCCAAAACTAATCAAATAATGAAAAAATAATTCAAGATTAGATTTAGTCAGAATTTGCAGGCAAACATTACAATATTCC
This sequence comes from Thereuonema tuberculata, assembly GCA_023159025.1. Taxonomy (NCBI): domain Eukaryota; kingdom Metazoa; phylum Arthropoda; class Chilopoda; order Scutigeromorpha; family Scutigeridae; genus Thereuonema; species Thereuonema tuberculata. The sequence goes on along the minus strand of JAFIDM010000005.1, from coordinate 13,965,788 downwards.
ATATTGGTTTTTGGATGGTTTAATGAAACATATTTGAAAAAAGATAAATCACGGCTGCCATTCGTCTTTACTTCCTGAAGCACAACCACATTAACCTTATATTTCAGAAATTATAAGATTGGTTAATTAAGTTTACAGAACGACATTCAGTGATACCTATATATATTTCTCTTATGCTTGCTATAATCTTGATTCTCTTTTATTGATATGCATATATCTTCACTAAAACTTTTGTCGGTAAAATATCAAATGTGCAAAATTGTTAAGTTTGATTTAGAATTCATACACTTGAGCAGCTTTGCAGTTATGTCAAGCTGGCCTGGTTACAATATCTGTTTTCCCCAGCCTCTGCTCTGGTATCTGCATTCAAAATAAAGCACCTGTGTCCTTGAACAGTAGATGACAGGCTTGTTTTAACAATTACAAAATTACTCGTTCAGTGATACCTCCTCTGTTTCCAACCACAAACACATTTCTGATATTTCGGCACATCGCTACCCAAATCTAGGAACTTAGTAATAAAATAAACTTCATCTCTTGAATATCCTATAACTTAATGTCATACTTTTTTAGATAAATCAATACATTAGAAAAATTCCAACTTCCACCAATATTTCGTCTTTTATTTTCAAAGACTTTCTCATGGTTTCTTATAAAAGAAATATAAAGAAGATAAACATCACTTGGAATGAGAAAACTTTTCTCAAACCAATACAATTAAACAAATAAAAATTCAACAAAACCTTTTTACGAGAAATTAACAAAGATACTTTAAATAATAACATAAATTAAAACAATTCTTGTTCAATAAAACTTTAATTTAACATCAAAACTCTTATAACCTTTTGTTTCTCATCAAAGACTTAATTATAAATGAAATACTTAAACAATTCTAGATCAAATGAAATTGAATACCAAAATTTCTTTTAATCTTTTGTTTCTCATTAAAGATTCTCTGTAAATACCTAAAGACATGTTATCCACTTTTTGCGATTTGTCTTTATTAAAACTTATGCAACAATTAATTAAACAAGATTCCAATGTCAATCTCTTGTTTGCATCTTGTACGTTATATATTATGTTTACAATTGGGTCCAGATAATGACCCTGCTTAAAGCCGTGGTCCGCCCACTCAGATACATTTTTATTCTTATTACGGAATGCACTTATATGTTCCTGTAAGTGTTCCTTAATTGTTCTGCCTGTGCTTCCAATATATATCCCCTGACAGTTTTGTTGATTTTCATTCCAATAGGTAATATTACACAGTTTTTAAATTCACTTTTTTCTTTAATATCTTTAATCTTATTTCTTTTTTTAAAAAAAATTCTTTTAAAAGTTTCTTCAATAAATTCTAAAAGGTATTCATTTACCTGTAACCTATTTTTTAAACTTTCAATTTTTTCTTTCCAAAGTTTCTTATTCTCTGTATATTCTGTAATTCTTCTTAAATGACCCATGATTATTCCTTTTTTAGTTGAAATATGATGGTTTGATGAAAAATTTAAAATATGGTTACATTGATAAGTTTTTCTGAAGTGTTCAAATGTTAATCCTGTAAGTTCATTTTTTATTGTAATGTCTAAAAAATTTACTTTACCATCTATTTCCTCTTCTACCTTAAATTTTATGTCTTTATGGTATTCATTTATATAATTTAGGAATCTTGAAAACTGTCTACTTGAACCCTCCCATATAATCAAGATGTCATCTACGTATCTTTTATAAAGAAATTTTGCTTCTTTCCACTTCGTGATATAATTGGCTTCAACCCAATTCATGAAATGGAAAGAAGCAAAATTTCTTTATAAAAGATACGTAGATGACATCTTGATTATATGGGAGGGTTTAAGTAGACAGTTTTCAAGATTCCTAAATTATATAAATGAATATCATAAAGACATAAAATTTAAGGTAAATAATAATGATACCAAGAAGACCCACTGAATGTAAACAACTCTTAGCTTCAATATCATCCCACCCACAATGCACCACAAAATGACAAAAGAACACATATTGCATGTTTGGATTCAGGCGTTGCTGCGCAGTGTTACTGAGTTGCGATTTTTGTGTTCTTTTCAATTTTTTAGGTAATTTTGAAAAGATCATTAATGTGAAAAATAGTAAACTGTCTACTTATTAGCAGCAGTTACATCAACCATCAATTTCTGATGTTTTCAATAGACAAAATCTATTTACCTTCACTTCTAAGCAATGTAATCGTTGTACCATTCTACGCTTGATCTATTCAGCTAGATGTTTAGCATCACTTGCCTCCATTAAGTTTATATTCATTTTTCATCACTTTCATAATTGGTCTTTAATTTTATCATCTGAAAAGTTTTTATTTTCCAATGGGAATCGAACAATTTCATAAAATAAAATGTGATTGGTTAATGAAGCAATATCAGATTTGCCATATTTATCGTGAGGAACCCAAAGATGTACAAGAGCAAATGATGCATCTCAACTTAAACAATTTCATTATTTTTTTAGCTTGTGTTTTTCTGAAATAATACCATTGATCCTACCATTTTCATTTTGCAGAAAAGGTCAGTCAACTGTTTTTCGAGCTCACACTGGAACTGTTCGAAGCATTGATTTCTCGATGGATGGACAGCAGTTTGTTACTTCGTCAGACGATAAAACTGTGAAGGTCAGTTTAAGTCAGTAGTTAGTTTTTGTTTCCCTAAGCTCTTTAAGACTTTCATTTTTTATTGGTGTTGTGATGCTGGGAGATTTGGCATCAGAAGGTGCAAAGATTGGCCTAAAGATCAATAGAAATAAGACAAAGGTCATATTTAACAGATATCTGAAAACGGAAATGATCTTACTGGAAGGTTCCCCGGTAGAGAGGGGGGGACTCATACATACATCTGGGACAAATTCTAAGCATGGGAGAGAACATGGAGGCCGAGATAGAAGGATAAAGCTAGCATGGGATGCATTTGGTAAGTTGAGATATGCATTTAAAGATGAACGTTTGCCTTTATCCCTTAAGAGAAAGATCTTTAATCAGTGCCTACTTCCTGTCCTGACCTTTGGATCGGAGACATGGACCCTAACTAAGAGACTGGAAGATAGGTTACAAACCACGATTCGTAGAATGGAACGATCGATGCTGGATATAACTTTAAGGAACAAAAGAAGAAATACATGGATAAGATCACAGACGAAGATTACAGATCCATTGGAGTTTTATCAAATCCTCCGAATGGAGATGGGCTGGACATTTGTCCAGAACCTCCGATGACAGATGGGCACAGAGGTTGACAACATGGTCCTCAGAGGGCAAAAGGAAAAGAGGCCGTCCAAAAACTAAATGGAAGGACGAGTTGGTGGGCTATGCAAGAGTAGACTGGATGGAGAAAGCAAAAGACCGGCGAAAATGGAAAGACATGGGGAAGGCCTTTGTCCAGCAGTGGACTAATTATGGCTGAAGGAGAAGTTATTTTTCTGTCTGTTGATTTTCTTAATAATTTTCTAATTTGTCCCATATTGTCTTTACACTATATAAAAATTTAATATAGAATTGACATGAAAGGAGTAAGGCCTCAAAAGGAAGCAAGTCTGTAAATGGCAAATTTGTAACCCCAGTTCAAAGGATGTTGCCCAGCGTCTTGCTAGTCTAGCTTCTTCTGTTTACCAGCAAGAGTTTAGGGAGATTTTGAAATATCTTGCTCTTTAGAACATTTGTCATTGAATATAATTTATGCAATATCTTTTATCAATTTTGTATTCTTTGTCATCTTTAATGTTTCCTTTTGTAGTTTGTTTCACAATTTTTTTCTGTTTGCAAACCCTAAGACTTCAAAACCATTAGGACAGTCAGTTTCATTCAAAATTTTTGTTTTGAGATCATTGAATTACCTGTTGTGGGCGTTGATTTACACATGGGGTTCCTATCTGTTTATTTATCACCTCTACTTTCAACAACAAAAAAATATCTTCATGCTTCCATCAGGACCAAGCAGGTTTTCCTGTTTCTCTAATAGCATATATCCCTAAAAAATGACAAAATGTGTATTCATATCAACAGTATATGCCATATTATTTGTTTTAGAGTAATCTTGAGAAGAATTTACATCCGTTTAATAATCTGCTATAAAAAGATGTACGTCGTGAAAATCTGACCCTAATTATCACTTATCATCTGGGCTTTGTACTATAAAACCCTCTTAAATGTTATTCAATGGTTCTCTCACCGACCAACCCCGAGATCTTTATTAGCCAAATAGTGTAACTTGTTTCTTTCAGTTGCACAGTTAAGAGATACTGTTTGTTGCCCAGAAACATCTTCAAATTGTGGGAGCTCATGTTTTGTTAGTTACTTGAATTATTCTTTCATATATCGGATGGGCATAAAATAACGTGAGGTATTCAGAGCCCTTTAGCGAGGAATGTATTGGACGAATCATAACATAACAGAGTGATACATGCGAGTTTGATTTCTAAAAAAAAAAAAAAATAGTACTAAAAGTCGCTAACAGGGGAAAATGTGGCACTGCAAAGATTATAGTATTTATGAGTAATGAATGAGTAATTGCCAAATGAGACAGCACACATTAAGTTCCGTAACAATATAGACAATGTTTATTGGTAATTACAAATAAGGTTCCATATGACCACCATTGTGATGTTCCACGAGCTGCATGTGGTGCACGCTGTCTGTTTTTTACCATGTTACAACGCTGAACCTACTAATGAATTGATTTATCGATCATGTGTCTTTATATTATATATTGTAACTAGCTCATGCAGAAAGTTTCCCCTCAATTCTGATTCTATTCTAATTTATGTTTAAGAATTTTTCCGATTTTGGAAACCTTTCATAACCGTATATCATAGGAAAATCCTAGGTTTCTTGGTTAGAAACAAATCATTAGCACCATCTGGTGTTTGCAAAGATAAATCAACAGATTTTTGAGGATATTCAAGGCCCAATTTAGGCATCTTCTGCATGGATTCCGCAGCTAAGATTCATTTCATTAAATAAACACAATCTATAGATTCATTCTGCAAAGTTTCATTAAAATCTGAATTTTTAGGGTTCGAGAGGTTTTCTTATGAGTAGGTTTGAGGTGGGAAGTGCAGAGCCCAAATCACTACATAAGAGAAAATGGACAAGAAGGCTTAACGTGCGTGCATTAAAAATAGAGAAATAAAATGCACTTACTTGTAAAAAAGAATAAACAGGATTAAAAAAGATGGTAATTAACCTACAGTTTCGGAATACTGAGCGTATTCCATCATCAGGGACGGCACAAACATATAGGACATCACAAAACACTTAGGACAACACAAGGTGATAATACATAGTGGGAGTTAGGGAAGTGAAGGGATTGGGGGGTTTAGCTATAGTGATGGGCTTTTTGTCCGCTGGTGATAGGGTTGTATGGATTATGTAGAAAGATTCAGCTTGGAGTTGGTAGGTTAGTTTATTGTAGAGAGAGAGGGTTTGGCAGCAGGGAAGTTGGGGGTTTGTCCTGTCTCATTGAAGTGTGTTACTGTGAATGAAAATGTGGGGTGTGTTTGTGAAGGCTTGTTTGTGTTCTTTGATGCGTGTGGATAGGGGTCGGGATGTTTGTCCTATGTAGCCATAGGAGCACTGTATTGGAGGCATTATATGGCAGATATGTCAATGATATCATCATCCTTATAACACAAAAACATATCACACCAATACAAGATCATCTAAACTTTGTAGATCCCCTCCTACAATTTGAACTTGAAACTCCTTCCAATATGCACACAAACTATCTAGATAAAACAACATACAACAACAACTCCATAAACACCACTGTTTACAGAAAACTAACCTGCTCAAACAGATATATATATATATATATATAAAATTTGCCGGACAGCTTTCTGAAATTTAAAAACCAAATTAATTTCAAAAAGCTGTTTCTGTGTAAGTATTAAAATTCGAATGTACCTACACGTCATCAGCGGCACCTGGTGTTGAATTTTGAAACTAAGCTAAAAAAATTTTTTAGAAATAACATAACAGCGCTTTATTATAAGAAAATTGCTCTCTTTTTTAATATTTTTTTAGGTTTTTTAAATTTATTTTATTTTTTTAGATTATCTTTTAAATTATATGCTTTTTTTGGTTATATGTATAAAAATCTCTCAAATATATATACATATAAAAATTATTTATTTTATACACATAAAAAAATTATTCATTTTACATACATACAAAAAAAAAAAAAAAAAAAAAAAAAAAAAA
>JAFIDM010000005.1:13937936-13959453 GCA_023159025.1 Thereuonema tuberculata | reverse complement strand
TCATTTTACATACATACAAAAAAAAAAAAAAAAAAAAAAAAAAAATTTAATCATTTTACATACATACATAAAAAATTTATTCACTCCACACACATACATAGAAAAATTATCCATTTCCCATACATACACAGAAAATTTCTTAAAACATACTACAAAATATTAAGAGCAAAAGATGACAGTTATCAATTCAAACTTAAAACTTCCTCAAATAGAGGATTTAATTCTAAGTTGTCATGAGATAACTTGAATGATCAAAATATAACAAGTCCTGTTTAGAAGATTAATGATTAAATAAAATAATGAATATATTTAATTTTATATTTTTTGTAGATTTGAAATTTAAATTTCTTTTGAAATCGAATAATATAAGTATTTAAAATTTTGTTAGGAAAATTATTATTTTTAAATTCATTAATGAGATAATTCAAATTATTCAAAAAATCATCTAATTTAGAGTTAATGGTAAGATATCTTCTTAACTCTTGTAAAAAGATATTTTGAAATAAATTAAAACTAACATTACTTGTAAATTTGTGAAATCTGTTTATTTTAAAAGGAAACAAAAATGTTTTGTTAAATAATTGTATATGAGGCTTTTGTTGATTGAAATATATTCTCAAATCCAAAAAATCCACAAATTCAGCATGAATATTGGTTTGCTGTAAGTTAATAATATTATTATAAATTTTATCTTCTATATAATTAATATTAAAATTAGCATTAAAAATAATTAAATCGTCTATATATCTAAAAATTTTAAATTGGAAAGGGAATTCAATACAAAATTGATATTCAAAGGCCAATAGAAATAAGTTAGCAAGAATGCTACTGTAGTTTACACCCATTCCAATACCTTTAATTTGGGAATATATTTCATTATTAAATTCAATATAATTATTGTACAAATTAAATTGAAGAAAATTAATAAATGTTTTAATAGGAATTTTAAATAGATTAGTAATATTAAATTCTGAAATTAAAAATTTGATTTGCTGTAATAATGAATCCAATGGTATATTTGTAAATAAATTTTCAAAGTCTGCAGTAATAATACTAAAAATTTTGTTATTATTCACATAATTAATAACTTCATCATGGTTATTAATGAGCCAATAATAATCCGGATTAATTTTACTTATAATAATTTCATGTAATTTATTTAAAAAAATTTGTAAAATAATATTAGATTGCTTTAATATCGAATTTGTTGTGCTGCATATCACAAATTTTACTCTTTTAAAAAATAGTTACACAGTGTAAACGTTCACCCAAACAAACAAAAAATCATGTTTAATCACTGGCATTTTCTTAGGCAAAACGGGCCTCAACCAGGGCCCTAAGTGTTGCTAAGGTATTGACGTAAAATGTTCGCAGTGCCAATGATGGCTGTCTTTTGTAATTCAGCTGTTGTTATTGCTGGTGCTCCAAGTCTGGTGTAATAGTCCATAAATTTAAGTGATAGTGTTCCTAGTGCACCAATGATGATTGGCAACACTGTAGTTGTTTTATTCCATATTCGTGTAATTTCAAGTGCCAGAGCCCTGTATTTGTTGATTTTTTCCAGTTCTTTTTCCTGGACTCTACAGTCCCCAGGGATGGCAATGTCAATTAGGGTCACATTTTGTTGTTCAATTAATGTAATATCGGGCATATTAGCTGTTACATGCTGGTCTGTTTGAATACGAAAATCCCAGAGGATTTTAACTTGCCCGTTGTCCAAGACCTTTTCTATACTGTGATGCCAGGGTTTTTCTGATGTATGGAATCCAAATTTACGACATAGTGCCCAATGTATTTTCTTGGCTACATCGTCATGTCGCTTTTTATATTCTGTGTTAGCAATTGTAGAGCACTCACAGATTATATGATTTACAGTTTCTTCTCGGTTGTTACACAGTCTGCAAAAGCTGTTGGTGCTTGTGCCTTGTATTTTAGCCTTCATAACATTGGTCTGAAGGACCTGTTCCTGTGCAGCAAGGAGCAGACCCTCAGTCTCCTTTCTCAATGTACCATTTTTTAGCCAAGTCCAGATGATATTTTTGTCATGTTTATGTTCGATTTTTTTGAAGAAAGGCCCATGAAAAAAATATATATATATACTTCACTAATACCACACATCCCACCCGTACAAAATCAATTAGTAGACTTTCTAATACTCAGGGCACTCACAATATGCTCCACTAAACTTGCCTTACACACTGAGCTTTACATTTCTTATAAAAACAAAATCACAATACACAGATACGTTACAACTCAAACACCCTCCACTTATTCAATATCAACATCCTTGATTTCCTAGGTGCAAGTTATTGCTGAACACATATTCTACACAATTATGTCTAACAGTGAGCTCAACACTATTTACAACATACTCAACCTCTGTAACTACCCCCTTCCATCTTTTCCACAACCCGCTTCCTGCAAAACCAACTGAGAAAACCCACAAAAACAACATCCAAACCCTTCAACAAATACATCCCTTTTCCTTAATTACCCACCCCTTTCATTAAACAATTCATTACCCTTTATCAACGTGCCCTCACTCTCAGATCCCCAAACATACATATTTCACACAACAAAATGAACCCTCAAACACACTATATTGGATCCCTAGTAAAAAAGTCCTGTCTGATTCTGTGATATAATTGCCACCCCCTATTCACACAAATCAAGGTACATAAAAATACCTTCACTACTAAAGACCCTAAACAATCATACGCAATAACACATAAGCTATCCCATACCATCATCATGTGTTTTTTGTCTTATGTTGTCCTAAATGTTTGTCGCTGATAACAGAATATGCAAAGTGTAGAGTAATTCTTCATTTACCTTTTTTTATATTTGTTTTTATCAAGTAAATGCGTTTTATCTTCACTTTGTTATTTTTACTTCATCAAAGCTTTCTCATTCATTACTTTGCTATTGAGACTACATTTTTTGAATCGAATCTTTAGTTCAGAAGTTAATCTTACAGTTGGCATCATAGTTGAAATGTCAGTATATCTAAGCATCTCAATAGTGTTTTTTTCAAAAAAGAAGGGTTTGCAATATATTGTCATTACGTAGCGATCGATTTTTTCTGGAACAAACGTCACCAGTTATGACGTCATCAACTTGAACTCCGAGCAGTCAGTCCAAGATGGCGTCCTTTTGTGATCGTATAAGCATGACCAAGAAATGACAAACTTTGCATAGCCAAGCAAGGGGAATAGAGTGGAACGGTTTTAATAACAATAACATAAAAATGTATTTGTAACTGTAGAAAATACAAAAACCAGAATGTTTTTGTAATGTTTATAAGATTCAGTTATGGATTTTAGCAATAGATGGCGCTGTTATGTCCTATAAGGAAATTACGTTATCAAAAGCTCTTCTTTCATGAACTGAACTGTAATGCCTACCCTCATCTGGGCCTCCTGATATACAATTTAATGCTTTCATTGCTTTAATTTTTTGAGGAGTTAATGTTTCTTCAAAACATAGAATTAAGCCTTTATTGTACCCATTTATGGGGTGTTAGTGAATAGGTATCAAAGGATGCAGTTGCTGTCTGCAAAGATTAAGAAATAGGTAATAATGAACAAAATCTTACATTTGGGCTACTATACAAAGTGCATTGTTATTAAATGAAAAACATATGTTATTTTCTTCATTTAGAATTTGAGTTTAAAAGTTTCTATTGTAGGCTTCCTGAGAATATTATTGTTTTATTTTGATATTTTTGTACGTTCTTTCATTCAAATGTCGGAATATTTCAGTAAAGTACATTGAACTAAAATAAGCGTTTTAGTTTTAGAATTTCATGAGTACTGAAATACACCCACCTTTGGAACGGAAGGCAAACATTGCCGAGATAGTTTTGTGCCTTTTAAGAATACAACAACATCAATAATGATTGTAATAAAACTGATACTGCTAAACACTAACTGAAAAACACCTGATTGGAAATCAGTCTGGAATATTCCTGTCGTTTGAACAAGTTGCAATTAATTACTCCCTTTGTTCCGAAATACTGTTCCGATTTGCATTCAAAGTAAAGAATTATTGAAAATAAATTATGTTGTTAATTAAAAACATTTTTTATATAAAATTTAGATGTTTTTCTATAATTCAATAACCATTTTACGTCGATAATATAGTTTACTACATCATATAATTATTCAAAAAAAAAAAGTTTTTTTTTAATGAAAAATTTCGTTCCAAAATACTGTTCCGATTTGTTAAAAATGAATAAACAATTTTCTCGTTTTCAGTGAAAAACAGTAAAATAGTAAAAGCATTTTGAAAATTCTAAACCAGTATTAGATACTAGTATTAGACGGCTTTAATGTTTGTAGATATGTTTGGAAGTTGGTATACTGAATAAAGTCTTTTTATCGCTTCAAGATTGTATGTCAGCAATATTGAAAGTCAACGGGGGAAATTGCTACAAACAACCTCATATTGGAAAGAATCGACTAATCAACCAAGGAATCTTGCCAATTTCTCTTTTTGTTGAACAAAGTGTACTGGAAAAGCCCCTTGAAGTTTTACAACAATAAATAATCTGGATTTTTGATTTAATAGACTATTTTTTCATATATACGCATGTGTACTTGTGTATATATGTAAGTAGTGTGTGTATATGTACATATACAAGTTTTCTCTTAAATTATTAGTTTCTAAAAAAGTCATTTTATTAAAGATATTCGATAAAATATCTAGTCAAAAACAGTAAGAACATCAAATCGGAATAGTATTTTGGAACAAAAAACAACGTGAAATCGGAACAGTATTTCGGAACAGAGAGAGTATTATCTTTTCATTAGAGTATGTTATGCTAGTATCTAAAATGTTTTTCAACTAACTAGCATTCGCTGATTCACTGTGTCAATGAACATTTAACTTTGAATGTTCAGTTTTTTACTGCATCATTTCCTAAGATTTGATAAATATTAATTTCCTCATGTTACTTTATTGGCATTTCCTTTTCTTATCTTTTTTGGTGTTGCTCCCATTAGTGAATCATATTTAGAGAGATTGTGAGGCTTCTGTTTTCACAATCATTGTTGGTATGAATCGATGTTATCAAGATGTTGTAAATCAACATATCTCCTTGAAATCTTTATCAGAAAATCAATAAAGAAATCTAATCTTTCAAAATGAAATATATGATTAACCCATCGTGTTTGATCAAACAGACGGAGGCAAAGTACAAATGCCTCCTGCATTTCCTCTGTGCCCATTGTTTTACTGAAACACAAACTCATTTGTCTACATCAGGGATTCCCGATTTTGAATGTACATCTGTTGTCAACCTTTTCACTGAGAACATCCACTTTTCCAAAATTTCAACAAAACCCAAAGTATCAAGAACTGCAAGCTACCTACCATCCAATCGAAGAAGAAAAGAAAAACAATTGCAAACATAGTAGTCGGAAGCTGCATTTGGCTCAGAACCTACAGGCTACCGACTCCTGATTTAGGCGAAACAAGAAACAACATGGGGTAGACAGTATTTGATAAAATAACTGTATCATCCTATTAAAACATGATACATTTAATGAAAAAAAAAAAAAAAAAGCTGTGGATAAGACTCCTATACTTATTCAATCATGAAGAAAGAATCTTAACTGAGGATATTATCATCCCACAAAAACCCAATTAAGAATTTTTCAGAACGTGATATACAGGTATCTCAACACTAGACTAAGAATTAAACTGTTGTTTGATGAGAAATAGAATCAGAAGATCTCCGCGACTAAAGTTCTGATAAACATTAATTACTTAGACCTAAAGAAGGAGCAGGCTCTTCTATTTAATATATAAAAAAATATAAGAGTGAATGAGAATTTTCCCACTCCAGGTAGTGTTGCTGAATGTGCTGAATCTGCTCATTGAAGAGTTTTCAGAAAAAATTGAAAACATAAGTAACAATAAAGTCCATGTCACTACTGTGTTCATCTCAATGTTTTTGCTGCCAAGTCCTGAGGCCTTCCTTATTCGAGACATTATAAAAATACTTTTCCTGAAGAAGACTCAAGATACCAACCTGAAATATTGAGCAGCATTCCTCAATTTTTATTTTTTTTTATATATATATATATATTTTACGTATTTAACAACTTTATGCTTTTAAAAATATTATTATTTACCGAATAAAGTTTTCTTTGTGAAAAATTAATAAATCTGTTTATTATAATTTCTTATGTGCATAAGTTTGGAAAATTTTCGAAAGTATTCCTATCGTTAGAAAGCTTAATATGCATGTATTAAAATAGAGAGTGAAAAATGATAGTAATACACACTTACTTGCTATATAAATGAATAAGCAGGATTAAAATGTTTTTAGTAAACCGACAGTTTTGGATTAATGTGTGTATTCCATCTTCAGGGGCGGCACAAAACACTTAGGACAACACATGTAAGAATACCTAGTAGAGGCACTACGTATTCTCACCTCATGTTGTCCTATATGTCTGTGCCGTCCCTGAAGATGGAATGCACATAGTACTCTGAAACTGTCAGTTTACTACCATCCTTTTAATCCTGCTTATTCATTTATAAAGCAAGTAAATGCATTTTTCTTTTATTTTTCTCTCTATTTACTAATTTGTGTAAATTCCACAAACAACTAGTCCCAATTCAAAGGTTATATATAACAGCTTCTATCTTTGGGTTAAAATTTCTTAAATGTTTCATCTGTATTTTTATTAATCAATGAAACCCAAACTATTTTTCTTTGTTTTTAGCGGCCCCTAGGTTACAGCTTGCCTGTAAAACATAGGGGGACCGCTCTTGCTTTTATACTTGCTGGATGTCACACACTGTAGTGGCCAAACGGTTAGAGATATTAGAATGAAACCTTCACCATTGTGTTCAGCATCAAAAAGTAGGTGACCACGTCCAAAAAAATCAGACCTCTAGGACCACTCCCTGACCGGATGTGGGGGGGGTCAAAAGTGGTCACTTCCGATAAAGAGGAAAATGGCGATAGATGTCCCCCCAATATCGATCCGTCTGAACACATTTTATTTATGAAATTGTGCATATTATGGAGCCGCTTTGCTTTTGACACTGTCTAAAAGCATTAATTTTTCTTGTTAGTTATGTAAATGAAAGTTGAATTTATTTTCTACCAATCACGGGACAGGAAATTTTAGAATAGTTACAAGTTAGGACACAAAGCTGTTGGTGTCATTATTTAAGTAACGCGTCGTCAAAAAGAAAGCAAGACAACTAAAGTGTTATGTTCAACATTATTTTACCCTTTTTTATTTTAAACAATAATAATAATGAATGATTTTGAAATATACCTATTGTATTGTAGTAAGTCTATTCAGAATTATGAATCAAACTGGCATTTATCAATTTAATCTGTAGGAAACTTTCCATTTAGTTATCACCAACGTCTGATTAACAGAAAACCAAATAAGGAAAAGGACTGTCACAAAATTATTTCAATGGATCAAGATTAATTTTATCAGTTATTGATTTCACTTTGTTTTTTCAGTTCCCTTATCTTTTTTATTTGTTTACCATCAGTGAATCATTTTAGTTCACAATCAGTCATTTCGGAATTAGTGAAGCTTATCAAGTGGGTCATAAATCAAACTTATCTCTTGAAAACTTTTGTAATATTAACATCAAGTTTAATCTTCACATTTATTTTAAAATATATTGCTGATTAAAATGTGATATGGTTAGGTTTTTTTTCATTTTTTTTATTCACAAATTGTCTTGAAGGACTCCTCTTTTTTCGCTGTCCCCTCCCATCCCTTCTCCATCTCAGTGTGACCATCAGTTGCTCGGAATAAACAACATGAGTAACTTATCCGAGAAACTAACGACGGAAGTTGTTAGTTCTGCGCTCACCTTGATGTGATTGATATTATACATCTCCCGAAGAAGGCCCGAGGCACCGGGCCGAAATATCGAGATAATATCTCCTCCCAGAGTGAGGAAATCCCTCAAAAAAAGATCCATATAACATGTTATTCCAATTCTGAAAAGTGCAGGTGTTTCCTCAGAAGAAAGGGTTTCTTTAGTATCTCTTGCATTTCATAAGTTTTCAAATCAAAATGTGCTTTATCACATCTTATACACATAATATCAATTACCCATCAAGTGAACTTGCCTGCATTGCTGATAATTTATACATTGGTTTTGCATGTATTTAATGAAAAGTGGCCTGATTTAAAGATATTCTGAATAAATATCCTCCATAAATTGCAGTAGAAATACAGAGCTTTATAATTATTTTTTTTCTATTTTTTTTTTTTTTTTTTTTTTTTTTTGAAATAAAGGTATTTTTAAATTGTGTTGTTTTACCATATCTTTTCTTAAAGCAATTCTGCCAATAAGCTATCAGTAGCAATGGCTGAAAATTTAGTAAAATTAATAATTGGATTTAAAAACCACTCCTAACATTTTCAAAATGTCCTTGTGTGATTTCATCATTCATACAAACCAGTGGAAATTGCTGCTACAGCTATCGAATTAGTTTATCTGCGGTAGTCTTTGTTGGTGCCTCTTAGATAAGCATTGTTAAGAAACCCACATACCTATCTTAATACTCCTGCGCAGTACAAAATCCTGGACTTCTCTACAGTTTGATTTGAAAAAGTTTGCATTGCCTTTGTAAAATTGTATGGATCTCAATCTGCAACAAAGTATAGGGTGAAATCAACAGAGAATGTTGCTCTCCAGCCTACATTTGGTTTATGGATCCATACCAACTGCTTTGGATGATGCCTCTTTAAAGAGTTTGGAAAGTCTATGCTTGAACCCCGAAGAAAACATGTTAAGGAAGATCTGACTTATAGACGTATTCAGATGCAGAGGAATAGGCCTTGAATATACAGTGTGCATGTTAAATAATGAGATTGAAATGAAATAAAAATAAAGAGCAACTATACAGAGAAAAATCATTTATTTATTTTCAATATGACCTTTTAAATAGAATTCTTACATCATTCTTATAAACTTTCGAAACACCACTGAAAGCCTCCCTAAATATAGCTTTGAGTCTGTAGTCTTCAGAATCAGCATTGTTTCAGCTTCAACTTCAGAAACAAAAAGTTCATCAGTTTCAATTCCTGTGAATAAATCCCATACCGAAGCCTATGAGTGTTTGTGATGGAGAAACCATTTCATATTTAATGTACAATGACAGCACCTTAGCCCTAAGCAACTGTTTATTTGGTTACTTCTGACTGTGTCGATTCCGTGTCACCGTACTGGTTCAGAGCCAGTATGGTAACACGGAATCGACACAGTTGGAAATAAGCGAGTCTGAAATAGAGAGCAACACTTCAAACTGTTTGTTTGATTTTGCTCTCTTTTCACTCATATGTCGATGCCGATGTTGCATTGCACTGAGATATTACTAGCTATTAACCTCTTGATTCTCAAGAACACGTTAAAAAAAAAACCAGTTCTATGAATGTTAAAATAAGCAATCAGCATTGTTTTCACCCAGTTTTCTGCTTCTGAATCTTTTATTGTCTTAGAGATAACGACAATCACCATTCGATGCTTTGTCATTTTGTTTTTGGGTTGTAAAGGAAGCAGAGTATGATTGATGACCAGTTGTGATTCTCTCTAAAAGTGTTTTAGTCTTGGTCAACCACTTCAACAAAATTCTCACAGTTAGGAACACTGTTTGTTCTCTGCTCAGGAGCCACGAAATGTAAGACAATTTGCAAACAAATCTTTTTTTCCCTAAATTTTTCAGTAAAATTCCACAGACTACTACCATTCGAAATTTAATTCGTCCAATTATCCGTGAAGTGATTCGCAGTACAGTTTATGAATTCATAAATTTTGTCCATGTTTTTTTCATAATCATAATAGACATTCCTGGTTGGGATACATGACTTGCGCAAGCACACAAATTCAAAACCAATTTTAAGTTTTCCAAAATAATCTTACTGTAATTATAAATGTATGAAATTATATTGACGTTCAGAAGTGTTCACCAAGTGATCATGCATTTAATGGTGCATCCAAAAAAGAAAATTATGTTTTCAACGTATGTCATACTTTGTCTTACCATATAACAGAAGGCTATGTGACAGCTAATGTTTTTGCTTGGAACATTTTTTTTTTTTGTAATTTTGGATATTGGGATGATGACCACTTGCTGTTAATCTTAACGACGATAAATTGATTTGAAAAAGAAGTCACTTCCAGTTTGTATTTTTTTTGTTTCTGCCCAGTGTTATTTATTTCTTTTGAATTTTTTCTCAAGATCATATGTTGTATATAGGAATATTTATTTATTTCAGGTATGGAATGCCCATCGACAGAGATTTCTCTTTGCCTTGAATCAGCATACTAATTGGGTGAGAAGTGCAAAGTAAGTCATTGTAGCTTTCTTTTTCTAATGAGGCTGAAGCTCCCCCCTCCCCCTCAAAGAAAAAAAAGAACGAGAAGAAAGCCTTTATTAAAGCACCATGCTGTATCTTTTTATTTTGGATATGCTTTAAATGCTGCCCTATGACACTTTTTATATGTAAATAAATCCTCCCTCAAGTACAGTTTCAAATAGCCCCCCCCCCCCTTCCAACTAATCCTGCATTCGCCACTAGGTGTGTATTTATTTATTGTTGTAAATTTAATTAATCAGCAATACATTCAGAAAGCAAAAAAAAAATGCATTACTTCCATTGCTAAGGAATAGCAGAGCTGCTTTAATAGGTGAAAAAAAAACTGTTGGAAAGTACATATACTAAAAATACAGATAATTGGCTGAATTCTGAATAAGAAAGAATGTTTCTTCTTTTAGATATTTAGTGCTTTATAATATTATTAAAATTTATATAACTGAATCTTAATTTCTGAATTTATAAAACCAAACATTTAAGAAATATGAAATTAATAATATTGTTTAATGACTAATAAATAATGGATTTTTATTTTTATTTTTTATTTAAACACTTAACAGCAAATAGCTATTAAAATTCTTACTTCTTATCATAATTAATTACAACCCTAGAATACCATAGTTTTAGTACCAAAGTTTTAATTGTCAATATTGTTTTAAAAAGTATTGTAAACATCTGTTATAAAAATATATAAATGATCATAAAAATATATATATATATATATATATATATATTACATAAGTATGTTAACTCTTCTAATAATCACAGTGTAATTATGTATTATTAAGATTTTTCTAATGGAATTACAGTTCCCAAATTTTAGTGTGAACATAAACAAAATAGTTTATACCATCATCATCATTATCATTAGTATTCTGTCTCATGACAGGTCCATGGCAAAAAACAATAAAATCAGTGAAGTCTCTTTCTTCATTTTCCTCCATTTTTGCAAAGGATTTTGTGATACATAAAATCCTTAAACAAAATTAAAAGTTTTAATAACTGTTTGTAAATTTAGTTTGATGGAAAAATACGCATAAAAATGATAATTCCCTAGTTCTAATAAAAATGTGTATTTTTTATTAGTATTTTAAAATTATAAATATGTGTAATAATTGAAGTTTAAGTTTATATTTGTGATACAGATTATGACAAAATGTTTTAATATTATTAGGTTTTCAAGTGATGGGCGAGTTATTGCATCTGCTAGTGATGACAAAACTTTAAAAATATGGGAAATCTCAGGAAAGCAGTGTATTCAAACATTTCATATAGAGTCTGGGTAAGTAATTTAGTGTTTTTAATTTTTTTTTTGAAAGTTTTTTTTTTTTTAAGGTGTTGTGAGAATTTTTGAATAAACATCCACATATAAATCTTTGTAAATGGGAGTCAGGAAGTACCAGTTTCAATGGTCAAAATTCCATCTGATTTGAAATGTTCAAATAAAACCAAGCTTACAATTCTCAAAATTATTGCTTTGATGTGATGTGATAACAACTCTGAAAAGCTTTATCAAGTGTCATATTGAAAAGATAGCCGAGACACAAAAAGAACAGCTTTACTCTATTCTAAACAATGAAGTTGTTTGAATGCCAGGGAATATAAAATCAAAGTTACTATTTCCTCTCATTCTGCATCTGCAAGTTGGTGGAATCTTCTAACCTTTATTTTTATTAGCTATCAATAAAAACTCTAGGCTCATAGTTTCTACCCAGAATTCCAGAGTCGGCCCAAGCAGTCATGTTCCTGTTGCTGCATACAAGACCCTGGGGTATTTCCCACATCTTTAAAAAGAAGATAGACGAGGCCTTTCATGTCCTATCTTTCGGGAATTGTCTTAAGGTCTGAGAGGTATAGTTGGGAGGTTGTATAAATAGATAGTAGGATGCGAAAGGCCTCGTCTCTCTTCTTTTCAATGATGTGGTAAATACCAGAGGGTCTCATATGCAATAACTTTGCCCATAGTGAAGTTGATTTATATTCTACTCTGATACTTTTAAGATGAAACGGAGAGAGATTGTTGCAGAAAAACAAAAAATGATACCCGACCTCCCAATGTGGACTTGATTGCTTGCACGTTTTCCTTTATGCCTTATCTTTTTAATCACGCAAAAGGCACAGATAATCTAAAAGAATTTATATAGTTTCACTATCAAAAAATAAATAAGCCAATTTATACACATGATAAAGAAACAATTAAAAACTAATAGATTATTTACAATTGAGCATGGAAAGATATAAGAGAAACTAAAGTAAGAACTATCATTAGAAAAAAGAGGGCATTGGCAATTTAAAAATGAATACTGCATTGACTTAATTATTTCTATTAATTCATGTATTTTTTTTTAAATGACAATTGACTGTTCACAAAAAATTTATGACAGGAAAATTCCATAGATAAATTGTACTAGTGTCACTGCTTATCCTTTCCCCACCTTTGAGTCAAGTTCCTCAGTTCAAGACACACCACATTTATATTGAATTTGGATCATCCATTCTTTTTTATCTGTTGAAAGTTCTTAATCTTATTTTAGAAAATTCTCAAAAGTATTATCACATTTATAAAGTGGCCAAGAGAGCAACACTCTTTTGAGATCTACATTCTGATAGTATCTCTCACTGAATCACCAAAGTTAGACTTAATCTCCTTACCATCTCAAAATTGGCCAATCTATCATTTTCTGGATCTTCCATGACATTGATATCACATTGTTTGTTTATTTATTCTGGCACATTGTTTATACATCCATCATCTCTACATGTTCTTTCCAATCTTTCCTGCCAGTGCTGTTAGTAAGAAGTTTACATTTCTTTGGTTCTTTAAGTGTCCAAAAACTCTTCTTAAAATTAAGTTAAATTATATTTAAAAAGCATCTTCAATATTCTTTCCAGTTCTTAAGAAACATACTGTATATTTTTCCCTAAACCTAACATGAAAACTGTGTGTTGTAGGCTGATTGCCATTCCAACGCAGCTGTTTCTTGTTTTTTGACCATCATCAGCTTGGGATTAATCTTTCAGTAAACAGGTTTCTGGAAAAGTCAGTGATTCAGTTCTAGAAATTAAATGGAATGCTACAATAAATAATGATAACAAGGAAATCACTGAAAATTATTTAAGTAATTTACCAAACAATTACACAGTTCACGCTAATTAACTACCCTTTATTCCAAACTTAAAAAGAGAGTTCTGGAATTTTTGATGAACCATTATTTCTCACAACATGCAGTAATGGGGTATTAATGTATCTTGCTTGCATTTCTGATAATAAAGAAAAGCAGATGTTATTTATATGATATTAATATCAAGGTTTGTATTTTGTTTTTTGTTTTCTTTTTTCTTTTATAACAAGAAATTCCAAATATCTTAGGAATTAATTCATTAGTAGAAGAATAGAATATTTTAAAATAGTCTAAATAAAAATGCTAAATTTTTTAGGCCTATGAGAAGGGTTCGTTTGTACGAAAAGCAGTCAATTTGAATAGTCATGAAATAAGAAATACCTCTACAAATTCCATTGGTTATTTGTGCTAATCAACTGAAAGGAGTCTTTGCATTGTTTTTTTGTTTTGTTTTGTTTTTTTTTTTGTTTTTTTGTAACTATGGTGCTAAGAAACAAGTTTCAATGTTTATGCCTGCATAGTAGCTAGATATTATTTAGGTATTTGGTAAAATAGGTTTGTCTAACATTTGTAACATCCATTGTTATAAACTTGCATTGGAGAGAAAAAAAGGATCAAAGTAAAAAGCAATTTTAAGTTGAAATACGCAAGTTTGACCATGTGTGATCAAGGTAAGATCACAAAAACTGTTAAAAAAGTTATTCTAATTTAGTCAATAATTTCTTTATTTTTTTTATTGTTTTTTTTTTTAGCAATATAATATTTCCCACCATTCCTAAATAAAATGTTTGTAAAGAAATTGTCAGGCAGTAATTTCAAAGTAGATGTATCCCACTGGGGTTTCACTATGGACCATTAGAGCACTAGAGGTCAGGCTCCCAGTGTTTCAGTGGCCTGGGACTGAGATGAGGTTGGGTGGTCAGCCTGCCTGTACCCCTGGGAAAGAAATCCGGTACCCATTCTACAGAGGGCTAGATAGACCCTAGGACCTGTTTGAAGGAGAAAGCAGTGTAGAAAAATCCCTGCCTTCTCCAACCCGCAAACAAGCACCTTGCCTCTCAGCCACCAGGCCCACAGTAACTTTTAAGTATTTTATAAAATTTCTGAAAAATTTTATGAAAAGAACACTCATGTGAAATTTCATGTTTGCAACTCAAGCTATTTCCGAAACGGGAAAATATGCATATCCTTTAGAAAAGTTGCCTCCCCCCACCCTTCCCGTTTACACCACCTTAGGATCCCAATTTCGAAAATTCGTTGAATACTTATCAGTTGTAGAAAAACTGAATTTTGTAAATTGTTCATGAACGAATAAAAAAAAAAAATGTATGGTAATGGGGTAAAGAGTAATGGATTAATCATTCTAGGTGGTGCAGCGACATATGTTGCTGAAAAACTGAACTGTTGTAAGATTTTCGTGAATGAATGTAAAAATTCTGCAATACTGTTTCATTACACAGGTCTGCAAGTAAAAAACTGCGTAGGATTTTTATACATTTCCTTATAGATTTCAACTTGGTAAAAATGAAAAAAATACCAAAAAATTTTCATCTTTTCAATTTTTTTGTTACACACAAGTTTTTGTTTGTATTTAGCATAAAATTCCTAATTAACTAAAAATTTAGTATTCTTTTTTTTATTTAAAAAAATGGCCTTAAAACTAAGACTTCTCACATTAATTCTATGAATTATAGCTGAACTTGGCAATAAATAAATAAAAAAAATGTCAATGGTTGAAGAGAGTAGTTGTAGGGGGAGGTGGGTAAAGTAGTATTAGCGTTAGGAGGAAGGTTGCATGATCGTGTCGGAATAAATATAAACAACCTGCTGTTGGATTAGATCATGTTTTAACAAGCTAAATAAGTTCAGTATCTCGCTGGCCATCTAATGCCACACACAGTTTATATCCAGCATTCGAATGCTACTTGCTTGTTTTTTTTTTCTGGAATAAGGCTCGCAGAGATTGTGTAATTTCTACCGACAGCTTCTGTTATGTTTGTGGTGAATCACAGTGAAAAGTCAACAAAGAAACATTAAGTTAGTTTGTGAAGAAAGTTTATTTTGCATATTTGAAATTGAAACTTGGAGATCAAGACCAACCATGGGCTCCGCATAAGGTGTGCAGACGATGCGAGGAAGATCTTCGTTTGTGGTTTAAGGGTGAGAAAAACTCATTTCATTTTGGCATGCCTGTGATATGGCGTGAACAGAAAAATCACACAAACAACTGCTACTTCTGTTCGATAGACGTGAAAGGATTTAATACAAAAAATAAAAAGAAAATATCTTACTCTAACCTTGACTTAGCTGTTAGTCCAGTGTCCCATGGTTCTGAAATACCAGTTCCACAGAGACAGTTTAACCCCCAGCGAGAAAAACGTTGTCAATACTACCTTGGTTCCACCAGAAAAAGTGTTATTACCACCTCTTCATATTAAATTGAGGCTCATAAAGCAGTTTGTCAAATCGCTGCCAAGAGATGGGGATTGTTTCAGATATCTATGTTCCAAGCTCCCGAAACTGTCTGAAGTGAAGTTAAAAGATGGAGTTTTCACTGGCCGCGACGTAAGAAAACTTTTATCTGATCCCTCTTTTTGGAAACGATGGGAGAAAAGGAAAAAGAAGCGTGGGACTCTTTTAAGAATGTTGTGCACAAGTTTTTGGGGAATAATATGGACCCTGACTACAAAACCATTGTACAACACATGCTAGCAGCGTACGAAGCTCTAAGGATGCAAGATGAGCTTAAAAGTTCCTTTCTTACACTCCCATATTGACTATTTTCCCGAAAACTTGGGAGCCTGCAGTGAAGAACAGGGTGAAAGATTTCACCAGGATATCCGTGATATCGAGAGACCAAGGAAAATGGGATGCCAATATGTTAGCTGACTACTGTTGGATGCTCAATTGAGATACCAGAGAAGGAAATTGGAAACGAGTTCGGAGAAGCATCAAAGAGAAGAAGAAAAGGTTTCATAAGAAAAAAGAGTAGACCTAAAATTATATAGAAATATCAGAAATTTTTTTTTTATTAGTTGTAAGAAAATATAATATATTTAGTTCATTGTAATAAATAAGTGTTTTTATTTTGCAAAAAACCTATACATGATGGGATGTTATTAGGGTGACCAGATTTTTACATTGGCAAAGCGGGACACCAATGACCGGGGGGGGGGGGGGGAAGGGGGGACGGAAAGAAAAAAAAAAAAAAGAAACTCCAGGTTCAACAACCAAAAAAAAAAAAAAGGAATCTCCAGGTCGACAATCAAACAAAAAAAAAGGAATTCAATAACCCAAAAAAAAATCGGGACTTTTTTAAAATGCCGCGGGACGCGGGACAAATTGTTAAAAATCGGGACGTCTGGTCACCCTATGTTATGGAAGTCATTTTTAGAATCTGCGACCTTTAAAACATATAATTCAGCAAAAATATTGCAGGGGCAGCTGGATTTTTTTTTTTTTTTTTTTTTGCAGACCTGTGTTATTTTATTTTCAGAATAACCTATTATTATCATCAGGGTCATTCCATGTCAGATCACCTGATGAGTTCACCACACCATCACAGATTTTTATGAAAATTTTTTTGCATGTAAAGGGTCATAAGATAACACATTCTGCAAAATATCGGATTTTTTTGGTTAAATATTTGCCGAGATACGAATTTTTGAAGTTTTTTTTATTTTTTTTTGACGTATTTTCTTGAATATCTCATCTCCTAATCAATCAAATGAAACCAAATTTGTTTTCCCCATGTATTTTTTTATTCTGAATCCAAAAATTCCAACGAAATTAGTCTAGGAGTAACAGTTTAGTAGTAATAGAAAGCATGTAAGCATTTAGAAAAAAATTTAAATGGCCATGTAGGACAACATTTAAAAATTTGAGATTTTTACCCAAGTCTAAAAGAGGTCTAAAGTAACTGATAAAAAAAATCAAGATGGTGTTTTACTCTGAGCTTGGAAAAAAAAAATCGCAAAGTTGGTATTCTTTTCGAATCGCTTATCAAACAATTATTACTTTGTCACTGCATATTTATTTAGTAAATTCAAGTTATTCCTTGCTTTAGTCATAGCTCTGTAAGCAGTAACTCTCACTTATAGCCAGGTAAAACCCGTATTTTCAAACTGAATATAGTTTGAAAATATGGCGATTCAAATAGAAAATTCACTCTTTTCAATCGCCGATGCTAGCCACCGTAATAATCCAAAATGTTATTGAAAAAATATAGGCTTTACATTAACTTCATTTCCTTTAATAAAAGTGTTTTACTGAGGTGTTACTTAAAATGTTTCAAAAAAATTAATTTTTTTTGACAATAAAAAAAACGTCAATGTTTACTCTGCAGTTCGCAGATGACCAAGTCATAATTGCAAAGAGTAAGAATGATTTAGAGAGAATGACGATAACAATTAAGGAAGAATATGAGAAATGGGGACTATACATGAACGTTAGCAAGACCAAATATCTGTGTATAGGAGGAAATGAGACGGACCTAAATCTAAATAATAACATGAAAATAGAAAGCTGTGAGCATTATAGGTATCTAGGAGTAGACATTAATAGAGAAGGCAGAGACTCACAAGAAATTAAAAACAGAATTTGTCAAGGAAGGAAGGCTATAAAACTATTAAATTCTATTTGGTGGAGTGAAGAGATCTCCAGGAAAAGAAAGTATAATATATACAATTCTATTGTAAAGAGCATCTTGTTATATGGGGCAGAGGGATGGAGAATTACGGAGACAGAAAAAAAGAAATTAGCGGCAGTGGAAATGGATGCCCTGAGAAGATCATGCAGGGTGTCAAGAATAGAAAGAACAAGAAATGAAAGAATCAAAGAAATGATGAAAATAAAAGGAAATATTTTGGACGATCTTCAAAGAAAACAATTAATTTGGTTTGGTCATGTTAAAAGAATGAGTGACGAAAGACTGCCAAAAATCGCTTTTGATTACAAAACAAATCAAAAAAGGAAACGAGGAAGACCACGAAAGGCTTGGATGGACGATATTAAAAAAGCAATGAGGATTAGAAGTCTGGAAGAGGAATGGACCCTTGACCGGAAGACCTGGAATGGACTTCTTGCAGATTCTTTCGGAAAGCGGCACCTGACGCCATGAACCGAGTTTATATATATATAAAAATAGAAAACTACTGTTATTATAAAGCTAATTCTATAAATTTCAAAATTATTAACTATTCAGGACAAAATATTTAAAGCAACATTTTTTTTCCTTGCTTTCTTTTCAAAATAGTTTCCGTGTTTTTGGTTTTGAATCACACAATTTACTTTAATGAAATTTTTGGTAGGAAACTCAACCCCTAAAACCGAAAGTGAAAGTACCCAGCCTCAAACAGAAAGTAAAAGTCATTCCTGCCCATTCCACAATTATATGATTCAAAACCAAAAATACGGAAACTATTTTGAAAAGAAAGCAAGAAAAAAAAAATGGGTGCTTTAGATATTTTGTCCTAAATAACTATTAGTTAATAATTTTGAAATTTATAGAACTCGCTTTATAATAACAGTAGTTTAGTATTTTTATTTTTTTTTATTGTAAAAATAAAAATAATTTTTATTGAAAATATTTTAAGTAATACCTCAGTTAAACACTGTTATTAAAGGAAATGAAGTTAATGAAAAGGCCTGTATTTTTTTCAATAACATTTTGGATTATTACGGTGTCCAGCATCCGCGATTGAAACGGGTGAATATTCTGTTTGAATCGCCGTATTTTCAAACTATTCAGTTTGAAAATATGGGTTTTTACCTGGCTATAAGTGAGAGTTACTGCTTACAGAGCTATGACTAAAGCATGGGATACTTGAACTTTTTTTTTTATATATAAATGCCCGGGCCATAGCTTGATCAGCTTTCTTTAGGCCACAACTAGGGGCGAGATATAATGCCTTTAACCGACGAATCATTGCCCAGGGTACGCCAAGGGAGGCAGCATCAAGTGATACCCACCGGAACAAACAGAAGAAGAAAGAAACATCCATGCCACGACCGGGATTCGAACCCGGGTACCGGCACACTGGCCGCAACGGCAGACCGCCGTCTAGACCGCACGGCCACGCCGGCACGGCGGGATACTTGAATATAATAAGACATGTAACAAAATGTGAATACTGGTAGCATGTAATAATTTGATAATTCAAAAAAATTTCGCTAACTTATTGGTGTAAATAGGCTTGAGAAAGAGGGAACGCATATTTCCCTTGAAAATTTGCTTTTAATAATAAATGTAAAATATTACATTTAATTGTGAGATGTTGAAGATTTTTATTACAATAAATATTGTAGGAGAAAAGACCTCAAAAAAGGTATGGAACAATTATATATAAAGTAATACTGTAATTGTTAGATACGCGATTCGAAAAGTATCCAACTTGCGATTTTTTTTTCCAAGCTCAGGAGCAAATCACCATCTTGATTTTTTTTATCAGTTACTTTCGACCTTTTTTAGACTTGGGTAAAAATCTCAAATTTTTAAATGTTGTCCCACATGGCCATTTAAATTTTTCCTAAATGCTTACATGCTGTCTATTACTACAAAACTGTTAGTCCTAGACCAATTTCGTTGGAATTTTTGGATTGAGCATAAAAAAATACATTTGGAAAACAAATTTGGTTCCATTTGATTGATTAGGAGATGAGATATTCAAGAAAATACGTCAAAAAAGGGGCGTGGCACCAAAAAAAAAAAAAACTTCAAAAATTCGTATCTCGGCAAATATTTAACCAAAAAAAATCCGATATTTTGCAGAATGTGTTATCTTATGACCCTTTACATGCAAATAAATTTTCATCAAAATGTGTGATGGTGTGGTGAACTCATCAGGTGATCTGACGTGGAATGACCCATCACTATTTTGTAAATTCCAAATTACACTTAAAAAGTTAAGTATCACTTTCGCTTATTAGTTGATTCGTTTTATTTATATTTTGAATAAATGCTGTGAATTCACTTCCAGGTTTAAGTGTTATGGGTAATTTGCTTATCTGGCTACTAGGCCTATAACTTCTTATGTTTTGACTCGATATGCATCAAAATCTTTTTGGACTTTACCTATAACAATCTACAGCTAACTCATAGGCATACTAGGAATTTGGACTGGAAGGCATTATAACGGTCTGACACTTTCGTTCAACCAAAAAAAAAAACTTTATTTCAATATAGGAGGGAGGAGGTTACACAGAAAACGATGGATTTCCAACCAAAAAAAAGGTTTAAAATGCTAAATTTCTTCCTAGTTTAGGATGCAATGGAGGGGTTACAATCCATAACAACCCTCCCCTCGGTACGTCTTGGCCTAACCCCTGCAATTGGAGCTATTTAGGATGTAGTTAGAGTTGTCACGGTGGTCATGCGGTTTCAAGTTAAAATTGCATTTTTCAATATGTTATTATTGTAACCCATTTTCTTCATCTTCAAATATTTTTCAATAAATATTGAACCAAATCTATACATCTCTGAAGTATCTGACTGAAAAGGGGATATAGAAATTGAAATCCACAGTCACCAATTCTTCAAAACCGAGTGATTTGTGTCGTGGAATAACCCATATAACTTTTTTTAGAAAGACGGCAAGAAAAATGAAATCTTGAATTTGCCAAGCAAAAGAAAAATATTTATAAAAATATAGTCTAAGGATTCCTGTAATGTTATTGACGGAAACAATACTATAACTAAAATATAAAAATTTCTTAGTTTCTATGCTGCATATAATATCGTAAATTTTTATGACAGTTTAACTTATTTCGACATTACATGTAATAAAAGCTTTTTCATTTTTTGGATATTATTTTATTCTTTAACGTCCTTTTTTGTTTTATCTCTGTAACTGAGTGAGTATTTTCTCAAAGACAAATTTGATTAATGTAACTACACTAGAAAATGTTCAGTTAATCATCGCACATCGAGAACTGAGCATCCAGCGGGGGGGGGGGGGGGGGGGGGAGTTTTTTTTTTTTTTCTTTTTTTCCAGGGGGGGATTTGTGAAAGTAGCCTTCTCTGGTGTA
>JAFIDM010000005.1:13925119-13937836 GCA_023159025.1 Thereuonema tuberculata | reverse complement strand
TGTACTGTAAAATTAGTTTTATTTTGGTAATTAAACTGCTTTCTTCTTATGTTCTTATGTTCGGGAATCGAGGCATTGCTGTAAATTATTCGTGCTCATACTTGATGGACCGTTAATAAGGATTACACCAAATTTTAACGACATCGATCTATCCATTTTAGCGTGATTGTATGTATCGCTTTCTTGGAAACTGAGCAGGCAGCGCTGGAAGATCCATTGAGAGCATCTTGGGAAGGGGGACCAAAGAAATTGAGGACCTCTATACAAAAAGGGCTTTACAGTCCCTACGGTGAATGAAGATCCTCCCCGAATGCAACGCAGCTTATAGATTGAGCTTTCCTGGCCGACCGCTAACATTGAAAGAGAAGAGATCGCTTCTCTTCTGTTTCAATGTTAGCGGTCGCCCAGGAAAGCTCAATCTATAAGCTGCGTTCCATTCTGGGAGGATCTTCATTCACCGTAGGAACTGTAGTGCACTTAAGCCTTTCTTAGTAAGAATGCATTTTCGACATAGAAAATCGAATAAATGTTGGGTTAAAACTAAGAGAATTGCTGATAATAACAAATAGTAATTCTTTTGGTGATAACCCAACATTTTTATTCGAGTTTCTTTATCGAAAATGCATTCTTACATAGAAAGGCTTAAGTGCGTTAAGCCCTTTTTTCCACAGAGGTCCTCAATTGTGATCATATCTTAAGTTAGACCATACATAAGCATCGTACCAAAATTTTAAAGAAGTCAGCCCAGCCGTTTTAGCAAAGGATTATCGAGGACCATTTTTTGAGAGATGGGATGGTGGGTGTGAGCAGAATAAATGTGCCTGTTTTTAGTTACACCGAAATGTAAGGAAATCCGTACAGCAGTTTTAGCGTGATTCGCTTACAAATGGACAAACAGAGAAAAATGTTCAAGTGAATAGTAAGATGCACAGTCAATAACAACAGAGTGAAAAGAAAGAAAAATCGTTAAAAAAATAAATCGTAAAAGAATTTGGTTTTATTTATTTATTTATTTATTTATTTATTTATTTTGACATTATTTTAACGAAATTATTGAGATTTGTAATGTTTGCATAGACGTGAAAAAGTTCGGTGAAAATGTCCTTATAAACTTAGTAAGAACGGGTTTGTGTAGTTTTTGTATTTTGTTTGTGGAGTTGAAATCGTCTCAAATGATCTTTAGAATTTGTCTGTTTTCGTTTGATTTTGCTTCGAAGAGATTAAGGAAAACAGAGAGAGAAACTGAAGTTGATGAAAATAGATGGAAGAATGGACCCCGCAACGACGTGTTGCCTATACTTATCACAAAGCTAACGTCTTAAATGAATCAACAACAACAATATTGACTACATTATTTGGCCTCCGTCTCCGGGACGATGTGAATAATCAGCTTTCTCTGTTCGCGCGTCTCAGAACAACGGACGTGAATCACGGCAGCTCGCTTACAACGAAATCGGTTAACAACGAACTCTCCGAATGTGAGTCATTCCATTTCAATCTGAGTTACAGCGACACGCACATTACGCATCCTCACTGAATCTCTGCGAAAACACGCCTATCAATTTGAAATCATTTTATTACCCTAATTTTGCTATGAAAGCGAGACTCCTCAGATCACTGTGTGTTTCCCCTAATAACTTTTGAACCCGTTGGGTGGATCCTCTTGAAACGTAGTATGCATATTTAAGGACGATTTAAATTTTATATTTGATGTCTTTTCCAAATCGAGAAATTAGTGTTCGAACGCGATAAAAATTTCCTTTAAAAATAAATAGCATCGGAATCTAAACGATAGATTTCTGTTATATGTAGAATCAGCTCTCTATCGTGTAGTGGGGAAATGAGCAAACACCGGTAGGGGGCTGGTGGATGGGAGGGGAGACCAAAATAATGGCTTGGTCTACACGAGTGTTGAAAACGCCGTGTTAGTTTAGCCCCCAGGCATGAGCGTTTCTAAAGCGCATTGACAGCACTCGTGTAAACCGCGTACTTGTTTCAATTTCTGTAGAAATACAAGGGATTTCGCTCTGTAAGAGCCTTTAGCAGCGGGTCGTGTAGACCAGACCTAAGTTGGACCCTAATGAAGCGTCGTATCAAATTTGAAAGTTGAAGCAAGCGATTTCGGAGAGTCAGGAGGGGTAGAGACCATGATAAACGGGCCTATGTTTTCAATTTAAAACCGTAAATAAGTTACGTACCAAATTTTACGAAAATCCGTCCTGTCGTTTTAACGTGATTCGCGAAGAAACGGAAAAATTGACAAAAACGGGATATGAGGTGTTCAAGTGGAATAGTGAGACGTTGCATATTTAGTCAATTTTTAATTGCTTTAAACAATGAATATTAATTCTTTTAGTTAATTCATTAGCAAGGTTTGATAACATTAATGATGATTTGTTTTTGTTTTTTTTTCTGAAAATCTAAATTTGTATTATTTGTATTTTAAGAGAAATTAGAATTTGAAAATAAACACTAGATTTTTCGTTTTTTGTCGTTTTCACGATTAAGAAGTAAAGAGATTTTTGAGAAATTCCGTTTTAAGGAAAGTAGGTTTTGAGTTCTTCGAGTTTCTTGCTTCATTGGAATCTCTTATGTGTATTTCTTGCGACCTTGAATACTGCCTTAGTAAAGAAAAATCTATCTAGTCTTTTTTTTCCTCCAGACGGCGTTAATAACAGACTTGAAAACCAAGTACGCATTGAAGCGGGTCATAGCTTACCAGTTGCTCCAATACGTACTAAAAATTCAATGGGAAACAACTTTAGAAGAACAGAAAACTTGCCCTAAAGTTTTTCCTCTAAGACAAATTGTTTATGGGTTTGTCTTAGATTACAGACGGACAGATGGAATTGTTAACCCTCATCTGTAAAACCATGTGGTTGTGGGTGTAATAAGGGAGGGGATATAAAGTCTGGATCACTTCTATGGAATCAGGCAAAGATTTTTTTTGAATTTCACGGATCTTTTGAAATATTGTATATAATAATACACAGGATAGTGGAATTTGCATAAACAATTTCATGACAATACACTTTGTTGGTTTTCAGAAAGAAAAAAAATTCCTTTCTAGCTCTGTAATGCTGAGCGAACACGTACCAATATGCGGCAATATTGGTGGACAATATTGGTCATTTTTATTGGTACCAACCGTTTCCAGCAATAAAAATGAACAATATTGCCCATTGCCGATTGTCGGAAAAAAAGGAACAATTTTAGTTGGCGAGAAATATTGCTGGTGAGCGAGCGAATCACATGAACGGATGAAATCACGTGACAATGGTGACGTAGAAGGAAGGCGGGACTTTGAAAATCGGAAAATCACTCACTCACGCCGGCCATTTTGTTTGAGAAAGAAGGCCTAAAATCAGCAAAATGGGTCGGCCCAAAACAGATAATTCAAACAACAACATTTTGTCTTAAGAATCTTAATTGATTTCGACAGAGGGATGGCATTTAATACTAAAGCAATTCTGTACGGAAGCACGCTCTCCCTAGTGAGCAACGCCGTAACCAGGCCAATACTCGTAAAGGAGAACCTGTGTGTTCGCGCACAATACCAATATCAATAATGACCAATATTGTCCACCAATATTGCCGCATATTGGTACGTGTTCGCCCAGCATTATGGGCTTCAGTAAGTTGTGGTTGTTTAGCTAATTCCATGGCTCTAGCATTGGGATGGTTCTTCAAGCTTCTCCAGAGTGTTTGATTGTACACTCTCCTACCAAACTTGCTTGAATTTGACTGTTCTTTTCATTAGTGGCAAGGTAGAAAATGCGCCGACAATCACGTTCACTTAACACCTTTTTCCCAGGTTTTCTTTTATTCCATATTCATCTCCGTTTCATAGTTCATTAAGTACAGCTTTTTGCGAACGTCCAATTACCTTATTGCGACTTGCCCTGACCATAATGCAGGTAAATTTTCCGTATTTCTTTATCGGAAAATGTTTTATCACCTAGCATTTTGAGACCTGGTTCACCTCTCAAATTCACTAACAATTTATTTTATTTATTTATTTATTTTATTTATAAACGTGATTTTGATTTTTGCCAGTTGAATGTTAAGTTTATGCAAAATTGTAGGTGATTCCATAGCCGTGTTACTGGGATGGTAATGAATATTTTTTTTTCCTGAAAAACGGCAACCTGTTTTGCCATGAAACTTTAGATTTAACTTCCACTAACCTACGTATTTATATCTACAATATATCATAAAGATCTGTGAAATACAGTCGGACCTCTATTTAACGAACCTCTATTTTGCGAACTTTTCTTTGGAACCAAGAACATTTTGCTAATTTCTTCGTAAAATAACCTCTAAATAGCGAGGTGCATTTTCTGTTTAACGAACTTTTTCGAGGATACAGCTGAGGGAAAAAGAAGAAATTAACGATGATGTACTGATTGATGATTATCTTTCACTTGATTTTGAAGTCGAGACCTCGGAAACACTAACTGAATCGGATATTTTGGACAGTGTGAAAAATAAAAACAATACAGCTATGAATTGCGATGAAGATGAAGATGATGATAATGGAAATGATCATGATGAAGAAATCAAAAAACCTTCGTATGATGAAATGCATTTGAAACAATCCAATGCGGATTACAATTTGAAAAAAATACGCCTGAAGGTTTTTGGTGCATTGCAAAGATGCAAGACATACTATGAGCAGAAACACTTTTTCAAAAAAAAAAAAACCTCAGACAAAATTATTACTAAAATTTAAGCAGGCCTACGCATGTGGTAATGTATGCTTTACGTGATTTAAATTATTATTTTTTTTAATAATATTTATTGTTTATGTATTTTAAATCTGTTTTATGTAGTTTAAAGTAATTTTAAAAGGTGAATCTCTATTTAACGAATTTTCCATATAACGAACTTTTTTTTGGGGATTTAGCGACTTCGTTAAATAGAGGTCCGACTGTATTAGACGAAATTCAAAAACAAATTCCATAGGACTGTTACACACTTTATTTTATTACATACATAAGGAAGCATGTTTCTATTTTTTCTTGACTCGTGATCCTACATTGTATATAACTTGATGGAGACGCCATTACAGAATTTCTTTTCTTGTCCCCACCTCCGCCAATCATCAAATGGGAAACGCTTGGTAATCTTTTTTTTTTTTTTTACTTTTTTTTTTTACTTCAGTAAACTTAAAAAATTTTTACAGTGCAAAATGCATTGTCAAAATAGTTTGCCCTTTCCATGGAAAAATTTGTGCGGACGCCCGTGGTTGACGCCTTCCTTTCCCTCTGAAGTAGGTTTGAAATGTAATAGGGTTCTTTCCCATTAGATTGTGCAATTCTACGGTGAGAAAGTATCTGGCCGCGCCTTCCAAATTTCCCTTAGGCTTTCGTGTTTGTGAGTAGTTGTTTTTTTTTTTCAGAATGGGTTTGCGAAAACGGAAATTGTAAAAACTAATTGATAATTTTGTAACGTTTTCATTATCATTTTAAAGTCTCATTTCCTAGGAAACCTCATAAAATGAAATCCGTGTGAGTGTGTGTGTGTCTTCCCTTCTCGAGCCCTCAATAACTTGTGGATCGGTGAATAAGTTCTTCCTAAAACTTGAACAGGACACCACTAACTTTTATTTGTTTATTTGTTGTTGTTTTTTCATATGTGATTCCCTGAAATTCCACGTTAAATGACGAAACTTCCCAAGGGAAATAAAAACAAAAAAATAATTGATTTCTTTCAATATCAACAACGCCTATCAAACCTCTTTCTTAATTGCTCGAATTTGGATATGATAAAACTAATCGGATTTCTTAGTAAATAATATGGATTTAATTTTTCATTAAAATGTTTTACTTATCTCAAAACATTACTGATCATTTTAAAAGAATAACCGACCACATAAAATTAATAAATAATTATTTTAAAAAACAATTATGAAAAGCTGAGATTCAGGCTGATGAAAAACCGTCGTGTCATGGCGTGTTCCTATGTAATGTATTTTTTAAATAATCATTTATTAATTTTGTGTGTGTGTTCGTTATTCTTTTAAAATTATCATTTATTTTTCAGTAAGTGCAGAATTTCTTGTTATTTTGTATTATAGTGAAAGTATCTCACTGTTAGGCCCAGGTGACCTTTAAGATCGCAGTAGGTAAAGGCTCCTGGCGTTTCCGAACCAACGGGAAATTGATTTTGGGTGGTCAGCGACGCACGCTCGCCTCTTAGTTCTACAGAGGGCAGGGTGGACCCTAGGAGCCGGTCTGGAGGAGAATTCAGCGTATAAATATTCCTGACCTCCGCCGGCAGTTGAACCCGGTTACTGCCACCCGCAGTCAAGCGTATTGCCAATTTTTACATTTTGTTTTAAATGTAAAATGGGACACTTGAAAGCGTCCCACCCTTACAATCACTCCACCCCGATCTTAATTTCGTGTAACAATTATTAAGACATTTAAGAGAATGCTTTATTTAAATTCAGGCTAAGAACTTTACGTAGATTGTTTTAATCCGTCCCAATTTTGAACAGAGCAAGATATTCCATCCCAGAGGAGTACATTGTGGTGAACACCGTCCACTGACACTTAGAAGTAAACGGAGACTTTTCTTTTTTATCGTTGTTGTAACTTTAAGAAAAATAAATAAATATGAAACAATATTTTAGGAAAGTAGTTTTTAAGTTCTTTCAGGTACTTTAAAAAAAAAAAAAAAAAAGGGCTTGTAAGGTTCAGTCAGTCTCATACATCTCTATCTATATCTGCTACAACTATGTAACATTTTCTTTACGCTCGTATATGAAAGATTAATTTTCCCTGCCTGTTAATAGTCTATTACAGATTTCATAAACTACAACCCAATGTCTGACATCTCAGTTGAAGAAATTCCGGCAACTTTTTTATTGACAGGTTTATATAAATAGTCAGAATAGTTAAAGCTTTACGTGCACTGTCCATCCTTTTTTAACATAAATAAAAGCCGGCGCACCTGAATACTTCGAGAATTATTCAATTTAATACACAAATTTAAATACAAATATAGTTTCTGATACAGGTTGAGTATCCATTTTCAAGACAAAATGGACTTGAAAATGAATACTCAATCTGTATCAGAACCTACAATTGAATAATTCTCAAAGTATTCAGGTGTGCCGGCTTTTATTTATGTTAAAAAAAGATTTATACAAATTTGCAGTGATTTATTATATCAGTTATTCCCGTCGAAACTGTCATGTCTTTATACGTGTGTTTTTTAGACCTTTTCTCAAGAAATTTTTAAAATAATTCCTTTTTTTTTTTTTTTAAATGTGTAAAATTTTTAAATAATAATATTTTAATCTGTCAGTTTTAAAAATTTAGAAAATTCATCTTTTTTAAAAAAAAATATGAAATTGAAACCAAATTAAATTTGTAAATCTTAGGCTTGACTATCTTTAAGCATATTTAAAAATGCTTCGAATTGATGCTAACGATGATCTCACGATTGAAAGCAAGACTAGACATTGCTGAATAGGGAGGGGGTTGGCAAGCGAAACCTGGGTACCAGGGTGAAATGCCAGACGGACTGATGACGCATTTCTATATTGTTCAAAATACAAACAATTCTTTCAGACCTTTTCTAAAACTGTCTGAGCTTTAATTTAATAAGGCTAAAGCTCCCCTCAACTTTCATTTTTTTTTTTTATTCCTGTGATAGAAAAAAATATATTTTTTGACCTTGGTTCAATTATATCTTAGGCCGCTGCTTTCTAAAATTTCCACCTTCTCTCCCATTCGTGCATTATTATTGAATGTCCGTTATCAGTCTCCGTCTCATTTCCCCACCTACGCGTAAGCAAACAAGAGAGCTGAGTACCTCTTTCCTGTTTGCTCACCACCGGAAATTGATAGCACATCAAGGGTCACCCACACAGTGTTGGAGGTCACTTTCTATTTCAACTCGTTTCCAACTCATATCGGCGAAAGTACAGAGTCAGCGAAAATCCGCCTTCTTCGTTAAGCTCTTATTTTTTGACCCAGGATGAGGTTCCATCATTAAACGCCACCCGCACACGGTGGAATGTCAGCGCGAAACGATGGGGTTATTTTTTTTTTCCACGTGGTCTTTCAACGTTACATAATGATGTCTTACAGTTCAATGATACAGTTAACTTTAAAAAGACAAATAAATCAGGAGACGCAGTGATCGTAAATATATTATTTTTCACCGTCAGCTGCAGAGAAAACTAATAGAAAAAGCTCAGCCCTATTTGGTAGGAACACGTCCAGAAACATGGAGAAGAGATTGTGCATATAAAATAATAAAACAAATAAGTATTCTAACTATTAAGGATAACATTTTGTTGACTAAGAGTTAATTTACTATCATACGCCACCTTGACAGAACTGCCGTTGTTGTTGTTGTTGTTGTTTTGTTTTTTTCATTCGCAGCGCCACTTTTCACCCTAGTGGTGATTTTTTTTCCTCAAAAGGAAAAGGCACGTGATACGACTTCTCTTATGAAAAAGGCTATATATCTAAAAAAAATTTTAAAGAAATGATTAAATATACAACATTTACTTATTGATAAGTGAAATGAAAGGAATAAACCTTTAAATGTAAATTCATGTTGAAGATATTAGATGCATTTTAAATTAAGAGCCTGTAAACTTAACTGAAACCTTGGGACAGCTGTTTCGAGTTTGCTAGGCTGTCATCAGCCATGACCGCTCATAGTGCAAAAACTCAAAGAAATACGAGGGGAAAGAAACACAAAATATAAAAAAAATAATAAACATAAATATCGGTGCCGTAATTAAGATTTTTATTTTTTCAAAAAAAAAAAAAATCTTTTTTTTTTCCTCATTATTTTGAATTTTTGAGGATTATGATATAAAATATATTTTTTTTTTCTTTTTATCAAAAATCAGGAAAATATGAGCTTTATTAAGCAACTTTAGCTAAAGTTAGCTTATCTTCAGTGTCAGACATTTATAATTTAAAACTAAAATTACAGTCTTCGTTTCTGTTGTTTTTACGACCTAGAAAAAAAGAAAATAAAGACTAAATTTAAGTTCTTTCAAGAGCTTTTCTATAGTTATTGCTTTAAACAGTAATAATTTACGACAATATTATGCTATTTTGGAATTGCTAATATTTATTTATTTATTTATTATTTACTTTTTTAATTAGTAGGCAACTCATTATTTAAAATGGTAACACTGGAAGGGATGTAACACTTTTCAATAGTTTATTTTAAATATACGTTGCAATAAAGAGCCCACTTGAACCGAAGCGTTATCAAATTAAAAATCAAAGTGTCAATATTAATAATATGACTTGATATTATTAAAGGCGACTTTATTATAGCGCTTCAATATGTCATTCAAAAAGTCGTTGGTGTAATAGAGAAACGAACGTTTTTTTATTTTAATTTATTTATTTATTTTTATATATTATTAATGTTATTGACATTAAGAATAAAAGCCTAGGATATAACCAAGCTCCAATATCCATTTTTTAATGTTATTTACGACTGATATAATGAGATGGTATTGACAAAACATATTGGTTTTTTTGTTTTAAGTTCCATTGCATATGTAATGATGCAATTGATTCGGGGGGAGGGTGTCGTTGTTTTTTTTTTCCCATGGGATCAAGAGTATCACGGATTCTCACTAATCTAAACTGGAGTTACTTTGGAGGAAGGGATGATCTGTTTTTAATAAATTCAAGCCGGAAGAGGGGGAATTGATTTTTCTACACAGTATCTTTTTTTCTGGGGTGAGAGGAACCGTCGCCGTTTAGCAAATGTATCTTCTTTTATTTATAACTGCCTACATCTTTCAATTTAAGGAGTTAAGATTTTCTCAGGCCCCTTTAATACAAGGGAGGAAATAAAAGTAGCAACATGTTCCTCGAAAAAAAAATAATAAAAAAAAATTACGATCTCCCTTTTTACTTTTCTTTCTTTGTATTTATTTATTGATTACCTGAGATATTCCACCCCCAAGGCACCTGGGAAAGAAGTTCTTCAGCTGCTTGAATTTCGGGCGGTTTTAGAATAATCTCAATCTGTAAAACAACGCGAAGGGTTACTATAGATCACGGGCTCTCAACATGCGTTCCGCGGAAAATAAAATTAATTTTTGAGCTCTAATTAATAGTTTAGAATGTGTATGAAAGAAATTTATTTAAATAAAGTTTCGAAAATTATTAATATTCCGTAGGGAGAGTCATTTGTTGTTTTATTGATAATTACTAAAAATTGTCAGGGTTCCGCGATTTTTTTTTATCAAGGTGAAAAGGGTTCCGCCATTAAAGTAAGTTATGAACCGCTGCTATAGATCGTTGGTGGCCAAATCACTGCTCGCGATCCACATGTGCTGCTTACGATATAATGTGCCGCCCGCGGAAATATGTTACTGTATATGCCCCAGTAAACGCCGAGTCTCTTATTGTCGCCGGTCTCTCATAAGCGCCGGGCTGCAGAGGGGACACGGCCAAATATAAGCCGGTCTAATAATAGCCGGGTCTTTGATATTTGCCTACCGGTACTAGTGTAAGCGTCCGTATCTTTATAGTCGTGCGTAATACCTTACGGTACATTGCCTTACAAAATACCGCTAAAACGGTCATTTGACATTGCCTTTAAGATTCGCGCAAGTGGAATATGCGAAAGAAACTTCCGGTGAGGCGGCCGCCCGTCATTAGCAGCGAAAGGTACAGAAAGACATTGCCATTTATCTTTAACAGTCTTATGTAGCATGTGAAATTAAAATAAAGTAGCTGTTTGTAATATTAGCCGGTATGTAAAAATATTGCGTTCTGAAGGTTTTTGTTAATAATGGCCGGCCTCTAATAGCAGCCGGGAGCCGAGGCTAGTTTTGCAAATAAACGCCGGGAACCTCTATTGGAGCATATACGGTACTTTACCTCCTTTTTGCATCCCAATTAACAAAAAAGGTAAATTAAAACTTTTTAAGCTTTATAAGTATTTACCCAGTTATAAACTGAGAATCCATTGAATTAAAACCAGTTCAATGGTTAAACCTAAGTTTAATTTTCATGCAGTCTCACATAAAAATAATGAATTGTAATCCATATGATGATTTGCCGTAGATAGGCGAAACCGGTTGTTCCTATATGTAAATTTTTAATGTGTTAATTATTTTTTAAAACTTTTTAATGTGTTTGTTGGCCAAATTTATTTTCTCTCGAAAATATGCACATTTTTCTTATAAAGTTTCTGTAGCTCATTACCGTATTCAATACGCTTAATATATTTAAAACTTACATTCTTGTAAGTAATCAAATTAACAGCTGAAAAAGTACATATTTGAATTAATGTTATTACGTACATGTATTTCTTAATATTTATGTAAAAAAAATTTATAACAAACTGTGCACACAACAATAAAATAAAACAAACGACAGCTCTTTGATGTAGGCCTGTAATGTGAAGTTCCCAAAGCATATTGGCCGAGCTCTATTTGCGTCGCAATTAATATAATAATTCATGTTATTTTTTAACGTTACGGGTTTTGTAAACGTGGGCAGTACTAAAAACTTTTGCGCGCGTAATAAAAGTTCAGAAAGTATTAATTCATATTTAACAAGATAAATTAATGCTTTTAGACAGTGACAAAAGCAAAGCGGCCCCATAATATGCACAATTTTATAAACAAAATGTGTTCAGAAGGGTCGATATTGGGGGGATGTCTATCGCTGTTTTCCTCTTTATCGGAAGCGACCACTTTTAACCCCCCAAAATTCGGTCAGGAAAGTGGTCCTAGAGGTCTGATTTTTTTGGATGTGGTCACACACTTTTTGATGCTGAACACAATGGTGAAGGTTTCATTCTAATATCTCTAACGGTTTGGCCACTTTACAGTGTGTGATATCCAGCAATCATATAAGCAAGAGCGGTCCCCTGTGTTTTACAGGCAAGCTGCAACCTAGGGGCCGCAAAAAAATTAATAAAATATAATTTTAAAAAAATACTTAAACAAGAACGGTTTCAACCCGCCACGACTGCTATTATCTTCAGCTTAAAGAAACAGTGGAAATAGAGTTTATATAGGAAATCAAGGAAAATACATCAGCGTAATGATGCTTGTAGAAATTTTAATGTTGATTCCTCCTTAAGGCCCCTACACACGTAACTGCATGCTTGACAAGCATCATTTTGTGCTTGAGATATGTCGAGTTCGGACGACGACGCTTTGCTTGCTGTGGCTGCGTGTGTCCTGAATTTAAAAAGAAAAAAAAACGAAATAAGAAACGTGGCATATGGTGTAAAGACTGGTTACTGAAAAGAAAAACCTATTCTCACATTAAGTTACTGAGTGAATTGAAAATATATCCTAATGATTGGCATAATTATCTGCGAATGAACGGAGAAACCTATTTGAATCTTTTGTTACTCGTAACACCCATAATTTATTTATTTATTTATTTATTTATTTTCTTTACAATAATATCCCGGTCGGCATTTGGATCAATGTTTTTGTATATTCTTAATAATATATTATATGCTGTTTCTTTCTTAGCCTTATCATGATAATCTTTAGATTTAATCCGCCACAGACAAGGATTACTTTGTTAAACCTGAATGAATTCTTCCAAGACTTCTATGTCCTTTCCGCAGATCACTAGCCATGGTAGAAACTACGGAGAGATGCGTCTCGGCCAAAAGCTGAGTCGCAACTGACCTTTTTTGCAAAAAAAAAAAAAAAAAAAAAAAAAAAAAAAAAAAAAAAAAAAAAAA
>JAFIDM010000005.1:13897498-13925109 GCA_023159025.1 Thereuonema tuberculata | reverse complement strand
AAAAAAAAAAAAAAAAAAAAAAAAAAAAAAAAAAAAAAAAAAAAAAACCTCCACGCATGCGCAAGCCGTTGCTTGTCAACCATGGAAATGGAATTTCAATCAAGCATCAAGACGCTTGATCAAGCACAATGCTTGATGAAATTTTCCATCCACGCTATCAAACGTGCTTGTCAAGCATGCAGTTACGTGTGTAGGGGCCTTTGTGTGAGCACACACATGAGAAAATAATCGTTATCCCCTTTTCTATCAAGCTAAAATCATAAAAATTTGTCACAACGATTTTAAAAGAAAATGAGATCTTCTGGATCCATTATTCAAATTCTTACAACAACCAACTATTTAATCAAATGATGAAGCATTATTTTATTTTCTAAAAGAATTCAAATAGGAGAAAGAGAAAAATTAATAAAAGTATTTCGTAGAATTTATGATTTTTTTTCCCCTCTGTTTATGCTTATAGTTCCCTTGATCTCCAGCAGATGGCTCCTATTCGCATATGTTTTGTTTATTTTTCTTTCAACGATCACCTTGACGTGTCGTTTATTGGTTAAATATTTAGCCATTACACGAGTGATATCCTTTCTTTGATCTCCTGTATAAACCTTTCATCTCCACTGTTTTCTTTAAGGTCCTGGCTCAAGCAAATACAGCCGACTGAAAACCTTTTATTTCCTTTTTCCAATGTACCTAAAATTCTGAAAATTTAAATATGAACTTGTGAAGCATCTGGGATTTCTATTTTCTTGTTTTTAATTTTCAAAATATTCTGTAATTAATTAAATTAAAATTCAAAAACAGTGAATTTTTTGGGGTATTACTCGGTATTTTCAAATCAAAAAAAAATTGACAATAACGTGAAATCATAAAAAAATTGTAAAAAAAGTTTTGTATTTAAAATATTAATTATTAGTGCAACACTTAATTTTTAAAAAAAAGTAATTTAATATCACAGAATTTAAATATACATTATATATATGCTACAATTAACTGTTGCACTAATAATAAATATTTTAAATATAAAACATTATTTTAGAATTTATTTATCATTTCAGGTTTTTGTCAATTTTTTTTTAGTTGAAAATACCAAGTAATACCTTAAAAACACTCAGAAAATTGATTATTTTTGAGTTTTAATTTAATTAATTGCAGAATATTTTGAAAATTAAAAACAAGCAAATAGAAATCCCAGATGCTTCACAAGCTCATATTTAAATTTTCAGAATGTTAGCTGCATTGGAAAAAGAAATAAAAGGTTTGCAGTCGTAGCGGGTTGAAACCGTCTTTTGTTTAAGTAATTTTTTTATCTTTTTTTTTAATTTTTAAATGTGAATAAATACTTTCAACAACAAGTTTAATGTGCGGAAATTATATTAACATTACAATAAAAAAATACACGCACATAAATAAAGAATCACTGATCTGTTTTTACTGTTTTCGATACCGGGAATCCAAGACAGACTGTTTCAGGTTTTCTAACCATCAGCTGGATTCGCATAAGTCAACAAGATAATGGCCCTTCATATTAAAAAACAACAATATATAAAATAAGAATAAAAATGGGTAGAAATTCAATCCCCGCTAGCAACCGCTTAGCTTATGAAGGATTAAATTATAAAAAAGAATTCATTTAACAACAAGTTTAACGTGCGGAAATAATATTAACATCACAATAAAAAACATACACGACGGTTACGTTGTGGTTTTTTTGGTGTGTACAAAAATTGATTATTATGTACTTATATTTTTTTAATACAGTATTTATATAATTTTTTGTAACAAAATCTGCACGTAATAATAAAAACGAGTGGGTAATATTTGTTCATGTCTTGCTGTTCTCAAACATCTGAAATTCATCGTGGCTTTTAAATTATTTGGCCACCCCTGGTGTATAGATTATATAAAGACTCTTCGTTTTTAGCGAATTTTCGAGACTGCTTACTTATTTCTGTTCCTCTTTTTCCAGTCTAAAAATACTGAAACTGAATTTCAATTTTTTTTTCTTACAATCATGCACGTATCTAAACTTTTGAAATTTGTAATTGAACTTGTTCCTAATGTGAAGATGTTCTATTTATAAAATAATGTTCCAGAACAGAGAAAAAAATTGAAATTTCCGTTTGTGTTTGTAGCAGTTATAAGCAAACGGAATATTAGAAAACTTGTTGAAATATTATAATTGAAATACTTTGTTACAGGAATTGAAATACTAGATGGCATTTCATAAAGGCTTAAATTATAGCAAAATCCAGCTTTTTTTTTAACATTTATATAAACAATAACATACTAAAAGGTGTTTTTGATATTGTTACACAAGCGTAGATTACTTTTGCTGAGTAATAACGACTAATATATTATGTAATGGGTACCGGGTTTCTTACTCTGAGGTTAAAGACGGGGAAGCGTCGGTATGACCAACTAGTCAGGCTGATCGAGGATCGCTGGGAACCTAAACTTCCCGCGCACCCAAGAACCTTCATGACCTTCATGAAGCTAATGTACTGCGTATAATTACGGGGGGAAAAAACAAATAACTAATAATTGTTTATTATTAGAATATTATTACATTTAATAGTAAAAAAAAACTAAAAAATAAAAAAATACAGTACCATACAATGTACAGTATAATCCATAATTAACAAATATTAGTTTAAGCAGTATTAGTTTGCTAATCTTTATTTGTTTATTTATTGAATTAATTACAAATAAAACATAAAAAATACTGAATAATGAGAAAATTCTAGTTGGCGTGCCAATTTTGTATTTCCTCGTGAGATGATTCAAAAATACTTATTTTATGTAGGCATTAGGAAGTGTAAATCAAACAATAAAGCTTCTGATATAATAAGTAGTAATAGTTTAGTTTACTACAGTAGAGCCCCGATTATCCGCGGAATTGGGTGGCAAGG
Source organism: Thereuonema tuberculata (assembly GCA_023159025.1). Classification (NCBI taxonomy): domain Eukaryota; kingdom Metazoa; phylum Arthropoda; class Chilopoda; order Scutigeromorpha; family Scutigeridae; genus Thereuonema; species Thereuonema tuberculata. Next base: position 13,922,203 of record JAFIDM010000005.1, on the reverse strand, counting down.
GTACCGCGGACAGTAAAAATCGCGGATAACCCGAAAAAAGACTGAAAATGAGGTGTAAAGACGAAAAAAAATATTTCAGCGTAAAAACTACGTTTTATTATTTAAAAAACATAATATGCAAAACTTTTAAAATATGTACAGTAAAGCAGAAACCTTTCTGCAGAGCAAGAGCCTGCCACTCATCCACATGAAATTCATGTCTCAATATTATTTTTTTGAAAAGTTTTTGTTTCTTTTTTAACTGTGCCAGGCTGCGCTAAATTTGTTATTTTAGCCATATTTTGTTAATTTTATTTCTTTTACTATAATTTTTAGTAATTAAAAATCCATTAAAGAAATGAAAGATACTATTATTATTGCAATAAAAAATTTACTACGCTGTTGCCACGATAACGTAATGCTCAGATAGAATATATCGTGTTACCGACTACGCAGGGACTCAGCTCCCATCTCTGGGTGTTATTGCCTCAGCGCACATATTGTCCGGATTTTGAATGGATTAAAATCAATGAAAGGCTGAGGGCGATGTGTTCCAAGCTTAGGTTAACATTGAAGGTTGTTCAAATTTCCTACATTTTCAGTGTACCAGCAGTCATCGGTCGCTAATTTGGCGTCAAATCACCAAAATTTAACAGTTCAATTTTCTTCCGTTGAATCCTATCAGCCCTCCGCGTAGTTTACCATTTTCAAGATGGCTAGCATCGCTTCCTTTGATTTCGACTTTTATTTTACTAAGTCCCGAAAATAATTTTAAATTTGGCTAATTCTTGTGAAGGTTCTTGTCTTCACAGAAAAGAATTCGGCCCACGTGTGTTTTTGTTTTCTCCTCCATGAGAAGTTATCCCAAAATCACGTTAAATGTTAGCCACTCTTAGAGGCACAATTCCTCTATCAACAACTCATCATCTAAGTTTTGTATAATTGTGTTTGGTGCACATCAATTTTTACTTTAAAGATTACGAGTAGCGACCAGGCTCCCTACATCAAATTCAGGGCCCAGGTGCCAAATGCAGTAACCCCCCCCCCCTCCACATTAGCCAAAAATATCGCAGAAATACACACGGTTTCAAATTTCTCTCTTATAAACATGCCACATACGCGGTTTTTAGTATTATTTTTGTTCTAAATTAATTTAACGCCAACATCTACTGTTTCCAGATCAATATCTACTTTTTGCATCTACTCCATGCAAACGGTTCAAGCAGAAAAGTAGTTTATATAAAAAGTAGACTTTGTTATATAATCAAATGTCTAGATAGGCTAGGCTAATACATACAACGTTTTTGTTTTTATGGGTCAGACCTCAGCCCGGGCCCTTTTGATGATTAGGCCCCGATGCTGAGGGACCAATGACCCTCCCCTTGCGGGGGACCCGGTAGCGACCCATCAACTGACAGTCGCTTTGGCAGAGCATTGGTGTACGCCTGTCTTGACTGCGCCATCTGTACATCTGTTTAAAAGACTCAAAGGTGTTCGTACCTGAGATCGCACACCTGGATTATTATTGCGAATGGGATAGAGTATTTATGCGCTGAAACGTCTCCTCTTCATGGAATACTTTATTTTAGAAATCACGTGAAATTAGCAGACAATTAGAGGGTTTTTTTAACAGAATAAATACAGAAATACAATACCGATGACATTTCGACTTCGTAGGTGTGCTTCAAACCCAGAATATTCATTCATTCATAGTTCTCTGTCCTTCACTGCAAACCCAGCATTCTCCAATCTTTCCTATTTTCTGCCTTCCTCTTCGTCTCTACATAAGATCCATTTACCATAATGCTGTCGATCATCTTAAATCTTCTTCTGCCTCGAACTTTTTTACCGTTCACCATTCCTTCCAGTGCATCCTTCATTAGGGAGTTTCTTCTCAGCCATGACCAAACCAGTTTCTTTTTCTCTTCCTGATCAGTTTCAGCATTATTCTTTCTTCACCCACTCTTTCTAGCACAGCTTCATTTCTTATTTTGTCTGTCCATTTCACATGCTCCATTCTTCTCCATATCCACATTTCAAATGCTTCTAGTCGTTTCTCTTCACTGCGTCGTAATGTCCATGTTTCTGCCCCATACAATGCCACACTCCACACAAAGCACTTCACTAATCTCTTCCTTAGTTCTTTTCCCAGAGGTCCGCAGAAGATGCTCCTTTTCCTATTAAATGCCTCCTTTGCTATTGCTATCCTCCTCTTGACTTCTTGGCAACAGCTCATATCATCACTTATAGTACACCCTAAGTATTTAAAGTTGTTCACTTGTTCCAATGTCTCATTCCGAATACTTAAGTTTATCTTCTTTGTCTTTCTTCCGATAACCATAGTCTTTGTCTTGTTTACATTTATCTTCATTCCATATTGTTCACAGCTGTCATTCAGCTGCAGTAGCATATCCCTTAGTATCATCTCCTCTTCTGCTAACAATGCCATATCATCAGCAAATCTTATGCACTTTATTCTTCTTCCTCCTACTATCACCCCTCCCATGTTCTGAAAACAATTCTTCACTATCTCCTCCAGGTAGATGTTGAACAGCGTAGGTGATAGAGGGCATCCTTGTCGCACCCCTCTCCCTATTCCACTTCCCTCTGACAATTTTTCACCTATTCTGACTTTGACTCGTTGTTTCATATAAAGATTAGTTATTAGCCTTCTCTCTTTCCAATCCACACCAATTTTCTTCAAGATTTCCATAAGTTTATTCCAATCCACTCTGTCAAAAGCCTTTTCCAGGTCCACAAATACTGCATATACGTGTTTATTTTGTTCTAGATATCTTTCGCCGATTGTTCGCAGCAGTCCTATTGCATCTCTCGTACCTTTTCCTTTCCTAAAACCAAATTGCTCTTCTTCCAACTCTTCTTCCACCTTAGAATATAAACGTCTGTTCAGTATTCGCAGAAGAATCTTTGCTGAGTGCGATATAAGGCTGATAGTCCTGAACTCATTGCACTTCTTTGCATTATTTTTCTTCGGTATTGGCAGCAATACTGTTTCCATGAAATCATCAGGCCATTCACCTTTCTCATATATTTCATTGCATAATGATAGTATTTGCTTCTTGTCTTCACCCAAGCATTTAACTAACTCAATGTGTATTCCATCTACTGCTGTTGCTTTCCCATTCTTCATTTCCCTAATCGCTAGCTCAACTTCTTCTCTTAGAATACAACATCCTTTTTCGTCTTCTGATACAGCTGTTTTTCATCTTCTATAGCTAAGTAATCTGGACGATTCCCTGTCTCATATAATTCTTTTACTTACTTCTTCCATCTGTTCAAAATTCCTTGTTTGTCGGTTATTTCATTGCCGATTTCGTCTTCTATCAACCACATGGACTTCTTATTCTTATTTGTGAAATCCAAACATTTTACTTCGCGGTACATGAAATCATATCTTCCTTTTCTCTCTAGATCCTCTACTTCTTCACATTTCTGTTTCATCCAGTCTTCCTTCGCCTTATCAGTTACTCTTCTTAGTTCGTTGTTTAGTTTCTTGTAATTTCTTTTACCTTCTTCTGTGTTGATGTTTTTCCATTTTCTCCTTTCCTCCATCTTCTCCAACATTTTCCCTGTGACCCAAGGTTTCTTATTACTCTTACCTTCCCTGTATCCTATTGTTTCTTCTGCTGTTTCCTGTATACAGCTTTTTAGATGAGTCCAGTATTCATTACTATTTTCTGGTGCGGATTCTAAATTAGAGGCTTTCTTTTGAAAATGTTCTTCAAATTTTCTTTTTTCCTCTTCGTTCATAAGAATAGATCTCCCTTGTAAATATTCCCAGAATACTCCCAGAATATTCGTCCCTTGTAAATATTAAACATGAAACAACTGGAGGACTGTTATATATAATGTAATAATTAATAAAAATATTTTCCAATAAAGAGATCTTATTTCTTGAATCGACAAATAATGTAGTCTTTGATTTAAACCCTTCAGCTAATACAGCAACCAGTTAGAACGCGTCTCCAACTCACTTTTGCTTCTGGAATAGCGTTCGGTGGAATGCAGATGTCGAACGCGCCACATAAAAGCTTGCGTTTCATTTGTTCTTGTTATTTTCACGAGAAACTTCTTACATTAGTTTATTCAGGCAGTCCGCCAGGTATTATTCAAAAGCTTAAAAAAACAAATTTTCAAAAATTGATAAAATTAATCTGTTTATGTTTCAAAACACTGAAAACAATATCAAACTGTTGAAAGTGTGTTCCGAACAGGAAAAAAAAAAGTGAAGAATTGCTGTTGTAGTGGATTGCCCTGCAAGGAGCGTCCTCTGTCGGCCGAAAAAGGCAAAATGCCACCGAATAACCAGTGATGCCGAACTGGGTCAAGGAAGAAAAGAGCATCAGGAGAACGCATGTCGTAATTTCATTGATGAATATCTACTTAGCTAATTATTACTTAAACTCGTAATTCAGATTCGTATTCACGGAAGGACGGCGGTTCAATTAAGATTCTGACAGATGCTTAGCAACGGCGACCTAAGTTTTTCAAATGCAGAGAACAATTTTACCTCAGGTTAATTCTGTACCTGTAAATGACAGTGATTTTTTTTTTATTATTTTTTTTTTTATTTTTCGTAATAGTGTTTATTCTGAGATACACAATACTCTCAAAATGTCGTCTTTAATAACAACAACGATATTTCACTTTCTTTAACAGAAAACTTCTTCAGGTTGAAACACTGAGGAGAAGAAATCTCTTTCTTCTTCCTCCACTGAATTCGTGATGATACATTTTTTAAAATGTAAATTTTCTTGCAAAATGCCAACTATATTGACATATGTAAAAAGGTATTAAGTTAAAAAATATAAATTTGGCTACGTACGTTTCTGAATCCCTTATTGGATTCCATTTTCAAGCCTTTTTTAAGAACCCTCAACCCCCCAAAAATCTGATTATCCCGAAGGTAATCGTTCAAGAGAAATGGCAAAATTCCATGACTTCCTTAAATCTTGCCATTTCTCTTGAACGATTACCTTCGGGATAATCAGATTTTTTGGGGCTGAGGGTTCTTAAAAAAAGGCTTGAAAATGGAATCCATTAAGGGATTCGGAAACGTACGTAGCCAAATATATATTTTTTAACTTAATACTTTTTTAAATGTGTCAATATAGTTGGCATTTTGCAATTTACAATTCTGACACTTTAAACACTCTTTAATGTAAATTTTCTGTTTGTGAAGAATGTAGATTTAGGGACTGTTTTTATCCTGTTTATTTTTAAACTTTAATTTTGCAAAAGCGATTTTAAAAATTGTGGGCGTGTAAAAACAAAACAAAACAAAAATCGTGCAAAAATTTAGAACCAATTTTTCTAAACTGACATGTAATCTTTTCTTTGTTTTTTTTTTTGTTTTGTAAAGTTGTGAAAAATATACAATGCTGAAAAGTCTTCGTTTAGGATCTCCTTTCCTAGGAATGTGGGGCTGATGAAATTAATCAGTCTGTGTGTGTGTCCTTTTCCTTAATAATGTGTCCTTTTCCTTTTTGAATCGCTGGGTGAGTTCTCTTGAAATTTGGTTTGCACGTTTTAAGATCTCATTTTTATATTTGAATTCTATCTGCGTTCTTTAAGCAAAGCATAGTAGTACTCTTATTAATGCTCTTAAGTATGCGCGAGCTTTAATATGATTGAAAATAATGACAACGTAAGTAAATAATGTGGTTCTACTCAGCAGATACAATTTGAAAATAAATAAGTGAATAAATAAATGGAGACTTTTTTTGTTTTTATTATTTTCACGACCCAAAAATGCATAAATAAATATACGTGGTTTTATAGAAAGCAAGCTTCCAAATCTTTCACGTATTGTGAATTGTCTGATATGATATGTCGAATCCATCTTCATACTTCGTTAAACATCCTCAAAATCTTAAAATCCAGTAATTTTTAATCGAGTCAAAGCGCGCGTTGTTTTAAAAGGATTACTCTGATCGATACAGAAACGAAAGAGATCCAGTGTCAGAACTTCTCCGCACTACTGATTTTTAGTTGGAAAGCAATAAAATAATAAAGGGGGAAAAAGTAGGGGGGGGGGGGGGCTTTCCTGACTCGAGCAGGATAATAATGTGGCAATTACTTCTTTTTGTGTTGAGGTTTGCCCCGGGTGTTTTCGCTAGTCATGGGAGATGAGACAGTTTCCGATCTCCCAAGTCTGACGAAAACGCCTGGGGGCCACATTGTTACCCTGCTCGAGTCAGGAACCCCCCCTCATGTTCCCCCTTTATTATTTTATTGCTTTCCAACTAAATATCAGTAGTACGGAAGAGCCCTGAGAGGTAGTCGTTTCCCATGCTCTTAATACGGGAATTTTCTTCACGCTCCAATTTCTCCGTAGGGATCCACACGAAAAAGCTTGTACTAAAGATAAAGCGCCGTTGTATGTGTCAATCTATTCACTGGTTTAAAAGTTAGAAAGGAGGAGGGCTACAATGATTTAATGATCTCTTCAGTCTATGTTAAGTAAGGAAAAGCAGAAGTTCTGTATGAACGTGAAGCCAACTTTCTTTAAAAATGTTGCCCCCGACCTTTTTTTTTTTTTTTCCAGTTGTGAAATCAGAGTTGTCGGAACGGTCTCGGGGTTCCGATTGTCAGTTGGAATAGTCTCTTGGGCTTCTTGACTCCCTGTGGAGGGACGGACAGACAGACACGGGAATCCCAACAGCTCCTTCCTGTGTTGTCATCGCTAAATCTATTACTGAAATTGATATTTAAGAAAAAGTAAAATTGAAAATAATAATTTATGAAAAGGAATTTCAAAAGTAAACAACGACGTTTTTACATTCATGCACGAATGAATAATAATAATAAATTCAACAGTAAATGTCGTAAACATTTACAGTTGAATTTCCTTTCATCGATTTTGGCCAACTATGGACCATGGGCTAGCCCTACCTGACAATGTCAGGGTGAGGCTAGAAAATTCAAGAAGGGGGACGAGATTTCACATCTCGTCCAGAAATAACCCGGAGATAGTAAGTCCCAGGGGAGAAACGGACGAAACACAGAAGAAGAAAGAAACAGCCATGCCCACGCCGGGATTCGAACCCAGGTTCCAACACAACAGCCACACGGCAGACCACCGTCTAGACCGCTCGGCCATGCAGGAACGGCACAGTTGAATTTATTATTATTATTATTATTACAACAGTTCAGTTTTGAACCAATAGATGTTTTCAACAACACTGAAGTACATAAAAATGATTAATCTTTTAGTAACTGCCATGGCTCTTTTACAAACTTTCGTTAAGTCGACTATAGTATGGTTTATGATCTAGCAAAAATATATATATGTACAGGCATGTCGCTGTTAGCCACCTAGCGGTGGTCCAAAGAATTCTGAGACGAAATGAGAATAATCCTAACCCTTCCATGAGGATTGCATTAAAAATAAATGGAATGCTGCATTTTAACATATACAGTTTTTAAGTTAATCGTATCTTGTATTTTTCAATGATGTCAAACCCAGGCTGTAAACCTTAACTGGGACGTTTCCATTCGTCAGCATCGCTGTAAAGTGGATGGTATTAAAGCTACCCAAGGACGAAAAGTACCTCAGTGGAAAGCATTGACGCAAAAGGTTGCGTCCGTCCGTCGAGCAAGGAATGCATCCCCCCTCCTCGCTCGATGAACTTGAACCTCTTTTGACTAAATCTGGTCAGTTCTAGAGGCCCCGTGTCGTCTGACCTTTCTCCCCAACGCAGCCGGACACTCGCCGCGTGGGTGTTGTTGACCTTCTGCGACTCTCGAAAACATGACTTGTTTATTGGGACTCCCAATTCACTTTCTTTCGCGGCATAGCTACACGTCTTCTACACGCTGCGAAATTAAGGTGGGACTCATCACACAGGATATTTGTCACATGCAGATGTTCTTTTCATACGAAGCGAATGTATTGATCATCTTTCCTAGCGTTTAATTTTTAGATATTCTTTGATTTTTTTTACCGTCAAGTTCAACAATGCTTGTGTAATTCTTTATATTATTATTATTTAATTATTTTTTTCATTTCTAAGTTAATTTGAAAGCTTTTAAAAATTGATCCACTTTCTATTCTCGTAAGTTTTTTCCCCGGTCGTGTAAGCGATCCAACCCCCTGTATTACATTTCTCAAATGCATTTGGATTTTAATAATAAAAATATAAGTGTATTAGATTACGATTTGAAATTTAAAAAAAAGGCATTAAATGATTTTTCCCCCCTTCTTAATTTAATGATAAGTAAAATTATCGCATTTAGTAGGATGAGATAAGGGAGGGGGGGGGAGGATTTCCGGAGAGGAAAATATTCCGGATATTCACACAAAATCTCCAAGAAATATATACAGTAGAACCCCGGTAATCCGAGGTAATTGGAACTGATGGTACCTCGGATTATAAGGAAAAAAAGAAGAAAAAAATAGGATTTTTCAACTAAAACGAATCAAATTTAATTTATAACAGATATTAAAGTTACAGATACATTAACAATGTTACCTGGTTACATGAAAAGACTCTTTATAAGCATTTACAACTTTAAAAAACTGTCCAACGAACCGATCACAATAGCAAACAGTACTGACTGACTGGCCGCCCTGCGTGACCTTGGATTCAGCCTCACCTCGGATTAAACGGGGTTCTACTGTATTTCATAAAAGAAACTAATAAATATATAGGCTTATAAGCAACCTTATAATTTGCAATTTTCAGTGTTGAATAAGATGTATGTTTCTTTTATTTATTGACTACTGAGCTTGCGAAGTTACACTATTCCTTCATTTGTCTGTTTGTACACGTATTACGCTAAAAGAACTAGACAGATTTTCATAAAATTTGATATGATGTTTAATTATAAATCATATTACTATGATGTTTAATTTATAGTACAAATAAAATGTGATCACTATTATTTTGGTCTCTACAGTTAAAAAAGAAAAGGAAAAAAAAATCATGTATATGGGTTAGCTTGTCTTTTGTCTTAAATGTGCATGTCCAGTTTGAAGAAGATCTATCCATTGGTTCATTAGTTATTAGGGGCACTCACATATACACAGAGTGAGGGATTTTGATGGATCTCTCGTACCTGTGAAAGTAGGCTACAAAATCCTGACGTAACAACGACACGTTTCGAAAATGTACTATTTTTAAAATTTGGCAGACTGTTTGGTTGAACAGATTGGTTTTTTTTTTTTAGTTGAACAGATCAGGGAATTTTAAAAGAAATTGTTCATGAAATCAGGGAAAAATCAGGGAATTTTTTTATTCAGATTTTGTAGACACCCTGTTCTTTATAAAAATTTCAAAAATATTATTCAGTTTTTGTACTGTTATCCAACTCTAAGAGTGTCATAAAAATACCTTTTTATTCCTTCTTGCTGTCTTTGAGCAGTGACAACATTTATCTCTGGAATACTTACAAGTTAGATAAGGAGGGATGAAGGAAAGGACTTCCTCGTAGTTTGAAGTAATAATTTTACACAGGATAATTTGCCTTTCCATACTTGTTACCTTTCGGTGAAACTTTCGATAATAGTCTTAAATTGAGTAAAACCTAAAAAAAAAAAGCAGCCATGTTGATAGAGTGATGATATAAATATACTTCGTCTTTGTTGTATATAAATAAAATGAATAGATAAAAAAAGTCTTAATTACATACATTCGTAAAGATATGAAAAGATGTTATATAGATACGTACACTATTAATTTCGACAACTATCCGTCTCTCATTTTCGAGTGAGGTAAGAATATGTGATTAAGACTTCATTTATCTATTTATATTTCCACACGTTAATCTCTTTAGTTTAAATAAATAAAATGAAGTTGAGCTTCAGGGTCAACCATTACTTAATCATCTTCTTACTACGTATTTAAAAATGAATGTTTTTTTGTTTGTTTGTCCCTATACAATTCATCATATTTCGATGAAACTTTGGTGAGTTGTTGTGCGCACGCCCGCGAAGGTTTCTGAATTAGTAGAACCGTTTTACAATATGCGCGAGTCATTTCAACAAATGAGTGTATTTCCGGTTTCAACGTTTGCAGTTTCCGGTGCGACTCGCATTTGCAATGACCATTAACAAAGCACAGGGACAATCGCTACAAGTGTGTGTGGACTAAATTTGGAAAAGTCATGCTTCACACATGGACAGCTGTATGTGGCCTGCTCACGCGTCGGGAAACCTTCTGATTTATTCGTGTATGCACCAGGCAGAAAAACAAAAAATATTGTGTATCCAAACGCACTTCAATAAACAGAATTAAAGCACAAACACTTTCTTTCTTTGAGTGACATTGCAACGCAAGCCGGGTACAGCTAGTTTTGAATAAATAATTGTTCCGTGCTTCAAAATGATGCTTCGATAAACACAAGAAGAGGCAGTTACTGTTCGTTTTCAAAAACGAGAATCACCACTCGCGGACGATTCTACCCCGCAAAGGGGTGATACGCTGAGATGGGCACTTTCCTAAGACCTGTGGTTTTTTTTTAGTACCTGTTATTTTTTGCAATAGATTTATTCTTTCCATAATTCTTTCCCGAAAAGCGCAAATAGAACAATGCTACTAGTAAACTAACACTGATAAAAAGTAAACATCCCCTCTTTATTTCTTGTCACCCCTATTTTGATGAAATCGAAGGAGACCTGACGCATGCGCAAAAGCGCTGAAGGGTCTCGTAAGCAAAAACAGACAGTAAGTATCACTTACTTAGCTTCTGTAACCATCGTCACCCACAAAAATAAATAAATAAACAACCTGTTACGCGAGCAGGGATTGAATCATGAGACTAATTGATTTTCAGGATATTGTAATATTATGGTTTGGAAATAACGAAGACATTTATTATTATTAACTTTATTAATATTTTATTATCACGAATTTTAAAAAGAAAAAAAAAAGGCCCAACTTTTAAATAAAGTTAGTTTTAGTTCTTTCAGGGACTTGTTTGTCTATTTGAAAAAAATAGGTCCATCGAAGTCTTAAAAGATTTTATAGGAATAATTGAAGCCCTATCGGACCATCCAACCAAAAGAAAAAGGAAAGAAAATAAGCTCTGTTTTACATTTGTAAATTTAGAGGAGGGGAGTCAGGCCCCTCTCTGCTCCCCTCTGTATACTCCCTTGATTTTATTTATACTCACTTACGATTACAAGAAATAGTTTCTCTCGTAATCTAAAATGACCAAGGCTAATTAAAAACTTCACAGAGAAAAGGGTGCGTGTTGTTGACGATATCCGTGGAGTGGTGGGAAGAGAGACAATTTCCCAACTTTATTGAAATTAAGCGCCTGAAGAACTGTTCATCCTCGCCCATTTTCTTACGTGTAGCACAGCCTACGTAGGAATTTCACTTTTAAGTATTTATTTATTATTTTTTTTCCCTTTCATTACACTTCCGTGTGAAAGGATGAGATGAGTGTGAGAAGTGACTTCACATCGCTGGCACCTGTTGGGTTTAGACATCTGTGAGTCAATAGCTTCGTCTGCTCTTCGACGATTTATTCATAAAGGGGGGGGGGGGGAGAATGAATAAGAACTGTCAAAACGGCGGATGACGCCTCCTTCCTGAGATTTGGAAACCGCATATTCTATCAATGAAAAGAGTTCTGAGTCGCCGCTAACTGGATTTCGGACCTAGTTTGCTTCATTTCTTACGTTGATTAATCACTGAAAGTTTACGTCTCTCAACGCAATATTCAACATCAGCGAAAAGCAGATGGAATGGATTATTAAAAAAAAGCGGGAAAATGTTGTAAAGGGCTAAAGGACTGAGAAAAAGCCTTAATTACAACAGTAATAATAATAATAAAATGAGACTTTTTTTTGTTTTTCTAGATCAGTTGTATTCAACCATGTTTTGTTCACAGTAACCTCAATTGCAATTTATTTTGAACGAAGTGCCGTCAAGGTTATTGGTGTATAATTTCGAATATTCAATAATTTATGTACCTATCTATATATATATAAATGAATGTATCTTTCTTTCTTTGTCCTTTATACACTCCTAGGCCCTTTGTCCTATCTGGACCAAACTTTGCAGAATTACTCTTTAGCACCCTGCGGAAAAGATAGGCTACCTTAGAATCTGGACCCCCAACCCCACCCGCAAGGGGTTGAAAAGGGGTAAAATCCCTGAAATATCCAATATCCACCTGGTGGTGAAAATGAGAACTACACAAATGTTGTGTAAAGTGAAAAATTCGCTCTTCTATAGGGGACAGGGACACCACCCTTGGGTGGGGGGATGGCGACACAAGGGCCTAAATGTCCCACCCCCCATCGACACCGGGAACTTATATTTAGGGCCCCTTCTCGGGCCCCCGAGTCAATTGGGGACAGGGACACGCTCTCCTATGGGGACAGGGACACCACACTTGGGTGGGGGGAAGGCGACAGAAGGGCCTAAGTTTCCCACACCCGATCGACACCGGGACCTTATATTTACGGCCTTTTCTCACCGAATCCTTTCTTTCTTTGAGTGGCATTGCAACGCATGCCGGGTACAGCTAGTACATAAATAAAATTCTAGGTCATTGGGCAAACATCTAAATAAAATTAACCACAATTTGCATTCAGTGTAATGTAGTTAAAGTTTAATATTTTTTAATAATTAAATAATAAGTTTTAATTTTGCAAATACTAAATTACTGTCATAAAAGTTATTAAATGAACAACGATGCATCTTAATTGTAGCACCTTGATAATTAAAAAGATGTTTTAACAAATCAAAATTAATCTTAAATAATGTTTTTTTTTTTTTTACTCGTGTCTTCTCGTAAATAAAAAGAAAACAGGTTATCTAACTTAATTTATTATGTTTACTGTTTATTAAAAAAAAAAAGTGACTCTAACTTTCTCGCTGACGGTTCGATAACGTAAACAAAGGAAAATTTTCATTTAAATAATATATTTATATAATAGGTTTCGTTTTTTAAAAAGATATAATTATTTTTCATGGATGTTCATTGTAATGTACATGATTATTTACTTTAATTCGTGATTTAATTTGCTTTTTGTGATTATTCTAAATTTAAAAGTTCTGGTCGTTCAATAATCTTCTTTCTTTCCATATCAAATTTGTTATACAAATAAAATTCTACCCGTTTTTGTTTGTTAATTTTATTCTAATTTTTTGCTTTCTGGCTTGATAAAGGGAATATGTATGATTCCCGAAAACTTGTCTTCAGTATTTAAATACCGTTTAATTACTAGTGTGATGTGTTGAAGAGTTTATTTATGTTTGTCTGGTCATTCAATTAAAACTTTATATTTACTCCAATAAACATTATGTTCTAGATTGATTTTATTTTTTTATTCAATATTACTTCTTTTCCGCATCAAAAAAAAAAAACGGTTATGCATATGATTATTTACTTTAATTTATGATTTAATTTGATTTTTTTGATTATTCTAAATTTGAAAGTTCTGGTGATTCAATTAAAACTTTATATTTACTCCAATAAATATTATGTTCTAGATTTTTCAATATTGAATATTAACTCAATATAATTTACTTCTTTTACGCACCAAAAAAACACTATTATATATCTCCCTTCGGCTCCCAGATCATCATCTTTTTTTAAAACATGTTCATTAGTTTATTGTAAAAGCAATATGGGGGGGGGGCATACAGACACATTGATTTCATGAGACTTAATCTTCCTTAAGAACAAAGCTAAAAACGAAATATAGAGAAAACTTTAATAATCAAAGAAATAATTAAAAAAATAAAAAACCTATTCTTGATTTTCAGTATATTAAAAATATAAGAATAAAATAATGAAATACAGTGAAGCTCGGTTATATCGCGATCTTTCGGATCCAAGATCTCGAAGATCGCGATCTGCCCGAGCTTTTTTTACTTCGCGAAGTTAAATGTCGTATTCTCGAACCCTATTATCGCCACACGATTCCAAATCGATTTAAAATGGTCATTTCGCGATTACCTACATCATTCAGAGCGATGTGAGAATTTTATGCAGTATTTATAAATAATTGTAAATCATTACCTTTTCAACACTTTAATGAGTTATATTAGCCAAAATCTTCATACAGTATTTCTGTTTTCTTACGGTATTTTGGTTAAACGAAAAAGTCCGCGATTCTGATATTTTTTTTAAAATATATAGTTTACGCATTTTCGTGACATTAGGGTGGGTATAGAGTCTCAATTATTGTAAATAATAAGGAAACAAGCACATTAATTTATACCTTTGATTTTATTTTCATACAAAAATAATACTGTACCAACAGGTTGTAAACTGCAGTAATACTAATGCACAAAACATAACATAGACATATTCTCAGGCCCTCTTGAAAAAGTCGCTGATGGTCTTGTAAGTAGCAAATCGCGAGCATTTCTCTAAAATCAATCGATTTTCGTACTTTTTGGGCGAAAATATGGTAAATTTTGCAAGTTTACAATTTTACACCTCTTCCAAAATAGAAGGGGTCCAAGACCAAATCGCGTTATATCCGAATTCGCGATATAAACAACCGTGTTACAGCCGAGCTTCACTGTATATTGATAAAATGATATGATTGGTTTTGTTTTGTTTTGTTTTTAATTTATTAATAAAATGAAGCGTAAGGTTTTTTTATTAAATCCTTAAAAACATATGCGCAAATATGTACAATTTTAAAAATTTCATAATATAAAATTAATGTTAAAATTTACAGTTTTGTAAGTGGTGGTTCTTTAGGAAAAGTATATATGTTTCTGGAGTATTTCCTTTCTCGAATGTTTTTTTTTTTCTTCTACGTATTTTTTATAATAGAAGACATGTTAATATTTCCTTTTTTCCAACTCTTGTGACGTCATGCCTATAGAGAATTATGATAATGAAAGGGAATAAAATTGGGCTTCAGTCGTAAAATAAATCGGGTAATACTTTATTTACTGAGCCAATGAGAAACAATTAAACACTGTAGGACGATCTGTCGGGGAATGTCAAGGAAATCGTTGGCACCAAAATTGGCGGGAAGTCGTAGGTAAATGATAATCCATTGTTGTTTTTGTTTTTTAGGGTGTTTCTGTCGAGGTGGGGTAAATTTACATTCTTTTGTCATTAGCCTAGAAATTACGTCACAGAATAATATCATCTGCTAGGGCGGAGGTGATTCATAAAAATAAAAGTCATTCATAAAACTGAATCAACAGGTGCTGCGATTCTTTTATTTCGCAACAAAATGAAAATAAAAAAAAGTAAATAAGTGAACGCCGTTTTTATAATTACTTTTTTCCGTTTGCACGGAACCAGAAAAAGAAACCCGTCTTACAAACTTAATTCACAGAAAAGTTTTACTGTGGAAGACGTAATTACAAATTTGGTAAATAGTTTAAATATACAAGGTGAGGTATTTAACCTGAAAAACTGGAATATCTCCCAAAAGAAGTGTTTTGTAGAAAAGTGTTCCACTTATGATTTGTGTGTTTGAAAGGGAGAAAGAAAGTAGCGCTATTAGTTTTTTTATTTGATGAACGTTTTCATGGTCATTTTATATTCAATCGCAAGTTAATCTATACAATATGCATTATTGGTCCGTCAAAAAATCTTCGATGGTTAAAGAAAATATGCACGAGCGAATACCAAATGGCTGTGCACTGCAAACATTGATTAAAAAACGGTTTTATCAACATTTTTCAACGTCTCGAAAAAATATCGAGGTTGATGGTCATTATTTTGAACATTTATTGTAGTAAGTTACTCATTAAAATTGTTTTGTTTTTTTTTTTGTTTTTTTTGTTTGTTTTTTTTGGATTGCTAATAAAATTGCTTTCTAGTTTGAAACGCGAATGTTCTTAACCTACCTTTGAAATTGAAATGGTATCGTCAAAACACGGTGAAGAGAAGAATGTTTGAGACAAAAGTTATTCATTTGTTTGCATACATTCAGATACCGCTAAAAAGAAGAACTAAGTTGAATATGAAATGACCATGAAAACGTTCATCAAATAAAAAACTAATAGAGCTATTTTCTTTCGCCATTTCAAACATTTTTCTAAGCAACACTTCCTTTTGGAGATATTCCACTTTTTCAGGTTAAATGCCTCATCTGGTATACTGTATATTACCGTAATTGCCATTGTTTTTATAAATTATTAAATCTTAATAATTCACAAAAGACACACAATGAAAAGTTAAAAGATTTTATACAAATAAAAATTACATACAAGGAAAACCGGTTTTCAGACCCATTGAACATGGTCTTCCATCAGCCTGAATAAGAAAATTACAAAAAAATTGGTTTAAATAAATTAAAAAAATTACAAACAACCAATCCTTAAACTTATGGTAACTACAAGTGAAACGTAGCACTACAGCATCTTGTGTTAGTAATTGAAAATTTCAGGTGACGTAAAAAAATATGTCTTCTCATCATCGAAAGTGTGCGGTGAAGCATCGTTGGGGTGGCTAGGTTTGTTATTGAGATGAAATAGATCTCTCGTGTTGTATTGTTGATCTATTGCTGGAATGATGGAAATTTCTGTACAACATATAAATTTCCGTCATTTCAGTTGTAGAAGATTAATAATTATTGGTTGTTTGTAATTTTCTTAATGTATTTAAACCAATTTTATTGTATGGTCTAAAAACCGGTTTCCGTTGCATGTATTTTTTATTTTTATGAATAAAACCTTTTAGCTTTTCGTTGTGTGTTTTTTTTTTTATGAATTATTAAGATGAAATAGTTTAACACACGTCTTTAGCCAAAGTCATATACTGCTGAGCTGCGTCAAGTAATCTCACCATAAGATCAAGAACGCCACTGGACTCTACTATTTCTGCACAGGCCATCTTCATTTCCTCAAATAGCAGCGTAAACAAATGGATTCGCACAGCTGCTTTTCCAGCTTCAGGAATACTAGTTAACTGATTTGCCCACTCCTGAACTGATCTTGAATCAGAAGTTGTCATAGGAGAAGCAGCCTTCAGTAATCCTGTTACGTTGTCAGAAATCTGTTAAATGATACAATGTAATACATCATCACGCCATTTTTCTCCATTCCTCTGCACAACAGCTACAATAAGATCACAAACTCTGTAAACTGTATCAGGAAGAGTATCTTATAGCTGAAGACAACCAGGCAGCATAGTTTCAGTGAACCTGTCAATTACTTCTTTTGTCAGAGGTTCCTCATCCTCCTGCTTTTCTCTTTCCAGTTCTGATTCTGAACTTCTGATTCAAGATCAGTTCAGGAGTGGGCAAATCAGTTAACTAGTATTCCTGAAGCTGGAAAAGCAGCTGTGCGAATCCATTTGTTTAGCTGCTATTTGAGGAAATGAAGATGGCCTGTGCAGAAATAGTAGAGTCCAGTGGCGTTCTTGATCTTATGGTGAGATTACTTGACCTAGTTTAACACACGTTAAAAAAATTCTTAAATTATTAAATAAATTATAATTTTCATTTATTTATTCAGTAAATGTGGATTACTTTTAAAGTAAAAAGCCCCTAAAACAATCTAAAACCTGTTTTTTTTTTTTGTTTTTGTTTTTTTTTTTTTAATATTATTATTATTATTATTTAAAAAAAAAGCAATAAAACAGTATAATGGAAAAGTCAACCTCGTATTTTGAAGATTGTGATGTCTGTCTCATTTAAACACTATCTCGTTATTGTCCATTTGCTAAAAGTTAATTAAATCTATCAGTACTTATTCCAGTTGCCTAAATAGATTTTAATCTTACTAGTGGATTATTAGACGGTTTAATATCCATTATTAGATATCGATAGAGATTCATTGTGTTGCTTTTGAAGCATTTCTAAAGTACTTTTTGTCACGTTCACTCTCAAATTTCTCAACAGGAAACCACACGAAAAAAAAAAACTCAAATGCAATAATTAGATCGTTTCTTATCCCTTTCATACCATGTTTCAATAAAATCCATTCACCGGTTTTTGAATTATTTGGACTCATTGGTATAAACCAGCGGTTCTCAACTTTCTTGAGAGCGATCTTCAACCAGCAAATGGTACGTGACTCATGAAAAAGATTATATAATGTATTGAACAAAAATTATACTAAAATTATATCAATGCCTTTATTTTGCTACTAATCATAAGAAATTAGGTATAACATCACTTATTAAATAATCCAAGATTTTTCAAGATTTCAGGAAAGAAAAAAAACAAACTTTAAAAAACCGCCAGTTTAGTAATAATTTGAAACAAGGCTTTTTTCTTTTTTTTTTTTTTCTTACCTTTGTCATAATAGCTTCACGCGATCTGAGGTTGGGAACCACTGATATAAATGCACACCCAGCACACATACACACACACACACAGATTTTAGGAATCTCACTCTCCATTGCAAAACAAAATGTTTATATTACAAAAATTGATATCTTTGCACATAATATTATAAGTAGCCAACTTTCGTTAATCTTACATCGGATTATTTTTTTAATATAAAATAAAATTATGGCATTTTATCGCCTTTTCTACATCTTGTTTATTACAGTCGATGGAATGTTGGTATTTTGTTTTTGTTAGATTTTGGGTCATCATGAAGTAACATATTTTAAGTCATTCCCAAATTTTGACAGTTGTTCTTTATTCTCCTCATATGATTCAGTATTTAATGAAATAATACAATATTTTATTGCCTTTTTATTACTTTACCAAAGCCTAGGATTATTAACAGGAAAGAATTTAAAATTGAACTGTCATAGGAAATGTGAATAGTCCTATTTTCAGTGGCATTTCAACGCTAAGTCGAATAAAAACGAGACGTCTATTTTCTTAATTGTTTTTTTATTTTCTTCCTTTTTGTCCTCGTTCGTGCACTAGCCGTCCTTGTGAGGCATCTGCTTCCTTCCCACGTGAAGGAGTGGTCCAAGCAACGAAAAAGGAGCGGCCGGCGCCCATTCACGTCTCCTGCCAACACATTCCCAGCCTGAGTGCTTGC
The DNA here is from genome assembly GCA_023159025.1 of Thereuonema tuberculata. Taxonomy (NCBI): domain Eukaryota; kingdom Metazoa; phylum Arthropoda; class Chilopoda; order Scutigeromorpha; family Scutigeridae; genus Thereuonema; species Thereuonema tuberculata. Next base: position 13,903,319 of record JAFIDM010000005.1, on the reverse strand, counting down.
GTAATTGGCCCGCGGGCCAACTCTGGCTCCACTGCCGCCGTGCCACGCCTACGTTGCTGCGGTGGAAGCAGATTTCGACTTTTCCCTCCCAGTTCGCTTTGAATTTCAGGCGTTCCTGAAAAACCTTATTTGAAAATAAATAATAAGGAATACAGTCCTCGAACATGGTTAAACTGTCTAGATTTTAAAATTTACATGAAAAAAAATAGAAATCAATAAAAATATTGTTATCGTGCCAACTTCAAATAGCCTCAAGATAAAATCTACAAATAAGAGCAGTAATAGTAAACTTGCAGAATTTCTGTCTATTTTACGCTGATTGTCTTTACGGCGCTGTAAGACGATAGTTTTCGTCCTTGTGGGTCCACTTTGAATGAAAATCAGCAGGAGCTCACAAAGATTTTATCTTCTATTAAAATTTAACTTTCAACTACAGTAGAGCCCCGATTATCGGCGAGTGCCGCGAAATTTTTTTTAATTACGAACCTCATAAAAACCAATTTTTAACTAAGCCAACAACAGGGAAAATACAATAGGCCCTACAGTGCGAAGGTCGAAAATTACTGACAGGTTTATTGTGCTTCGTAATCCTATAGGCCTTCTCGGAATTTGTGGATGCAAACGTAGAGCAAAGGTTTCTGCTGTACTGTACATATTTTAAAAGTTTTACATATTACGTTTTTTGTACAATAAAACGTAGTTTTTAATGGTGAAATAGTTTTTCGTTTTTACACCTCATTTTTAGTCTTTTTTTCGGGTTATCCGCGAAGCCCTTTCCACCCAACTCCGCGGATAATCGAGGCTCTACTGTATAAATAATGTATATTATATTACGATTGTGGCATTTTCGCGTCTTATTTTGTTCCCAGTCCCTTGCCTTAGAGGTCAGATATGTAGGGAGAACAACAGTAGCAATCCAAACCCATTTCAGTCTCCTAGGCTATGTAGTTTTTGGGTTCTCTTGATCTTGATGGACGGACATGCATATGTCAACTTAAAATTGCCTTCTATTTTTTTATTTATTTATTTAGAATTATTGCTAGTTCAGACCTGAAAATTTATAATATATTTATTATATTGTTATAGAATTTGATTGTAAAATTGAAATACAGTAGAGCATTGATTATCTGATTATCAATCAACCGAAACATCGGTTAACCGAAGGCGTTTCAGTAGACAAAAATTAAGAAAATTAATTTGCGAATTAAAATTAAAAATTTAATTTCTTTCCGAGTGATAGGTCTGATGATGGGACATAGTTCCCGAAACGCGTAACGACAAAAACAACGCAACAAAGTCACAGGACGGATTTAAAATAAGATAATTTATAATCTAAAACGTGACTTGGACCATAATTAGCAGTGTTTAAAATACAATATAAGGTTTTGTGTTTAATATGTATCACTGTTTCTGTGTTTCATATTGCTCCTATGACACTGGTATAATTTTTTCGTAAATGATCGGCTGTTCGAAATATCAGTCATCCGAACACCCCCCGTGCAGCATTGCTTCGTATAATCGATGCACTACTGTACAGTATTCCATTTTCTATCAGGTAAAAGTTTCAGAGCGTTTATATTTTAGAAAATAGATGACAATACAAAATTTACAAATACAGAGATGTATATACATATTTGCATTTTCACAATAGAGTGGATGTACTTCGCAATATATGTTTTAAATTTTTATAGATTGTACTATGTAGATTATGTGTAAATTGTATTATTAGTATATATAAATTAATCAGATCGTTAACATTAATCTGCAGAACCTACTGACAGAGAAATTTCCCTCCATAGTAGCATTATAAAATAGTGTTACAAACACTAACGAGTTTGTCAGTTGAACAATAGAAATTAGAAATGTCAATTGATAACTTTCTTATCAATCATTCTTGCATCTGTACATTCATATAGGTCTATCAGGACACATGTGCAAATAGACTTTTGTTCTTAGAATTATTGATACTGTAACCTACTATCGGCCAAATGAAACAACGACTTTGACCTTGAAATGCACCTATGATCTCTTAATCATTCCAGGACTTAAGTTCGTCGAGAGAAACTATTGACAAAGGTTTGCCTCGCTTGAGAGTCGCCAATCAGAAGCCATAAACTTTCCCGGCATAAACACTGACATATACAATCGATTCAAATTCTACTATTGCGACATCTGGTGGCCACGGTCGTTCTTTGGTTTGGCGGACTTTAGTAGAATATTGGCCTTTCCATCTGGAAATATGTCCTGATTTGCCGTTAGAAGCCCGCAATTGTCGATGTAAAACAATTTCTATCGATTCAAATGTTTCTTTAGACGGGACGTGATAGTCAAGGCGTAATTGGTCACGAATAAGCCAATCGTTATTTAGCACACCGATCTTTAAAGTTGGATTTCCGTTATTAGCACGATTCCTCGGCTCTCACAGGCTGTAGAATTTCTTTTTATTTCTAGAGCCGTTGTTGCGAATAACTCGTGTACAGAGTGCCTTTATTTCGTGAGTTTGGGGATTCAGGTTATGAATGAATTCTACCTCATTCACGCGTAGATCTTTCCACCAAGGGCGTGTCCGCGATTACATTCGAGGAATGTGGAAGGATGTACAAACAGAAGATAAAAACAGTTCTTCCCTACTTTCCCGGGTAGGGGTGGGCAGGAATAAACCCTCCCTTCCTTTCTTAAAAAAAAAAAAAAAACCTTGGCCTTCAGTGTGGTCGTCGGCTTCACCAAGACACACCCGTGCGATGGATGAGGCGTAGGTGCCCCGTGTCTGAGTTTTTGAATCAGTACAAGTGATTGTGTAAATGTCCGTTTCAGGGAGATCATGTAAATCTGACGCATTAGGAGATATTTCGTAGCATTTCCGTGGCTGTGGTAAATAGGGGCATTTCGATAAAAGGGCAAATGAAAAATTGGAATTCCTTGCATGACTGTATAACCGGATAAAAAATGAATAACAATAGGGAAAATGACTCAGATTTTGTATCCGGACTTTTACAAAAACGGCAAGCAATAATTTTTTATCGAGATGTAATTCAAAGGTCTAACCCAAAAGTTGAGCTTTTAAAAATGATTGCATATATTTTAAAAGAAATATGAAAACGCAAAGATGTATAGAAACATACATAACGACAGCATTTCTTTTTTAATGATGGAGAATTTCAGTACTTAATCTTTTTTGCCGCCAAAATTTGACTCCTTACAAAAGTAATCCTGAAAAAAATGGCCTATAACTCGAAATTTAAATATTTATAAGCGACAGTCTTATCAAAATGATAATAAAACTCGTGGATTTCTATTTTTCGTAAAACAAAGATTGAATCATTGCTAACAGATCACGGTACTGTATTATAGTCCGTGGTAAGGGGCTAACAATGATGTTAGTGTTGTCGCAACAATAGATTGAGCTTGATAAAAATTCATTGTTACATTGAATCTAACAGAGTTATTATTGTCCACCTTACAACAATCTACAGAAATCTTGTACAAAGGAAATTAATCGTATTAATTGTCTACTCCCGCAAAGGTGTTCAGAATACTCTTAAGTATTATATCCAGACCGGAACAGGAAGTGGCCGCAAATTAAAATTCTATTTTCTCCCTTCTACTAGTCACAAGGATTCCAATAAGACAGTGCTTTTCAAACTTTTTCGCTTGACGGCATACTTTTATTTTTGCGGAAATCCTGCGGCACACCAAATTGTTCCTGTAACAGTCTAATTAAATGCCCTGAAATATTTTTAAAGTGATTTGTAAAGTAAATTAAAACTTCAGAATATTTACTATTGGAATAAAATAGAATATACGAATACAGGATGATTCCAAAGGTGTGCTGAAAATTTGGCCGTAGGTTCTACTCATTAAAACAAACAAAATAACTTCAAATAAACATGGGTCCGGAAATGAATAGTTTTCGCAAAAAAACATATTTTACATTATTCATTTTTTTTTTTTTTTTATTGGCAGATTTAAATGGTCAATTTGGTGATCGGTTGGGGTGGCCTCCACGCTCACCAACTAGAACTATTATTTGTAAACTGCTTACTGAAAATATACAGTAACTAGAAATTTTGTATGCCTGTATAGAAACCTACGTGGAAAATGCACAATCGTATTTTCAACACTCAAAACTGTGAATTTTATTAGGATTATTTGCTTTTAAAAACTTGGAAAAAGCCATAAGAAAAGCGTCGTTAGTTCTGAAACCGAAACAAAAATTAGTAATTTCTAATAATCCTACAGCGTCGTAACATTAGTCACTTTTAAATACCTTCAATTTTATCATTTATATATATCCAATAGGCTGTAAAACATCTAAGTAAGTGAATAAAAACCGCAATATGTTCGAATTTTGTAACCGATGCATTAAAATGATACTGTTTTAATAAGAGATTTTTTTTTTCTACTGTGTATTTCTGTTTGTTATTTATATATTTATTATGCAAATTTTCGGAAATGATTTTAACAGTGCATGAGTTTACTGAAATCCCGGCTTTTTGGTAGTAAATAAATTCTAGATAAATGAGTGATATTCATTTTAACTCTGTTATTAATAAAAAATGAGAAGGAATGATTTTTTTTGTTTTGTGTTTTCAAATTCTTCTGTTGGACATTTCATAAATTGAAAATTCCCATGCATTTAAAGTGAATACGCCCTTTTAAGTGTCATTTTTAGAAATCACATGATATAACGTCATATGGTTCAAATAACTGGATACTACAGAGGATTTTAGAAAAGCAAGTTTGTTCGCTGTGTTTTTCTTTGAGAAGAAGATAAAAAAAAAATATACTGAAAGCAGTTATAAAGTTCAAGAAAGCCCATCTCAGTGTTGTTGGTTTTTTTCTCAGTGTTGAGAATTTCAAGGACATCACTCTGGAGCTAGCTGTATTCTTGCATATTTTTCATATTTGTACTGCCTTATCACATTGCATCCGATCTTTTATTTGGAGTTATTTTTTTTTTTTATTTCACGCTTTCCTTTCATCAGTAGGAGTGCAGAAATCTAAGTAAATTTATTTAGAAATGTACAAATTAACAGCTCTCGTGGTAGTCTATGACAATACAAACCTAAACAACAGCTTGCCCGATATTTTTCTTAAAATTCTGAAAGTAAAATACTAAGATGGGCTTTTTTCAACTCTTAAAATTGCTTTAGATTTTTTTATTTTTTTTTTATTATTATGTAAGTGTGTGTTTTAAAAAAAAATAATGAAAAACAAGCGATTGCTGTAGTACTCAGCTGTTCTAAAAAATCCATAGCCTAGTAATCCATTGTTTGAACTGTGACGTAATTTGTGACGACATCACTTAAACTTTCTATATTTATATCTAAACGCAATTTTCAATGTTTATAGAGGGAGCCACCCGTCTCCGGAGTCGTCTGTAATATCAGTCCGTAGAAGCTTATGTTAAAAACATCAACTTCTCAGTCCAGTTTTACCTTTAAATAATCAAGTATCATCAAAAAATAAATTATATGCTTTTATTCTACAAATCTGCTTTCTATTTCAACGATTTCTTTCTTTTCAAGAAAGCAATAGTTTATCAAAACAAATAACCTACAGTAAAATCCCGATTATCCGAGCCCCGATCATCCCAGTTTCCGCTTTAACCGAGCAATCAAATATTTCTAGGATTATTTTTTTTTTTCGAAAATTAATCTTCGTTCGTCTAGTCATATGATCTCCTATCTGGAATCGGGGAATGGTTTCGACAGCAACAATCCTGGGTTATCCTTAAAAAAATGCCGAAACATTGCTGCAGAAAAACGCCAAAGTAACATAAAACAAAAAACAATTAAGGACTTTTTTAAGTAAAAGAACT
>JAFIDM010000005.1:13855990-13886272 GCA_023159025.1 Thereuonema tuberculata | reverse complement strand
AGGGACAAGTTTAATCTTAAGTACTAAGCAAAAGTAAACATAAAATACTTTCAGATATTTTTTTCCCTTGTTTTATTTTGGCAACGGAGTATCTCCAGTTTCTCCTGCTGTTTGGGTTTCTGCTTAATATTGATTAACGATCTTTGGAATTCGATCAAAAGATGGTGAAATACAAAACGTCTCTCGAACAGGAAAGAGAACGTTTTCTTTTGTGTTTTTTTAGCCTTAGAGAGATATTAGATAACCTAAGCCAAGGGACTCCCTTTTGTGTTATTTCGCAGAAGTCCTGATTGCGAGCAGGAAGTCTCCCATTACACGAACCATTTGCTAACTAGAGGAAACTTTACGTCAATGGCGAAGATGCCCTCCAAGGTTGCCGGTTCTTTATTAATTTTTTTTGGTTTTATTTTGCAATTCATGCTTCCTTTTTTCTCACCTTCCCTCAAAAGGAATTCGTTGCAAAAGGGCGGGAAGAGGGGAGCAGTACGGAGACCGTTAGTGGAAGGGGGAGTATCGTTGGTGTGCCAACTTTGAAGTACCCGCACGATACGATTGCAAAAAAAAAAAACTGATCGTAGAAAGAAAAAATTAAGAAGGGAAAGGATTGCCAGAAGGAAATAGAAGACAGGAAATAAGAAGTTGCTGGAAGGCTAACGAAAATTCAGAGGAATTTAGTACAGGGAAGTGAAGTCAAGTGTTATATAACCAAGCATTGTAAGTTTGGTTTAAAGTTCGTAATATCTCTTACTATGCGTGAAAGGGAAAAAAGGTTATAGGAAAAAAAAAAAAAAAAAAAAGTTTTGAGATGTAATTTTAAATAGGAATATACATGTCCGTTTTTTGCTATCGTACGACAAACAAAGACTAGAAAGCTAAAGTGCACTTGGCAAACCAACTGTAACTTTTTGTTAGCCTCCTTTCCAGAGAAAATGAGCTTATTAGATCACTCAGTCTGTGTGTGAGTGTGTGTGTGTTGCCCCTGAATAAGCTTTGAGCCGCTAAAACTTGGTAGGTATGTTTAAGGACGGATTCTTAACTTTGGTACATCAAATCTTTTCCATATGGATCGTTGTCGAGAAATTAACACCAGAAAACGACACAAATTCCCAAAAGCACTGAAATCTAAACCAATAAATTTCTATCCTATTTCTGTTAATCATTTGTTCAATCATTTGTTTCAAACACTTAAACTTTGTTGCTTAAGGGAGTTTTTCTAATCTTCTTTTAGCTACTCCATTAATTAGCATGCGGTTTATATTATTATATATAAAAGGAAAATTTGTCGATATCTGTCGATATGCTTCCCACCATGCTACAAACTTCAAATTATAGGTTCCATACTGTAGACAGTGTAAAAAAAATATTTTTAAACTTTTTAAATTAAAATAAACTTGTTATTTTTTTATTATTATTATTTATTTTTTTTTTGGGGGGGGGATGGGCACGAACTGTGTATGGCGGAACCAGGACACTGTGGCGCCAAACCGCAATACACCTGAGTTAAGCGCAAAGTTTTAAAATAGAGATGTGGGGAAGACCATAAAGGGTTGGGAAGTCGTATATTCTCCGATTTCGATTTTAATTTTCTAAATAAATAAAGCGTTTTTTTACGTTATATAAGCAAGAGTTCCTTTTTCTTCCTTGGCTACACTGCATTGCCTTATTAAACGATAATTTTTTCAAATACGTATTTTCCACTTGCTCCCATGATGTTTCTCCACTAACCCAGACCACATCAGTTGTTCCAATCAGAAGAACAAACAGGCTTCCAACGTATTTTCTAGAATTGCAGTGATTCCGCATGTTTAGCTGATAAAAAATAGGTAAATCTTAAGTAAGCACAATGGGGGGGGTCTAAAATGACTAAAAATGTGCTTAGGTAATACTTGTTAGGCCCCTTTTCTCAAGGACAACAACACAACAGATTGCAGCTGAGTACAAGCAAGTGCACCAAAATGCATATTCCAAAGCACAACACGACGGATCTTGTCCCTGATTGGTTTTAAAAGCAGTAGACCAGCAAGGGTACCTTTGCTATCATAGAAAAACAGGAAAGCGTTCCTGTTGTGGTCCGACGATCTTGGTTCCTTCTCCGTCTGCTGATGGCAGGATGAGAATATGGCAAAGGCAGCACGAATTCATGGACTCGTCATGCCAAGTGACAAACCTACTAGCGGGTGGCAGTTGAATAATGGTCTGGGGAATGTTCTTCTGAGACACACTTGGTCCCCTAATACCCCTGGAAATCTCTTAATGCCACGGGCTACATCAACATTGTTGCCGACTTGGTGCACCCATTTATGGCTATAGTGTTCCCGGCACAGATGACCTCTTTCATCAGGACAGTGCACCCTGTCACGTGCTCGATTGGTTCAGTGAACCTGACTCTTGATTTCCACTTGCTTCATTGGCCGACTCAGTCACCTGATCTCAACTATATCGAGCATTTGGAGGACGAGGCGGATAGATCCATTCGAAGCCTAGAAATGCCATCATCCAATGTGAACCAAATAAGGGCTGCTCTTCTGTCAACAAGGGCCAATATTCCTGCAGGCGGTGTAGAATCTACGCCTAGAAAAATTACGGCTGCGATCAATATACAGTAATCCCTCGTTTATCGCGATTAATGGGGACCAGAGCTCCCCGCGATAGGTGAAAATCCGCGAAGTAGGATTGACCCCTCTAGGAATTGCCGTATGTGTGTATGGTTACCAGAATGTTTAAAATATATATAATTATACTTTATATACATTATAATTATACAGTATATATATACTGTACGTAAAGTACATACCGTATTTACGCGCATAATTTCCCCCATCGCGTATTTTCCCCACCCCAGTTTTTGTGGATTACAAAATTCAATTTTTATTTTTATCGCATAATTTCCCCACCTCTACTTCAACGCTTTCCAACATGACCTTGACTGGCGGTCAACTCACGACGACCCGACAATGTACCGTTACTATCGCATTTCTCTATCCCACGCTACTTTAGGGGAAGATTCCACCCCGGTCAGTACAAGAGCAGACTCCTTCTGAATCAGTACAACAATTTCGAGTGTTTTGTGAAAACGTGAAGTTCGCGATTAAAGTTAAGTTCTCTATTAGCAGGCAGCTGATGCTGACGTCATGCGTGAGCAGCTATAAAGATGGCGGGCTGCGCTGCGTGAGTTACGAAATTACGTCGCAGTCGCACACACACTTCCATGAATGCCTATTGCTTAACTGTACTTTGAAGAAAAAACAAATGTTGAGATGTGATTTCTTATATTTTAAATGTTGCGTGTTAATAAAATTGTTGTTAATTACATTTCTTGCTTTAAAAATCAATATTTAACATGGTTTTCCTTACACTTTCACCATATTTTTTTCCTCAAATTGAAAAACATCGCTTAATTTCCCCACTCTCCTTTTCTTTGTCAAAATATTGATGAAAAAAAAAGGGAAATTATGCGATTAAATACGGTATATATATGTATACACATACACACACACACACACACACACACACACACACACAGTATATTTTACTTAAAGGTTTTTAATTATAAAACCTTAATATTATAAATTCACTGACTCACTCCCACTCGTAGAGGGTTGAGGTTCACTCGGATGCTCTTCTGCTGGAGTCGCTGACGGTGTAGCTGGGGTTTTTATATCTTGGAGAAAACCCGCGATGCACTGAAGCCGCGAGGCTTGAAGCGCGAAATAGCGAGGGATCACTGTAAACCGAATGGCAGAACTCTTCGTTTAACGGACATTCCGTAAATTAAAACGTTATTAAAAAGAAATGTACGTAACCATATAACAGTTGCTGCAAGTTTTCATTGTTAGAAATTACCTACATTAATTTGGACCGAAGACTTAAACTATCAATTCCTAATTACAAAATTGAACTCCGCTGTGATCGAAGCTTACCTCATTGGTTTTGAAGATTGTCAGATTCTGTGAACCACCACTTCCCAAGTCTGGGTATTTACCCAAAATTGGGTAAAAGTGATTTTTCTTCGGTAATGACACATCTTTAAATATTCATTAAAATGTTTCATAAAAGTTTAAAAAAAGAAATACTCTAAAGAAAGTGCTAAGTAATAATTGAGTAGGAATTAATAAATATTTCTGACTATCGAATCCTCTTACAGATAAATGTCTGATATGAATTATTCTGTTTTTGTCTGGTTTTTCACAAATCTATTTTGTTTTTGTTAATAAGTTTTTTACTGTTAAAAGCATAACTTCAGTTTTACCGTTAGACAATTTATGCTAAGTTAAGTTTTATTTTATTTTTTATTTACGCTAAGTTTTTGAGTAAAAGTTGTTTTAACAAATCAAAATTAATTAATCAAATATTTTAAGCAATGTTTGTTTTTTGTTTTTTTCCTCCTACAAGGTTAAATACTCCTCCCCCCATTTAGATTATTTGGTTAGAGATTTTTGTTAAGATTCTTTCACAAATAAAGGCAGAAATACTCTAAATCTAAAAAATATTTCGATGTAATTTCATGTTTGCCTGTGAGTTTACTGAACTGGAATTTCCCCCAAAAAATAACAGAAATTGTGATTGAATTTCAGTTTGCTGATAGATTTAAAAATAAAAAAGGAGGGGACTTTTGCTGTAAAGCTTAGAGCATATTATTCACCGAAAGGAATAAACACCATTGAAAAAGGTCTTCAGCCTTGGTCGTCAACCTTCTCCTACACGAAGCCTTATTGCAAGAAGCCCTCTCTGTGCTCAATGGACTAGCCATCTATTTCGGACTGCAATGTTGCCAATTGGCTGTTTACCATCCTGAATGGCACTTTAATTAGACGTGATTTCGTCGGAATAGACTTATAAAGACTTTAATGAATTGCTTTTTTTTCTTTTTCATCACTTTTCGACAAAGTAATCAGGTATAAACAAACTGAAGTGGTTCCAGAATTAAAAAAAAAAAAAAAAAACAGAAACAAGTACCGTAGTTTTCTGTTTATAGCCCACGGAAGGTCCTCGAAAATACCTATCAATGTGTAAGAAATAAATGAACAGTGCGAACTGTAAGTCTTTTTATTGTATTTAACGAGACTCCATTACAATACTGTTTTGATATCATTATGTGTCATCAGCTAGAGTAATCCATTAGTCAATAGATTAGATTCGACCTCCAAACAAATTAACTGCAGAAATGGGAAGCAGGCATATCTTTCGGTTTTGTTTACGAGAGCCTTCAACGCTTTTGCGCATGCATCAGGTCTCCTTCGATTTCAGCAAAATAGGGGTGAGGAGAAACAAAGAAGGAATGTTTATAGTGTTAGTTTACTAGTAGCTGCGTTCTATTTGCGCTTTTCGGGAAAGAATTATGGAAAGAATAAATACTATTGCAAAAATAACAGGTACTAAAAAAAAAGACAGGTCTTAGGAAAGTGCCCATCTCAGCGTATTACCCCTTTGCGGGGTAGAATCGTCCGCGAGTGGTGATTCTCGCTTTTGAAAACGAACAGTATACTTATACTGTATTGTTTAATAGCCACAATACAGTATTTACATTGCAACTAAATAATAGAGTAATGTACTTTAATACACTAACACAGAATAGACAATAAAACTGTAGCCTACTATCTTAATGTTTCAGTTCTAGGGATAGTAGAACTTCTTCTTAAACTGGAGTTTGCGCCAAAAAGGTTTCAAAAGCCAAAGTGTTAAATCATGCTGTAATTTTCAAACGTTAATGTGCAAAGTTAATTAATACTGAGTGAATTTGGATGAAGCTGGAGTAATAATGTAAACTTTTAATTATAAGTCAAACTAATGGTTATGCACTTACACTAAATTATTGTACAGTTAATGATTTTTTTTTCCTTAATTTTTTTTATTTTCTAAACTTTTATGTAAAAGTTATATTAGAAAGTACACTAATGATTACACTATTGTTGGCGCTTTTTGTAAAAAAAAATTTTAAAAACGTTTTTGTAAAAATTTTCTTCAGAATCAGGATTCTTTTTAAGAGATCTCGGACGTATATGCGAATGTAGGTTAAGCGAAAGCCTACTGTAAGTGTGGATTTTGTCATTTTAGCGTTGGGCTGCTGATGTGACAACAGTGATGTCGTTGTTATTTTACTCATTGTCAGCGTTTTGAAGTTCAGTTATCTAACGAATAATCTTTTTATTTTATGTAGTGATGATCAGAACAATCTTCGCCCCTACTTATCTTCCTATCAAAGCGTCCATTTCAAACCGAAGGCTGAGGAAGCCCTAGGGCGTAAGGAGGTGCGAAACACTCTTCCTCCGAAGACAAGCGACTAATTAATTCCCTTGACCTTACTTGTGGTTAATTGTTCATCTTAAACCCGGAGATAGCTTACTTAAAATGTCCGCTTTGTGTTTATTTTCGAAGGAAATTGGCAATAAAAGGAACACATTAAACTCTGCAACTGCTGGAAGATCCTTAAATGATGCCTTTTCGTAGAATAGCTGTTTTCAGAAAGCAAGACCTACTGTCTTGTCTTAGTGAGATTACAATTAAGGGAGAGCACCATAGTAAAACCTCTCCGGAATATTCCCAGGCAAATTAAGAAGAAGAAAAAAAACAATCCTCGTGAAAGATTGAAGTTACTTTTTTCTTAATTATTGAAGCAACGGAGCATCAACTTATGAAATTGATAATGTCATCTAAAGCATTATATAACCCTTGTCCTATTCGCTTTCACACACACATTTCAGTCAGTTTCATTGTGTTTTGTTGTTAATGGGCCTCTTTTAACTTGATGACTCTAAATTGCTCAGCGCTTAATTGTTATAAGCCGTAAAATACGGTGTTTCAGAGGCAGGAAGTCCTTAGTGATGCATGGAGAAAAATAGCAACGCCTGAATGCATCCGGAAATAGCACCGGACACCCAGAAACCACAATGTCCTACCCGGAGGCATTCAGAATGTTAATCGACACTTTTCGTCTGTAATGCAATTCAGTCGAAATTCGAATTCACGAAGTATAAATAAAGTAAACCAGAAATTGTTTTATTCTTATAACTTAAACTACTAGTTTAACTGCTCAAGTATCCTTCGCATAATGAAACTGAGCAGGCGGCAATGGGAGGTAATTTCGAGAACTGGAGACGGTAGAGACCTTAATGAGCAACGTACGAAATTTTTACAGAAATCAGTCAAGACGTTTTAGCGTGATGCGATTGTAAACCACATCATCATCGTTCAATCATTCACGGTGCCCATCCTAGTGCAAACTTCGAGTCCGAAATGTCCGTGCTTAATGGATCTCTACGGGTTGCCATCAAACCTAAACCCTAGAAGACGCTGTTGAATTTCCAGGTGGTTTCCCGTTACCTTCCTCAGATAGTCATTAAGGAATGAGTCCAGATCTGAAGAGAAAGATGAAGAAACAGACAACGCAACAAAGGAAATTTTTTCAAACATCACTGCCGACGCCCGGATTCGAACCCAAGTTACGACACATCTGCCTCATGGCAGGCCGCCGCTAGACCTCTAAGACTATGCTGGAACGGCGCTGACAGACATACCAATGGATAAACAAGGAAGGAAAATGTTCATTAAGACCTCGCGCATTTAGTCAATAATTATTTCCATTTTTAACCCGCTTTCCAATAGGAAATTTTAGATTCATCAATTCAGTTTGTGTGTGTGTATATTGTGCCCCCACTTTTGAATCGCTGCTGTAGGGACGACCTAACCATTTTCATGTTTGAAAATCTTTTCAACAAATAGTCGTGATAAAAAGCGCAAGGGGGAAGCAACAATTCCTACAGAAAAGCATTGCAATCTAAACAGAATTTCTATCCTACTAGACGGCTGCCCGTCGTCTCGCTCCGGAAGCCTCGCGTAGGTAACGGAAAACATATTATTTATTATACATAGGTATAATATATTAGTATATGCTTAGATAATGGGAAACATCTTATTTATTAAACATATGTACAATATACAAGATTATTTTACGTGCCATTTTATTAAATATTATATATGCCTACTACATTGGCACTTGAAAGGTATGTAAAATTAGTTACCTAAATAATACACGAGACGTTTCGGAACTTCATTTCAGGTTCCTTCTTCACAGTAGACACAGCCGACATGTTCCATCAAAAAGACAAACTTCAAAGATAAGGGGGACCCAGACTAGAAAAAGGAACCTGAAATGAAGTTCCGAAACGTCTCGTGTATTATTTAGGTAACTAATTTTACATACCTTTCAAGTGCCAATGTAGTAGGCATATATAATATATATATATACTATATATTACGATACGCATAGGTAATGGAGAACATTTATTCAAAAACGCAAATTATATCAAGTAAACTAAAAAAAAATTAGAGTTTAAATTATCGAAATTACTGCAGCATAATATTGAAATCCTTTTGTAAAAGTCGAAATTTGCGCAGTTGAATTGACTACGCAATAATACTCCGGTCTAGATAATGGTCTGCCGTGAGACCGATGTCTCAGAACTGGGTTCGAATTCCGCGTCGGATGTTACTTTCTCCTTCTATGCTTCGTCTGCGGGTACAGCGTGAGCTGCCTCCTATGGCGTACCCTGGGCAACGTTTCGTCCACTAAAAACTCACATTTCTCGTCCCTTGTTGAGGTCAGTAGTGTCAATACTAAGGGCCCTAGCGTTGACGAAAAAAAAAATACTACTAATACTCCTGGTGCCTGGCAACGCTCGTACGAACTTCAATTGTTACGGATTTATGCACACACACATTTCTTTTAAACAATATAGATTTCTGTGAAAATCTCTCTATCTAAAACAACATTACGGCCTAAATCTATTCCGCGTGATTCAATACAAGTAAAATTAATCCCATTTGTATTGTTTTGTATTCAATACGTATTATTAATGGAATATAAATATACGCTTGTTGTTTTTGTTATTTTTTATGACATAAAAAGAAAGGAAAAAATAAGAAATAACATTTTAAGAACCGTGTCTTGTTTATTTGAATGATGAATTCCTTGTGTAAGTGTTTTTCATAAACGGGCTCTTTTTTTAAGTTTATAATCTGCTCCCGTGGGAAACGCGTCTATCGTCTTTATGAGGGCTCGCTAAGCGATCGTCGTTGACCTACTATCTCAATTGAACACACGTGTGTATTCAATTCTTTTACCTATCATGTGCATTCGAAATTCGTGTTTTTCATAATTTCTAGGTATTATTTTGTTAAAGAGCAAATATCTACTCATTATTTGCGAAGAATAACAAATAAAAAGCTAGAAGAAAGTAAAACGAGAAAGATCATGAGCTTATGTACTTTGTTAAACTGTTGCTGGGTTTGTTTGTTTGTGATAATAATACAAAAGCTAAGTCTGCATGTCTATCAAATACAAATTGAATCTTCCAAATTTTCAATTAGCTTACAATTAATTAAAGTGGGCTCAAGCGGTAATGCGCCTGACTTCGAGCTGAAGGAGCCGGTTTCCACCTCCGGCTCCTTTGGTTCTTTTTCCGCCAATTGGATTTTAGAGCTCACCCAAACATGTTTTAATTGGAGTTTGTTTCCTGGGGTTAAATGGTGGGCGAGTGTCGGGAATCGAAATTAAGGACAACATAGGCTCCTTTTAAGGACAACGTAGGCGATATTTTAAGATTAACTAAATCCGCAAATATTCGCTTAATTAAAATTCAAATGATTGTTTATTGCCATTAATACAAGGTTAAAAAGAGTATTTTTTAGATGTCGACAGCAAGTTATTATTTAAATAAATACTACTTCTACTCTCATAACATTAAAAAAATATACAAGTTATTATTTGTCTGTTAGTATGCGTTTCCAGAAGACTAGTTATCGGTCAGAAATTAGAAGGGGTTGTGTAAAAACGCAGACCCTAATGATTTATGACTTCGCTTTCATAGAAATCTAGACTTAAAAAAGAAGGTAGTCCGTTAGCTCAAGTGGTAAGTCGCTTGTCTGCGTGCTGGAGGACAAGGGTTCAAACCCCGACGAAGATCCGGAATTTTCTTCCATATGTGTCCTAGGATCCACCCAACCCTCTGTAAAATGGAGCTTTTTTTTTTTTTTTTTTACGAAGATTAAAGACAGGAGGACATCGGACTGACCATCCGAGACCTCAGCTTACTTTCTGATCACCCATTGGTCAGAAAACGCTGGGAGTCTGAATCTCCCGCAACTCCGAGGGACACAAGATCTGTAGGGGATATTTAACCTTTTTTATTTTTCTCTTAATGGTTTTTTTTTTTTTTTTTTTTTTTTTTTTTTGAGCTAAAAAAGAAGTATTCCTACATCTACATCAGCCCGAACAATCCCCATTCGGAGCAAGGGCCTCTCCTAGATGCGAACACAACAAGAATGCATTGTAAACACAAGAATTAGGAGGATTGAAAATTCTCCCCACGGTGTTTCAATCCGGCTTCGGAAGATAATCACGTGTTCCCCTACTGTTGATTAGTGAGCAAGCGGCTATCCCAGAGTTCAATGGAATAACAGCCGAAGCTGTGGAATTATGTAAAAACCGAGGTTTTACGAACTCTGATAAATTTTGACGCATGAACTTCATGCATTTCAGTATAAACTTCATTTATGTGTGGAAGAAAATCTCAATACGGTGATAATAATTGTGTAATCGCGCTCCGTCATGCTGAAGTGGCGCGAATAGTAGAGCGCCATGTTTACAAATGGGCGTGACGTCATGACTGACGTATTCCAACGCTGCACTGTGATTGGTTATTTCTCCGACTCCGCTTACAAATTTACTAATATCGTATAATTTTTGCCTATTAATTGTATGATTTACAATAAAAAAATCTGCTTTTTATATTCAGTAGATATCATAATTTGAAAATAAATGTAGCCTTTTATTTTGTAAGACTTGGAAGAAGAAGAAAAAAATAAGGAAAGGAATCTTTAACTTCAAAAAAATTTACTTTTTAAGGAAAGTTTGCTCCCCATAAACTTTTTTGTGCAGCCATAAATATATACACAAATATTTATATAAAGAAATAGCTCTCGGCGTATTAGGACAAATTAAATAAATTATTTAATAAGACTTTTAAAAGAAAATAAAATAATGAAATTTTTAGTAATAAGATTTTGAAGAACCCAGACAGACAAATAATGCCCGGATGTGCGGATTTCATTGTAATCTGGGACTCAGTTAATATTTTGATTTGGCCCCACTTGAAAGCCTTAAATCCTTCCTGTTTCATCATTAATATTTAATTCGCATCATTTTATTGTTTCTGGTCTGTGCTTATTTATCGTTTTTCTCTTCGCAGGGTAATGTCAATGCCGTGTGCTTCTCCCATACGGGCGAGTTCTTCGCTTCCGGGGGTCAGGACTTGCAGGTAAGTCGCCTTTTATTTACGTAACCTCCTCTTTTCTCACGTCCCGTAGCCGCGGGAAAACAATGGACCGGGGCGACTCCATAATGAATGAGACGACGATAGGGTTATTTATTTGTCCTCCTCTGAAAAGTGTGAGAGTGAGAAAGAACGAGAAATCCCCAGATCACCCACCGACCTTGGGAATGGCCTTGAAGACGATCGTCATGCTTCATCGCAATCCGAGATATTCAATTTACGCTCGTGAAAGAATTCCGCCCGCTCTCTTAATTGGACGGCGGAAGCTCTGGGAAATTGACCTTCCGCCAATTCTCTCGGATATATAGAGTTTTTCTTGTAATCGAATAAAATAAATCTTTTTTTTTTTTTTAAGTGAAATCGGAAATGATTTCGGCGTAAATTGAAACCCAACCTAAGATATTTGAATTGTTCAGGTGTAATCCGAGGAATTTCGTACTTGGTTTAATAAAAAAATAATAATAATTTCCCAGGGTTTTACAAAGACTTTTCCTTACCACAACTAACTACGCTTATCCATCACAGTAAATGATGCGTCATAAAAGAATTGAAGAGCTTTAGGTTTGGAGTGCCGTATTTCTTCAGAAGCATTAAAAAAAAAAGAGGGATTATTGAATCTTAAGCAGTCAACAACGTTTAAAGAATGTGTTAAAAATTAAGCGATATCACCGCAGCCCTAGTGGGTCGCAGGAGATAGTCTCCCGATGCTTTGTGACCAATGGAATTAAATTGGGATCGGCCTGCCTGACTGTAAAGGCCGTTTTACATTTACTATTTCACTCGCCATAAATGCAAGCCATAACGCAGAACATGTCGGGGTAGATTGCGAGTGATTAGTGCACTGCTTTACACTTACCATAACGCCTTCCATCAAACGGGACATTTACACTTCTCAATTGTCATCATGCCTACGTTTTATTTACGAAAAAAATAGCAGTGATTTATATAAAAACCATTTAGTCAATGCATCGGAATGTCTTTAATTAATTAAAATAGGAAATATTCATGTTTTTTTTTCATCGTTTTGTGTTTCTTTGTTTTCAGTTTCGATAAATAGTTCAGTCTCGTTAAATCTCGATCAATGGCGAGATCTTTTCGAGATGTCGATCGCTCGTCTCGATTCGAATTTTTAAGCCGAAATTCTGAAATGATTTTGATTAATAATGTAACATTTTATGAAAGCATCCACGAAAACATAAGGAAAAGATGCCCTCCGATCGTGAAAATCATTTTTGTAATCGGTAATTTCGAATAAATACAGTAAAACCCCGTTATTACGCTCGTCAAGGGACCGTGACCTACAAGCGTAATAAGCGGGATAGCGCTATAAACGGGGAATGATTTATATGATGGGGAAACATTTAGACACAATTTTACAGGAAAGATACTTGATTCTGAAATAGATATAGTGCAAATGTGAGCTTATTTCCTATTAAAAAAATCTTTGATTGTGGTTTGCCGTGTGTGTATGCTACTGTTATAAATTACGACATTTTCAATGCGGTTCAAGAAACTATTAACATCAATTGATACTCCACTAGGAGCAATACAAATATATTTTCGGAGCAGTTTTAGTGCACTGCCCGCTATTTCACGCGCCTTTTCTTGAATGATTGGATCACTTAATGGCACTGATGCATCACGGGACTGATGAATCCATTCAATTAGAATTTCCTCGGCATCTTCACATTTTCCACACTACTTTTTTACGTTTGCAACCATCCTTCGCTGAATTGATAATTCCATTCTTATTTTTTATTATTGTTCTCAGACTGGATCAGGGAATTCTTAGATTCTTCCAAAACCTTCTGATTTAATGTAGAATTCTCGTCGTACTTACGAAGAATTTGCAATTTTTCACTTATAGAAAGGGATTTCCGCTTCGACATTTTGCACTAACTTACTGTATCACAGACCCGCACTTCAAAGAGTTCGAAGATTCCCTCCTACCAGGGAAAGAAAAGAATCGTTACAGTGTTACATTTCTTTTCGATACAAAATTTCCGATATAAAAAAGCGCTACAAGCGGGATTTGAAGCGTTATAAGAGGGTAAAAGTATACAGAGTTATATAGAAAATTCCAGGGACCACATGAAAGGAGCGTAAAGAACGGGATAGTGCTATAAGCGGGAGCGTAATAACGGGGTTTTACTGTAGATACAAATCGATTGGACTTCCAAGTTCTACAATTCGTCACCAGGAGCGCTGGTGTCAAATGTCCAGCCATCTGCTGTCTCGACATTTCTTCGAAAAATAGCCCAGACTCTATCGCTCTCCATTTACTGGACATCTGTGATGTCCAGGTGATGGCGAGTGAAATGGTAAATGTAAAACAGGCTTAACTTCTGGCAAAGAAACTCCGATTTTACAAAAGGCTGAGTTGACCCTCGGGTTAACTCTGCAGGACGGAAATATCTGAACTACAGTATTTAAAGAAATTATTGTTTGAAAAATTATAAATATAAGAAAACGTCAATTCCTCGATCGCATCAGGATTATTAAAAAAATACTATTGCCTAGTACTTAATTTTTTGATTTCTTATATCATTCCATTATTTTTGATAAAATTGAGCAAAAAAACAAAACTTATCGTGAATCTCCTCTTATTATATTCTTATTTATTCCTCTTATTATATAAACTGATGTTAATTTCGATATTAAATGAATTTAAATGTTAACGTAATTCTTCGTATTCAGTTGTTGAATAAGTGCCTCGTTAAGGACTGTTTTCTGACGTCGAGTAATTGGTATTATTTATTCCCCACACACACCTTTAACTTGGCACGGCTACTACACGAGGTTGCCGCGTATTGTAATCCCCTTATTCGAATAACGTCAGGATTTTTCAGGAGTGCCCCAAACATCCTGTTTCTTGCCCTCTTTCGCCGCAATACCTTTCCGTTTCTCATTTTCCCATTCCTGTATCTCGAGGGAGAGGAGAGAAATTTAATTCAGGAAGATCTACCATGAACCCAGGATATGATCTACCACTCATGGAATTAATATTAAGCTGTAAAATTCCTTATTTTTATTTTATTTAATGTTATTCTTATTTATGCCATGCTCAAAAAAAGAAGAACTCGATGGATGATAGATTACTATTTCCCAGAATTCTTAGCGATATCTATTGCAAAGCATCTTAACTTATTTTTTATATTTTGTGAATTACAGTAGAAAATACCAAGATCTTCGATTTCTTTTTAATTCTTTGCGTATTAAACCTTACCTCATGATGTTATTATTTTTATGTTACTCATATTTTTTTTATAAATATCATCCCTATCCAAAATTTGCTTCAAGCATGGAAAACGAACAACGGTGTCTACCTGTGTATTTCTCTCATTGAAAATGACGTAAATTTGTAGCAATAGGGCTCTTCCTAATAATCCAGAAATAAATAATCCATCACCTTGGCTTGAAATACAGTTGACTCGCGATAATCCGACAGTTACGGGACCGAGGGGGTGTCGGATTATCAAAAATGTCGGATTACCAAAGGTTGATTTTTTAAAACTGAATTTTGGCTTCTAAGGCAAGAAAATTTAAGTTATGTATATACAGTACTGTACGTACTACAGTATGTATATTGTTACAGTACATATTGAGTACATATTGATTACATTGAGGATATAAAAAAAAAACTCATTAGGCATAGTTTTTCACAAATGAATATGTATGTATGTAATACTAATTTATTTCTGTATTTATGTCTTAAAATAAAAAATAAACATACGTACATGTGTATTTACGGCTTAAAAAAAAATCTG
This sequence comes from Thereuonema tuberculata, assembly GCA_023159025.1. NCBI lineage: Eukaryota > Metazoa > Arthropoda > Chilopoda > Scutigeromorpha > Scutigeridae > Thereuonema > Thereuonema tuberculata. Next base: position 13,871,175 of record JAFIDM010000005.1, on the reverse strand, counting down.
TAATCGTTTTTTGTTTCTTCTTACGTAAAGAGTCTGTCATGGCTTTTTCTTGAATATCTTTTAACATTAAAATGTTCTCGTAGTCGAGTTCCCTCTCCTCACACCAACGTATCAAATGTTTGCAGCCGACATAACTTCATCGTAAATGATTGTGCATTTTACCTCCGTGACCGCCTCAATCGTGTCGGTTTTCGAACCAACCTGCGTCGGACTGTCAAATGTCGGATTATTGCGGGTCAACTGTAGTTGCAAATTATACCTCTGACTTGGCTATGCAGGCTGTGTCCTTACTCAGAATAACGCAATCTATAATGCGGCCATATTGCTTTCTTCAGCAGTGAGTTCCAGGATCAACTAAGTGATCAACATTTTACCATATTTGGACGTCGCCCTTGTTTTCTTTGCGGCCAGAATAACTTTTTTTACTTTTGAGATTCATAAAGTTAGTCTGCGTAAAATGTATCTATGTTAGCCCCCCCCCCCTCTCCTGTCGATAACTTTTGAACCGGTGATCATCCTCAAACTTGCAAAGCATATTTACGGACAAAAACTAATCTTAACTTTTTTATATCTGTTATTTTACAAATGGGTTCCAATCGGAAAATTTGCACTTGAAGGTGACTCAAATTCCCATTAGATAAGCATTGGAATCAAGAGATGTGTGCTTTGATGTGATTAAGATTAAATTAAAGTAATGCGGATTTATTTGTTTGTTTGTTTATTTATAATATATATTTGCCTATTCAGCAAATATTATAACTTGAGCATTTTCGTTCGTATCGTTTCCACAACTTTAAATAAAATTAAAAAAAGAAAAAGAAGTTTTAAGTTGATGTTCGAACGCAGAAGTTCGAAAAAACGATTTTCTTCGCCGATCTATAAACTTTGCTAGGTACCGGTTGTTGAGGAAGCCCTGTTTTAGACCACTCCCCATTTAGCAGTTAAGTATTTTGACTGTTGTTTATTCCGTTCATGAATAATCTCTTCGTATTCCTCGCAGCTGAACCGCGACGCCTCACGTGACCAAATTGCCAGCGGAGACGCTAATGGAGATATCAACCTTTTGCACCATTTGTTTCGATAACCGTTTGACATTTGGGAAATGACAACTCTCGGGCATTGGATTTATACCCCGGATCGTTAACATTTTAATTAGAGGATGTGTTAATTAGTTGACAGCCCGATGTCTCCAGACTCGTAAATCGGAGGAAGAGCTTTTGCTATTTTCGTTATTATGACAATCTGTGCACAAATGGCCTTGATTTGCCTTGAGAGACGCAAACAAGTTTGGCGCGAACCGCGCGCTGGCTTCTTATTACCTGCGCCCTCCGAAAAATCGATTTGCCGCACACCCAGTTCTTCTCGGAAATTCGGGCCGCTTCCAACTGACGCAGAAGCGTTATTTTTATTGAAAAGTCGGGAGTTCGGAGCCGATAATACCAAAAAACCACTCGATTACGAAGTGTTTGCTTTCACGCATACAGCCTCCGTAAGATCAGGAAAAGTATTAAAAACACGAAGTCCGAAGAACCAGACTTGTTATTCTTGCCCTATAACAAGATGTAGTTGACGTGCCAGTTTTCAAATAAACGCTTGGGTATCTGCACACAGAATGTTGTTGAAGTTATGTAGATCAGTCGTTCTCAACCGGGGTCAACATGGGCCCTGGGGTTCCATGTAATATTCTTCGGGGTCCACAGGGATCTCATTGAATCACACTTATTTTAAAAAGATTTATCATGAATTATTTACCAGTGTGCATAAATGCTCCATAGAATTTAACCGTAGAATTATTTATTTGCATTAAATTAGTTTTCATTCAAAATAAAGCATAATCATTTACTATTTCGTTGATTATTAATATAACCCCTTTACTTTTTCTTTTATCGAATAGCTATGAGGGGGTCCACCAAAAAAAAAGGGGGGGGGGGGAGTGGATCATGGGTAGAAAAGGTTGAGAGACCCTGATCTAGATTAAGAGTTGTACATTCACTTATGTTGACAGTTTTTGGCCCGTACCTTCTAATCAACAACTCCATTTTATATCAGAATCAATAGGGGATTATAAGATTCCTTAGACAAGCCGTCTAAGAAAGTTTCAGCTTTGTAGGACAACTAGTTTTGGAGCTATGTTCAGTCACCCTTACAATGGTTTTGAGACTCTAGTCTCTTATCTGTTGATCCGACTTATAGTCCATTATTGAGATTCCAGTGTTTTTCTAGAGGAATTTGTTTTGCCTTCTCGTGCTAATTTCAGCTGACGAGGACCTACTTGGCAAAGGTTTCAATTATAAAAGTCAGGTCGTCCAATAACAGTCCTCGAATACAGTATACAGTAGAGCCCCGATTATCCGCGGAATTGGGTGCAAGGGCTTCGCGGATAACCCGAAAAAAGACTAAAAATGAGGTGTAAACACGAAAAAAAATATTTCACCATTAAAAACTACGTTTTATTACATAAAAAACATAATATGCAAAACTTTTAAAATATTTACAGTGTAGCAGAAACCTTTGCTCTACGTTTGCATCCATAAATTCCGAGAAGGCCTGTAGGATCACGATGCACAATAAACCTGAAAGGTAATTTTCGACCTTTGCACTGTAGGGCCTATTGTATTTTCCCTGTTGTTGGCTTGGATTAAAATTGTTTTAAGATTCATAATTAAAAAAAATTTCCGCGGGACTCGCGGATAATCGGGGCTCTACTGTACATATCAAGTTACAAGAATTTCCATGTTCAAAAACCATTAGAGAAAACGGGAGGGCGGGACACACACGCAGACAGACAGACTGACTGGTTTGATAAGCCTGCCTTTCCTATCGGAAAAGTAGGCTAATAAAATAAAACAACCCACCTCGTTTCAGTTTCTGCCATTCTCTCCAATTAGAAAGTTAAATTGGGAAAAAGAAAAAGCAATTTCATACTTTGCTCATTATAACTTTGGTCACTTTTGCATCTCTGGTGGTGTTTTTGCTATTTTGGATTGCTCGGGGTAATTTACTCTAATTAGATCCTTAAGAAAAGTTGCTAAGCAGGCAGTTAATTGGACAAAAAAAAAGACATTATCGGAATTTTTATTTATTTATTTATTTATTTAATTTATATTGATCAGTTGTAAACGAGGTACAAAATGGCTTGCTGCTAGCTGTATCATTTAATAGAACGATTAGAAATGCAAGCATATTACATATATAAAAACAAATATTAATACTGTTACACGAAATCAAGTTACCTCTTTACGGTAGACTAGCCGGGTACCCGTCGCTTAGATACGGAACACTTACATACATAGCATAAAAAAAAAAACTTTATTTTTTTAGCAAATTAATATCGAGATCGGAAAATATACGAGTTCCCAGCTCGTTGTGGCCTTCTCCGCAATACATCTAACTCAGATGTATTGTGGGTTGGCGCCACACACCTGTATATCGATAAGATATCAACTTTAAAGCGAAAATACAAATCCTCTTTATTCCCTATCCCGTGGGAATTTCGAAAAATCCGGCCTTATTCCTTGTCTACATCATAAAGGGAACCTCTGCGCAACATTTCAGCTTTCTAAGTCGAAGGGTTTGGGCTGGGCATTGATGAGTCAGTGAGTGAGTGAGTAAGGACTTTTCTTTTTACATAGGTAGATTGAATATTTTGAATATTCAAACTGATATTTTTTTTAAGCGCAACGCCAAACCAAATATTATTTTTCTTTTTAATTTTTCAATGTTGATACGAAGTACAGTTTGTTTTTGCTGAACGAAATCTTCACAACACAGAATTCTGCCTACTCGTGTAGATTTTATATCTATTAGATAATATGTAACAACAAGGGTGTCTACCGAACCGGGAAATCAGGGAAAACCGGGAAATGTCAGGGAATTTTGTTATTCTGGAGAAAATCAGGGAATTTTGCAATTATTACTTAAAGTCAGGGAATTTTTTGGTTGAATAGATCGGTTTGGAGGGTTTTTTTTTTTTGGTTGAACAGATCAGGGAATTTTAAAAGAAATTGTTCATGAAATCAGGGAAAAATCAGGGAATTTTTTTATTCAGATTTTGTAGACACCCTGAACAAGAATAAAAAACTAGTTGCTTATAAAGTACGTTCAGAGTTTACTAAAGTTTAGGTGGGAAGCAAGAAAAAAAAATACTGTCCATAAGTCTACGAGTCTTCCGTTCTGTAATTTGATTGTAGATAGGAGGCCACGTGCGCGCGTTTGCTTTGCCTTGACAGCGCAGCAGAGATGGCAGGAAAAAGATGAAATTAAGTCTTCTCCTCATAGCGCATGTGCAGATGAACTTTTTTTTTTTTTTTTTTATTCTCCTCGACTGGGTTTACTTTCCCGGGAGACCCAATAACCTTAGAGACATCCTATCGCCTGTCATCGAAAAATGAGAGAAAAAAAATATCCTCCCACTCTCTCCTCCTTCCCTCCTCCTCCCAAAACACGTTAACTCTTGTTTGGCTTCCCTTATGCAAGTGACCTCTGAACCCAGCATTCACTTTACGAGCTGTGGATATTTACACTGTAGCCCCGTCGACGGGCGATAAGCGCATTGAGAACATGTTTACATTTTCCCGCCGGTCACTTTTCTCATCTTGCGAGGGCTTCACTTCCTCCTCTGGGATGTAAACACGAACCCACCCTCTACCCCCTGCAGAAGGGCGATCGTGTATCTGCCATTAAAAATCGCTGGACGTCGCAGCGGAACTGCCGCAAACATGTTGTCGAAGTAACGCATAGATCACTCGTCACTTGTTTGTCAATTGTCTGTATAGTACGTCTCGGATTTCTGTGGGCCATTGTCAGCTGGCTATTAATGACGTTGAAGTACGCTTTCAGGACTAGTGCTAAGTAAAAGTCATTTGAGCGTTATTATAAAAAAAAGAAGAAGAAATCCTAATACAATGACGTTGTTAGCGCACTAACAAAACCCGCAGGATTCACAAGCGGAGTCTTAATTGTCTGCGCTTAATTATATCAGGAACTGTCTATTTGTTTAATTAACTTTTCTCAGTTATTCATTCGCAATCTTTGAACAACTCCGTCTTGTCGACTGAAATTGATCTAATGCAGTGGTTCTTGAATTCCTCTTCGCTTTTGATATTATGTATAAGAACTTGTCACGCCTTTCCCGTTCAACCAAAAACAAGGTGAAATTAATGCTTTTAGACAGTGTCAAAAGCAAAGCGGCCTCATTTTATGCACAATTTCCAAAAAACGTGACCACTACCAATGTGTTCAGAAGGGTCGATATTGGGGGGACGTCTATCACTGTTTTCCTCTTTATCGGAAGCGACCACTTTTGACCCCCCACTTCCAGTCAGGGATTGGCCCTAGAGGACTTTTTTTTTTTACGTGATCACCTACTTTTTGATGCTGAACACAATGGTGAAGGTTTCATTCTAATATATCTAAACGTTTGGCCACTACAGATTGTGACATCCAGCAAGCATAAAAGCAAGAGCGGTCTCCTAAAGACTATAGGCAAGCAGTAGCCTAGGGGCCACTAAAAAGAAACCTACCTTCACCATCCAAGCAACAAAAAGACGGCGTCTCACACCAAAAGAATGAGATGAGAAACAGATATCCTTCATGTCTCGGGAAGGGCTTTCTATTATTCAGTATTAAAAAGAAGGGGGAGGGGCGGGAGTAACCAATAATCCCGAAGGATAAAAAAATATCACTTACAGCCCGAAACTCGGTGTGTAAATTCCTTTCGGCTAGATAAGCAAATGATTAAAATTTCTTCCCCACTGAGGATTTTCAGAACGCTTGAGAAAGGCTCATCCTGGAGCCAATACACGGAATGGTATTCGCATGGACGGACAAATCTGACTGGGTTTTCGTTAGGTTAAGTAGAATATGAAGATACTTCTACAACATACCCATTGGCAGGAACTGGGCGAGTTTGAAAGAGGTTGTATCGTAGGCTTAAGAAAAGCCGGGTAGTCATGCAGACTGTCAGTCGCGATGGAACGATGCGGCAGTCAGACGATGTTGGCAGCATTGAGTCCAGGATTGCACACGTAACTGCCACGAAGGGTCTGATTGCTACAGGCAAACAAGCGTTCGAAAAGACCGTGTGATCACGAGAGCAGCCATAACGACCTCAACGGCATCCGGATCCTCCATCCAAGGGCACTTAACTTCCCCTATGTATCATGTGGTATCAAGGAACTCCACTGGGGGGGGGGCTTTCTTTCTCCGTGTCCCTTAAGACATCTACTACTGATCACCAACATAGGTATCTGGATTGGATTTGGCCACCAGGAATCGTTGATGGTGGCCAAATGGCTCGTGTTTAGCGACAATCCCTTTGCTCTCTTGGCGCATACGATCACCAAAATGTCCGTGTATTGCTGTAACAGTCGAACTGTACAGCCATCACACTTGGCTTTCAGTCTGGGAAGCCTCCTTCTACGAGAACCGATCTCTCCTAGTTTTGCTACAAGCTACTTGGACAACATTTTGCAGCCAATTGCATTGCCTATGCTTTCACGCCTTTTAGATGCTGTCTACCAGCATATTAAGGCTAGACTCTTTCAACAATGCCTCCATGGAGGGTTCATATTTCTCAAAGGCCAGCTAGGTTCACAGACCTCTCGCCAGCTGAGCATGTCTGGGATATCACGGAGTGGGACCGAACTACCCCAACTATTGCAGAAGATCTGGCAGATGCCAGAGATAGGAGCTGAATGACTGCCTAGTACCGTAGGTTACTCGATATTTTCTATCGAAGTATTCGAGTCCGTCTGCCAACGCCGCGTTAGTTTAGCCCCTAGACATTCTTACAGGGGTAAAATAAAGGAAGGTTCATCCTCGAGGACTTCAGCCTAACAATTAACAAAAGGACTACTGCCTACAAAGCGGGTTTCGGGTCTTACCCCCGTGGACTGAGCATTGCTCATCAATGCCCCGTGTAGACCAGACCAGCGTTGCTAACATCCACAGTAGCATTGAAAACCCTTCTGTAAGAAATTAGCAACATGGCGTTTTCAAAAAGTATTATTGAGACTTATGTGAATCATAAACTTCAGTTTTATTTGTATATTTATTTATTTTCTATATTACGTACAAAATATCTGGCGAAATCTTTCTCTTTTAAATAAGTGAAGAAAAGATTTTTAAAGGTGATTGTTAGAGAAAGTGATTTAGAGAAAAAAAAATAACTTTAATTATTATTTTAATGGTATGCTAATATTTTTTTCAATTGTCGGTAGGGGTTGTAAACGAAAATGAAAAAATGTAGCTTTTGAGGCCGGGATTTTTTTTTTTTTTTTTTTTTTTTTTTTAGTAGAATGGCTAAGATTATTGTAATTTCTTCTATTCCAGATATGCCTGCATTTGACTAGAATCTTTTTACTGATCCAGATTATGAATTGTATTTTAGTTAAACTTCTTTTAGTTAGTAAATTAAAGCATTCAAATTATTATACATTTATTCTAAAAATCTTCACATCAACACATTATCTTTTAAAACTTTTTATACCCGTGATGTTTCGTAGTCTTTAATCAAGAGCACTTCTTCAGACGGCTAGGAATAAGCTTTATAAACCTATTATAAAGCTTATCCCTAACCGTCTGAAGAAGTGCTCTTGATTAAAGAGTACGAAATATCACGGATATAAAAGGTTTTTAAAGGTAACGTGTTGATGTGAAGATTTTTAGAATATTAACGTGAAATTCAATTTTTTTTTAATATTATACAATTAATTAGATCAATAAAAAAACCGCTGCTGCGCTAAATGTTTAAAATGTGTTGACGAGTTCAAAAGTAATACACGAATCTTGCAACGCGGTTTGCGTATCCTTCCTCCCTTCAGTAGCACACCCAACCCAAATGGGCACGAAATCTTTATTCAGACACATTAGGCACACGTCTGTTGGGGAACGTTGTTCACGATACAATCGTACAGCGGCTCATCCGTTTCCGTTTGCTGCCCCATAGACTAGGCTCTGCCCTCTCAGCATTAGTGAAGCGATACATCGTACTCGTACAAAGTCAACGTCTCAAATGACGAAGGCTCACATTGCCCAACTAATGTGCTGCCAAACAGCGCCCTCTAGCACATTCGGATTAGGTTTGTGGGCGTACGTCTTACTAATGAATACGGTTTGTTTTTGCAATCCTGATCTACCTTTTGAATCACCATATATATAAATATACCACCATACATCACCATAAATACAGTATATATTTAACAAGCTGTAGGCAGTAAGGTTAAGGTCCTGACTCAAGCAATTAAGGCGACTGCAAATCTTTTATTTCTTTTATACAGGCTATTTCTTTTTCCAATGCTCCTAACATTCTGAAAATTCATTTATGAACTATTCATTTATATGGAATTTATACCTTTTTGTTTTTAATTTTCAAAATATTCTGTAATAAATTAAATTAAAATTCAAAAAAGTCAATTTTTGGGTGTTTTCGAGATTGTTTCAATCTAAAAAAAACTTGACGAAAACCTGAAATGATAAATAATTTGTAAAAATAATGATTTATTTAAAATATTAATTAAAATAATTAACTGATTTAAAATATTTAGTTTTAAGTAATAGCTAATTTTTAAGAAATAAAAACTGAGTTTTTTTTGTTTTTTTTTTTAATTTCAGATTAAATTACGTTTTGTTTTACGTGCTACCATAATAAAAAATATTTTCATTAGAAGCTTTCTGAATACCATGCAAATTCATTTGATGCTATTAGTTTCCCAAAATCAATTTGTTTTGAAATGGACTTTAATAGAATTAACAATTTTAATTTACTTAATTACAGAATATTTTGAAAATTAAAAACAAGAAAATTAAAATCCCAGCTGCTTCAAAAGTTCAAATTGAAATTTTCAAAATTTTAGGTGCATTGGGTAAAGAAATTTATAAAAGGTTTGCAGTCACCTGAATTGATTGAGTCAGGACCTTAAATATGAAAATGTGATGTAAATTAGTGCGTTATCTTTTAAATTACCTGTGCCCTAACATATATGAAATTTAGTAAGATTATATACCCTTTTTGAGGATATTAAATTCCATGTATTGTCCTCAAAATGAAAGGTGGCCGGCGGGAGTTTGAACTGCGCAGCCTTTCTGGTAGCTGATCAATTATGTTTTCGTGTCACAATGTATGACGTAGTCTGTTTTCACTGAGAAAGACATGTTGATAACGCCAAATTAAAACTTCTCTCGACTATTTAGCGTTATTTCAATACCAGTTGCTAACAATAAGTATTTATATAAATAAATAAATATTTATTATTTATAAATACAATGCTCTTTTGCAAAGTAACAAGCGTTTACCGTAATGGCGGCGTCCTGTTCATAAAAATCAGACGGAAGTGCCTGACCCGACTAATCGATGATACATGCGCAGATCTCACAAAAACAGGGCGGCCATCTCTCATTTGGAGTAAGCTACTGTATCATTGTTTAGAGCTAGATATGGCGCTGATTCTAAAACACCCATGAACAGTGGCTACAGATACCGGAATCTAATCATGGCTGGACAGTTCTCAAATAAAAAGACCGATGTTGATAACTTTTCTATTGGTTGTTTATGTTTCGTTGCTTTGACTCTTGGAATGGTCCTATCTATTCCAAAGTCTAATAAGACCTAGATGTTTGGTGCAGATCGACCAATTACTTTTCGAATCGCGCGCACAAGATTCAAAACAGACTTCCTCTTTCTCTCTTAACACACATACACATCTCTCCACTGAAAGGGAGCACTTAAAAACCAATCTGCGGATACGAAGTTTGTACAATGTATTAACAGTGCACAATCCAATTTTATAAATTGACTGTAATTTTTATTTTATCGATTTTCAGAAATACTGAATTATTTTGACGACAAAATTGGTAATTAACGGCTGCCTCCTCACTAATGAACGAAAAAATGAAACTTTAATTCCGTCAGGAAGTTTTCCTAAATAAAATATTTCTTAACGGGTACTGCTAAAAGCTTTGCTCTCATCCTTCTAATGTAAAACTTCTCCAAATTCAAACTAAAATTACGAAAAATACGAGAAATCAAAATTTGAACAGAAACGAATGTATGGAAATTAACGAAAGATTTGTAAATTTACCTGAAGAAACGATAAATTTAAATTCAAACCAAACATAAAATTTGAAGAACTAATAAATTAACATAAAGAGTATTAGTATCAATTATTATTAATTCATTATTAGTTTTATTGTTTATCGTAATGTATTTAATAATATGATCTTTAAATTATCAATTATTATTAGTAAATTATTGGTTTATTGTTGTCTGTATGTAAGTTATGATGTATTCAAAAATGTAGGCCTGAAATCTGGCTATTTTGAGTAGGGATATGACTGCCACGTCATCACAAGTCGACGCATGCGCTCTTATTATTGTATTAGTTTAGATATTTTGTTAAATTAATGCTCGTTATCCTGTTTTGTTATTTTTTAGTTATTATTTCATCATATAACTTGATAAAGGAAAGTCGAATTTTTCTTTCCGAAAATTTGCATATAAAGAATATTTTAAATATTTATGTTTTAAGTGTGATGAGATGTTATTTAAAAACTAAAATTACATCACAATTGGTTAAATTGCGGAGAGCCAACACACAAGGCTAGTTAAAAAAACTCTTGTATACAATTAAAAAGTTCACAACCGGTTTCGCCTCCAATGCGAGGCTTTGACGAGTGACAAAGCTGCTGACATGATTTATTGGTTGAGGTGCAAAAGGACATAACATCTGGGCTCTTTAAAAGAAGTTCATCTTACAATATGCGTACAATCACCAAAATTTAATGAGATCATTGCTGTAAGATTAAACTCTTAAATATGAAATACGAAGTATTCTTTGGGTTTAGTTTTGGCTCTTACTTAAAAGTGGCCCAAAAGATGAATTTGCTTGTCTGTATCAAAATTTAACAAGGTTTTCGAGATATCGAGAATATACTTTGCAATTGAAGATATTGAAAAGTGACTAGTGCTACGAAGCTGTAATTTATTAGAAATTAAAAATTTGTTTGTTTCGGTTTAAGAGCAAATGGCGCTTTTGTTATTGCATTTCTTATGTCTTTTTTCCAAGTTTTTAATAAACGAAAAAGAATCTTTCTTTTTTTTTAAAGTTTTGATTACTCCAAACACCGAAGAGGAGGACTCTGGGATTTTGCCGGACTACTATGACGATGATGATTTAAGCGAGAATGCTTATAATCCGTTAGATTTTTTCATAAAAAGCACTCGCTATAGTGAATCATTACATTTGAATTACAGATATTTTAAAAAACTATATTACCTCGCTATAATGATCTATTCCATTTGAACAGCACCTTCTGAAAAATTGCACCTAATTGTCCAAAAGTTGTTACAAGTAAATTGGGATAATTACCAATGATTAAAAATTAATTAAAACCAAATTAAATTACAATTGTAAAAATGCCTGTGTCGGGAATCGAACCTGAGCCAGTGGATCACGTTTATTACCGTTAGACCACTCGACTATTTACGTTCAGATCTAAATATTTCTACTTTGTATTTAAATTCAGTTAAAATTTACTATTCAAGCTTAATTTATAATAATCAAAGTCTCCATTGATAAGTATGAACTCCGTGCTGATGAAGTCGCTACGGAAGCGTGTAAGATCGAGTTTTACAGCTTCTTATTCATTGGCAGTCTATCTTCTAGTAGCATTGCTGGTTTAAATTTCCTGATAAAACGGCCTTTGGGCTCCCTTGTATCGGTATGTGTGGGTATGAAACGCTCTACACAGCCCACACCGGATGTCGGGGTCCCATGAGACTCCTGGAATTCGGGGGGGGGGGGGAATCCTACTTCTGGTCCCTGTCACTTCCGTTTTTAGGATCAGGAAAATAGTGGCAATTGCGCAAAATTGGGATTTTTCTATTCAGTAATCGACCGTGCTGTCTAAAAGTGCTAAATGAGCGTAATGTGAGCATCACTTGAAATTGTGTCAGGCTCCTGCATAACAGTGGCTTGAATAAGTTTTGCGCATAAATCAATAGTGGTGTCATTTTTAAGAACACAAATTTGATAGATCCAAAATTGTGTGGATTCTCTTGGTTTTGTATTTATCACAAAAATTAAATTGTTTGTTTATTTGTTTGTTTGTTTGTTTTTTCGTGTAAATTATCATCACAGTGTTTATCAAAGGGCGTATTTGGACTGGAATAAAAACGCAGAAAAAACAATTGGACTGGCAGAATAATTGATCAAATCATCGTTACCAACTTTGCTGAACTTTGTAAGACAACTGCAAGGCTGCTAAGCTGTCGCGCCACCGAGCGACGAAAAAGTTAAATCGATTGGCAGATGTCGTATCCTTACAGGATGATGATCTTTTGTTTTCTTCGACGTAGAACGGAAGGAAAGAAGTGGTGGTTTTTCCCGATTTCCTTCCACGGGTCAAAAAAAAAAAAAGAATGATGAAGGAAGAAAATACGAGAAAGTCAGTTTCCCGGAAGAAGAGGAATGAAAGGAAAAGAAAAAAAAAAGAACAAATGGTTAATGGTGCCTTTATTTAGTTCAATACTCCAGTATTTCTCAACCTTTTTCGTTTTTCAACGGCGCACTTTTATATTTGCCATATTCCACAGCACACCAAGCTGTTTTCAATGCTTTTGCTGTTACAGAGTAAATCATTTGGAAAAAATAATTAAGTCTATCTTTGAATGATATCTCACTATCCATTTGAATATTTTGTTCTTTGATTTGTTGGGTTTAATGTTTCTGAAACGCTGAACGGATTTCAGTAAAATTATTCAGTTTACTTAAAGCCCCGCGAACACCATTCAACTTTGCACCAACTTAGTCGGTCGATTTTGACGTTACGAGTTGGTAGAGACAGTTTTGAGCCCGTTTTTCAGCGACTTGGCACCAACTCGGGAAGTTGGTTGGCAATCGGTCGAATTACCCAATCACAGGGCAGCGTTGGAACACACAGTCGTGACGTCACGCCCCTGGAAAGAAATGGCGTCTAAAACGATGTACACCTATTCGAGTCGAAGACAAGCGCATACACAATGAATATCAGAGTATTGCGAGTTTTTTTCATGCATAAATAAAGTTTTTACTGAAATGCATTAATTTTATGCGGCAGAATTTATCAGAGAGGTTTCAAAACCTCGATTTTTTTCGGATTTTCCACAGCTGCTGGGGGAAACGCATTGCATTAAGGGATTGCTGCAATCACGGCCGACTTCATTTGCGAGTTGGATGGTGTTCGGGGCTGACAAAAAGTTGGCGGACTCGAAGTTGGCCGGCTAAGTTGGTGCAAAGGTGGATGGTATTCGCGGGGCTTAAGATCCAGCTGACGCTTACTTTGGTTGCTATCCCTCCCATTCTTCAAAAATGACTCCAAAGTCCCAGCCCACTATTAAACGGCTGGGCTAATTTCTTTAAAATTTGATAGGATGCTTTTTTATTTCTGACGTAAAATAAGAGTACGGTTATTTTGGTCTCTCCCTAACACTGCCCCGCCCCCTCCCCGATCTACAGGGTGATTCCAAAAGGTGGGTCAAAAATTAAGCCGTAGGTTCTTTTACTGAAACCAAACAAAAAAGTTCCTAAAAACATGGGTCCGGAAATGAATACCTAACGAGAAAAACGTTTTGTAGCATTATTCAATGTAGGTGCGTGTGTTTCTTGTTTTGTGTTGTTGGTACAGTATGATGCCAGCATAAGTATTGCAACTATTCATAAAATGAAACACAAATAAGCAAAATAGGGAACGAATGATTTAATTAAACGGTGTTGAAAACCAAAAACAAACAATTAATGGATACAGAAATGAATAGTTTCATATAAAATGTAGTTTGCAGTAAACATTGTATTTCTATAAGACAACACAAATAACGGAAACGACTTAGAATTCGTCATAATAAACGCCAACAAAACAAAACAGTGAATATTTACAATACATTTTCTCGCATCATATTGTGCCAATAACACAAAACAAGAAACAAACACACCTACATTGAATAATGATTCAATACTTTTTCTCGAAAACTATTCATTTTCGGACCCTTGTATACAGGGTCTTTTTTATTTGTTTTGATGAGTAGAATGTATGGCTCAAGTTTTGACCCAGCTTTTGGAATCACCCTATATAAATTGATGCGTATTCAGTCCCAACTATGGGCTTTTAACTGAGCGTATATCGGGTAATATCTAAAAACAACAAATAGAGGAGAAAAGTTTTTACGTTTCCTGCACATAATTAAACAAGAGGAACGAAGCCGGCACACCTGCTTGATAAAAATTTAAAAATCTACTACACTTTAAAATTACAACCTATGTTTCGTTTTAAATCAAAACCATTCTCAAGTACATGGGACACAATTCCACAAAAGAAAAAAGACTTCGATCCTGGTTATTTAATCTAAATACAATCTGAACTATTTTTTTTTTAGATGATTCGAAAAGGGAATTAATACTTTTACTAACCTTCATTGTTAGAATAAACACAATTTATTTTAAATTTGTGGTTGCCCAGATTATTTATTAAGACTGAGCCTAAGGCTTAATTTGGAAATTTTGCACTCTTTGAGAATTTTATTGCGAAACACTTCTTAAGAAACTCTACACCTACACCTGAGTTCCCTTTTCATTCTGCGCAAAATCCCAGCTCCTTATGCAACCACCAACGAAAAATAAAAAATAGATCACTATTTCCTGGCAGAGGAAAGATTCGTTATACAGAAGTTTTAGCAATATAAGTGTGTGCAAATATCATTAACAACAGAATCATTCCGAATAAAAAAGAAAATATTTTTTATTTTTTAGAAAATTTTTCATTTTTTGCAGAGGAAATAAGCTTAAATAATATGGAGGGATTTCTCCTTAATAACAGAGATTTCTTTGAAATAACGTTCTTTTAGGGATTAATTTCATAAGCATGTTATTTTTTATTAATAAATTTCATAATTTAGCTTTCATTTTATTGGCATTATCTGACTGCGAAATCTCCTTGTTCCATACTTGAACATATTTCTTCTTTACAAGATTATTTAACGTGCCATTTTATTAAATATTATATATGCCTACTACATTGGCACTTGAAAGGTATGTGAAATTAGTTACCTAAATAATGCACGAGACGTTTCGGAACTTCATTACAGGTTCCTTCTTCTAGTCTGGGTCTCCCTTATCTTTGAAGTTTGTCTTTTTGATGGAACATGTCGGCTGTTC
>JAFIDM010000005.1:13819320-13845990 GCA_023159025.1 Thereuonema tuberculata | reverse complement strand
ATATCTATTTTGAATTATTTCGGCACGTTAAACTTCTTTATTTATAAACATTATGTATTGATTACAATTTTGACAAGCGCAGTTGCCTTAAGGGGGAATCCTGTCATGTGGTTAAAGTTTTGAAACTTTGTATAATAGATGGTAAACCATTGTTATTTTTATTTTTAAAATATATTTTGATTTACATTTTGGGAATTATTATAAAAACTACTAAGTTGGACAAAAAAATTATTTCTTGTTTTCGAAATACTTTACGGAAATTTCTGCATATCTTCGTGAATCACCCTGTGTATAAATATATATATATAGTCGTAAAAATGATAAAATGAAAATGTTACATTTGTATTCCAATGATAAGATCCAGAGAATGCAAATACAGTAAAACCCCGTTATTACGCTCGTCAAAGGATCATGACATACAAGCGTAATAAGCGGGATAGCGTAATAAGCGCTATGTGATGGGGAAAGATTTGGACACCATTTTACAGGTGTCATACTTGATTCTGCAGTAGATATAGTGCAAATATGAGGTTATTCCTACTTAAAAAAAAAATCTTTGATTGTGGTTTGCCGTGTGTGTGTGCTACTGTTATGAATTATGACATTTTTCAACAACCCTTCGCTTGCATCGGTAATTGTATCCCTGTTTTTCATTATTGTTCGCAGACTGGACGAGGGAATTCCTAGAGATTCTGCGAAATCTTCTGACTTCTGTAGAATTCTCGTCGTACTTACGGAGAATTTGCAATTTTTCACTTATAGAAAGGGATTTCCGCTTCGACATTTTGCACAACTCTATCACAGACCCGCACTTCAAAGAGTTCAAAGATTCCCTCCTACCAGGGAAGAAAAAATAAAAAGAATCATTACAGTGTTATATTTCTTTTCGATACAAAATTTCCGATATAAAAAAAGCGCTACAAGCAGGATTTGAAGCGTTATAAGAGGGTAAAAGTATACAGAGTTACATAGAAAATTCCAGGGACCGTATAAAAGGAGCGTAAAGAACGGGATAGTGCTATAAGCAGGAGCGTAATAACGGGGTTTTACTGTACTGGAAAATTTCCATTTAGCGAAGAAACAATAATAATTCCTATTAAATTATGTAAATAGGATTAATTTTATTTGGATCAAAACGCTAGCAGTGGATTAACTACAATATCGTATCGTTTCAAACGGTGAGATGTTATTAGAAACAAGATAGAAAACCATTGTTCACTTATTCCAGTTTTTTCTCATTTTATTTTTTTTCGCCTAATCGAACTAATTTCTCTACAAGGACTAAAAAGATATCAAATATCAAAAGTTAAATCGTTACTAGTCCTCGAATATGCATACCAAGTTCCAAGAAGATCACGCAGGAGTTCAAAAGTTATTAGTGGGAAGCGCACACACACACACAAAAAGATTTGATAAAGCTCATATTCCTCTTGGGAATACCATATATGCTCCAATAGAGGCCCCGGCGTTTATTTGCAAAACTAGCCTCGGCTCCCGACGCTTAATAGAGACCGGCTGCTATTAGAGGCCGGCATTATTAACTAAAACCTTCAGAACCCAATATTTTTACACATAAATACCGGCTAATATTACAAACAGCTACTTTATTTGAATTTCACTTGCTACATAAGACTGTTAACGATAAATGGCAATGTCTTTCTGTACCTTTCGATGCTATTCGTCGTCCCAATCCGCCTCACCGGCGGCCGCCTCACCGGAAGTATCTTTCGCGTATTCCATCGCGCGAATCTTAAAGGCAATGTCAAATGACTGTTTCGGCGGCATTTTGTAAGGCAATGTACCGTAAGGTATTATGCCCGACTATAAAGATAAGGACGCTTACACTAGTACCGGTAGGCAAATATCAAAGACCCGGCTACTATTTGGCTGTGTCCCCTCTGCAGCCCGGCGCTTATTAGAGACCGGCGACAATAAGAGGCTCGGCGTTTATTGGAGCATATACGGTACTCTTTAAAAAATAGGCAGCATTTGAAGGAAAGAAGACTTCGAATTCTTCAGAAGATCTACAAACATTAACTTCCGATCAAAAATACAAAAAAAATAACACAGTTCAAGCTTCTTAAACAAATTTTCTGGAAATCAAAATTCATAAAAAGATAATGAGACGAAGGAGCAAGAAGAAATAAAAATACCTTCCAGAAAATTTGTTTAAGAAGCTTGAAGTGTTTTTTTTTTGTTTATTTCATTTTTGTTTTTGATCGGAGAGTTAATATAGTTTGTAGATCTTCTGAAGAAGTTGCAGGTTGTATTTATTTTATTCTGTTTTGTGGCGCACAAGCTTCTAATCAATTATTCTATTGGCATTGCTTTCATTTTTAAATACGCGGTGCTGTTGATTTCCAGAAAGTCAAATAATTTACAGACTTCTAACCAAAAGTAAAAATAAATATTTTCGATCATCTTAATATTTATTTTACTCTTGGTTAGAAGTTTCTTTTCGAACATTTTAAGAAATCAACCGCTTTTTTAGAGAAGGTTTTCAATAATCTGTATAGCAGAAACTAGCCTCAGTTCACAAAACTTTTACCTTAAAAATAATAGCTCGAGCATTTTTGTTAACTTTTTACGTTGAAACTAATACATTCCTGAGTCAGTGTGTGTAAAGCCTTCCACAACCCAAACAGGGAGTTGGGAGCTCCGTGAGCCAAACCTCCTTGACTGCCTGCGGCCCGGAGGTTTGGAGATAAATCCTAACACATCATCTACGTTACTTCCGGTTTTAGGGGTCTATTTTTGGAACTTAAAATTAAGTAGTAAACGTTGTATTGCAGAGAACGCAGTATGATTATAAAATCGCCAGAAAAATAAAACTGTAATAAAACTATCCTCTCGACTTACAAGGAAACCTTAAAAATTCAGATTGTGATCTATAGAAATCGTGATCCGGCAGAGAACCTTTGTACTCGACGTGCATGAGCAATGGTGCGTGTTTGTTTGCTGCTGTTAGTCCAATGGGGACATGCGCTTTATCATCCTGAGATAAATAAATAATTTTATCTGGACCGAGAACTGAAGCTACTGTCTTTAGAGACCTTATTGAAGACACACAAAAATACTGGTCTGATTGTGCCTTATGATGATAGGCTTCTGGGCGGCTGAGCTTTACGTGCCTCTTCGCCTCGGACGTATTAAATTTCCTGGGGAGCAGGCGAATGTATGTGCCACTTCTAGATGTACTGAATCCGAGTTCTAGTAACTTCGCGTGTAGATCAGATAGGGTGTGGCAGGTGCGAACAACTTCACATCGTCGGCGTTCTTCGGGAGAAGCACCGAATATAGCTACGTCTACGATGGCCTTAAGAAGTTCTGATTGTTGCTCCTCCAAGCGCGGACGTCTAGGGACAGATCGAAGTTTCATTGATTTTGCTGCTTCCAGATTCTGAGAGTAAAATTCTTGCAGTTTACTTTTATAAAATTCCCTGTTTGTTTGTTTTTTGAATAAGCAGTCTGCATTTGTTTCTTTTTATGCGTTTTTTCACATTGATCAATTTCCCGTCTTAGCTCTACTACCATTTAATGCTCCGTGCCGTCAGCAATTTTTGCGACGCTCTGTAAGATCAAGTTTCGTTCGAAGCTGAGAAATTTTCTCTTAAGCGCGTCTTGAGCCGGAGTATGGCGTTTGGGAGGTGTCGACTTCATTTTCGTCATCGCTAATTTGAATAGGTGGAATTTTCCGTTTTTTAGAACCTAAAAATTGAGAAAATGGAAAATTTGAGACACTGTGGTATGAGACACTGTGACGAGAAAATGTTACATAGCTACTCCAACCAGTCACCCTATATTAAACGTCGATGTAGAAATGTATCAGGAAACAAATTCGACTTACATGAAGGATCCTCTTCATTATTATCATCTATGTGTGCAAGATCAGCTGGCGCAGATGTTAAAGGATGTTCTTCAGTAGAAGATGACGCAGAGGTCGTAGCATGATCTACATTTAAACTACTTGACGAAGAATCTTTCCCCTGTAATCGAAATTCGTAAAATGACAGTAATAAATCACTAATTTGATTTGTTATTTATTTAGTATGTCTTGTGTGCAAATATATAACTAGAATCACGTTTCAACATCTTTAACTTTGTATAGCTCTACGGAATACGTTAAAAATTGCTTTTCAAATTATCGTACAAAAATGTTACACAACGGTACTACTCCAGGCAGACCCTTCACAACGAATTTTCAGAGGTTTTTTTCTTCGAAACCCTAAGAAAATTGACTTTTCACTGATATAATGTCATTGAATCTTTACTTGACTCAATGAGCGTGATATAAGACAATATTGTTTGTGCCTTCCTCTGAACCGTGTCATTCCGTAGCTTTTCAATCTCTTGATTTATATAATCACTTTAGAGCATTCTGATCGGTGAACTTCAGCTTTGCCTCCTTCCAAAAACGATTAACTTTTTGCTGGAACGTTTGTTTCGTCTTGTCGGCATGCCGCTTAACATACGCATTGTAAAAGTTTTGACACAAATTCACGTTGCATAATGGCGGATATCACGACTGATTGACACACAGTGATTCCAACCGAATGAACTCCCCCAATGAAATCTGACGCTTGCGCGGGGCTTCAAGCAACAATGTTTCAAATCGGAGAAGAATATTACAAAATGTTACGTAATCTACACAGTACGCAGTACGTATATTCTCTGAATGAAAAAGTTGACGTGAGATTTTCTTTGACCCACCCTTTAAATGAGATTTGGTGAGATTTTGTCGGACCCCCCACCCCCACCCCATTTTGAGCTCACGTAATTAATAGACGCCCCCTAAGAACTTAAAATTAAGCTTTCCTTAAAATATGATTTTTATTTTATTAAATTTATTTTATTTTTATTAAACTCTTAAGCTACGCGAACACCATGCAATTTCAGCAACTTTAGTCGTCCGACTTCGAGTTGGCCAACTTTTGTCAAACCCCGCACACCATGCAACACGCAAATGAGTCGGCCGTGATAGAAGGAATCCCATAATGCAATGCGTTTCCCACAGCCGATGTGGAAAATCCGAAAAAATCGAGGACTTAAAACCTCTCTGATAAATTCTGCCGCATACAATTACTGCATTTCAGTATAAACTTTATTTCTGCATGAAAGAAACTCGCAATAATCTGATATTAATTGTTTACGCGCTTGTCTTCGAATCGAATCGGCGAATATAATTTTCGACGCCATTTCTTCCATGGGCGTGACCTCACGACTGACGTGTTCCAACGCTGCCCTGTGATTGGGTAATTCCCAGAGACGATGCAACTTTTCGAATTGCAGGTGTACGAACAACTCGAGTCGGATGACAAGAGTTGCAGCCAAGTTTCATAAAAACGGGCTCAAGACTGTCTATATCAACTCGTGACGTTAAACTCGGACGACTAAATTGCTGAAAAATTGCATGGTGTTCGCGGGGCTTTAAAAATTGCAAATGCGAAGACACTACGTTTATTTCAAATTCTAATATCTTCTCAACAGAAATTTTTAGTTTTTGGAAAACCTGCAATATTTACTTGAATTACATAAATCGGATTAACTTCAGTCGTATCAAAATCCCCAGTATTAGATTAACAAAAGGAATTACTATTCAGACGTTATTCAGATTAAGACAGTGAGATATTGATATTAACAGAAATAGAGTTAGAATCCATTGTTTACATTCCAATGCTTATTTTGTGGAAATTTGTTTTCGCCTTCTAGCGCTCATTTCTCGACAAGAATTCAGTTGGAAAATGTTTCAGACATAACAGTTCGATCGTCCCTAGTCCTCGAATATGCATACCAAGTTTGAAGAAGACCCATCAAGCGGTTGAGAAGTTATTAGCGAGGAAACACACACACATACAAAAAGATTTTCTGAAGCCCATAGTCCTCTTGGGAATACTCTTAAAAAAGAGGCAGCATTTGAAGGAAAGTAGACGTCGAGTTCTTTTAATGTGTTTCTCTTGCTCCGTCTCATTATCTTTTTATGAATTTTGATTTCCAGAAAATTTGTTTAAGAAGCTTGAACCGCGTTGTTTGTGATCGGAGAGTTGATGTTTGTGATCTTTTGAAGAAGTTGCATCGTGTGTTTATTTTGTTCTGTTTTGTGGCGCACGAGCTTCTAATTAGTTATTCTATTAAGCGGTGTTTTTAACTAAATTGTTAATGGCGCAAGAGAAATAAGGTATGAACAATTCGTTTACAGGAAGATTAACACAAACATAGAAAAGAACTAAACCCACAACAAGTTTCGAACATAGGTTCAGACATATCAACTTCTTGCATCTTTATCCACGCAAGTATAAACTTCTCTTAAAAGTAATTATACAGAAAACTATTCTATATTCATTAAGCATTAACCTATTCCTACGATAAAGATCTATTAACCACCTATTACTATTGTCCTCAAAATGAAAGATGACCGGCGGAAGTTTGAGAACTGCGCAGCCCTCCCGGTAGCTGATCAATTATGTTTTCCTGTCACAATGGACGCCCGTCGTCTGTTTTCACTGAGAAAGACATGTTGATAACGCCAAATTAAAACTTCTCTCGACTATTTACCGTTATTTCAATACCAGTTGCTAACAATAAGTATTTATATAAATAAATAAATATATATTATTTATAAATACAATGCTCTTTTGCAAAGTAACAAGCCTTTACCGTAATGGCTACGTCCGTTGATAAACTCATACGGAAGTGCCTGACCAGAGTAATCGATGATACATGCGCAGATCTCACAAAAACAGGGCGGCCATCATTCACTGGGAGCACAATAGTGATGTCCGAAGACGACAAGGCCTGTACAGTAATACCTTTAGATACGAATGCCCCAACATACGATTTTCTTGCTACACGACGAAAATTTCCATGTAATTTACGCCTCGAAATACGATGATATTTTTGAGATACGAATAGCTAGTACAGCTAGATGTTGTGGATCTGGTCCAGAAGCATGCAGAAGAACTCACGACGGAGGAGCTGAAGAAGTTACAAGAGATGACGCACTCAGAGGTGATGCAGGAACTCAGCAGTGAGGAGGAGGTGCTGTCTTCGTATCACTGGAACAAATAAATTCTATTTCCATTAATTTCTATGGGAAAAATTGATTTGATATACGCTTTTTTTGATATACAACGATCGTCACGGAACGAATTAAATTCGTATGTCGAGGTACCACTGTATGTAATAGATTTTGACACCATTTTGGGAGATGAAAGTCCACACGAAGTACTTCAAAAAGATATGAAGGTTTCCGGACCAATTCTCCACGGATCTTTCACTTTTTATTTCCTGTGCTATAAATGCCAGAAATTCGGTAGTTCTGTTGTTGTGGTCGGCGATAGCTCAGATGATAGCGTTACGGAATTAAGTGGTGAAAATACAAGCATCGATTCCGCTTAGTATTTTGTTGTATTTTTTATTTTAATTATTTTTCGTAATCCGCAGATACACTGACTGCTCAGTCAATCGAAAGCGGACATCTGCCGTAGTGGAACAACCCTTGCACATTCGGGCAGTAATTTGAATATATTCATTACAAAACCACACGATCATGTGTAGTTGGAGTCATTTGGTATCTAACCACGTGCTGAGGTAAAATGTTACCATCAAAGCAGCTGAGCGATTTTCAACGTAGAGTAGTCGTAAGCTGCCACATTTGTGGCCATTGTGTGCGAGCCATAGGAGCAATATTGAACCTGTCAAAGTCGACCGTGGGTGCTGTTATCAAGAAGTGGAAACACGAGGTCAAGGAGGTGGTCGAGCCCGCATGCTAACCGATAGAGACAGGAGGGCCCTGAAGCGGTTGGTACGGCAGAACAGGGCTGTTCCAGCGGAACAACGGCGGCAGGACTTCCAGCAGGCAAACGGAAACAACTGTCAGTACCATGGAGAGCTCCATGCCTTATGGCACACCGGTCGGGCTGCTGCCCACAAGCCTAACATCATCCCTGTAAACGCCCAGCGTCGCGTCGTGTGGCCTGGTGTAAAGAGCGACAGTCTTGGTCGATGGACCGCTGGAAGAGCATTATTTGGAGCGAATCACGCCTCACACTACCGATCGGATGGGCGCACGTGGGTGAGGACCGGCTGCTACCTGAGTGTGAAATCCCAACAGTGAAGTTTGGCGGTGAGCGGTGATGGTGTGGTCGTGTTTCTCCTGGTTTGGACGTGTTCCGTTGGTTGTGATCGACGGGAACATGGCATCCACGCAGGATCTGGACATTCTAGACAATTTCATGCTTCCTACGTTGTGGTCGCAGTTCGGTGAAGGGTCATTTGTGTTCCAGCACGACAATGCGTCGTGCCATAAGGCCCGTGTTGTCAGCGCCTGGATTCCGGAGAATAATGTTCAGGAACTTAAGTGGCCCTCCCAGAGTCCGGACCTCAACCCTATTGAACGTCTGTGGATGAATTGGAGCGCCGGATTCGTGCGCGTCCGGTGCGTCCGCAAACACGCATCCAACTTTTGCAGGCTTTGAAGGAGGAGTGGGCAAAAATACCGGCTTTGTAGAAACATAACATACACTGATAAAACTCATATACAAAATATTTAATAGCACTATTTCGTCTTCTCTAAGCGAGAAAACTTCTTCAGACTAAGGAGGACAGGGAAAGTACATCCCTCTTTCTCTAAATTCATATACGTAAAGAATATCATTTTTTAAGAAAGAACAAACTTTAAACAATTTATACGATAAATATGTTTTCCGTGAATACGATAATTGCATTCTGAATACAATAATTATAGTAATTTGTCTTCCATGAATACAATAATTGCATCTTGAATATTATTATTATAGTAATCTATATACGTATAAGTCTTCCGTGAATACAATAGTTGCTTCGTGAATAATAAAGTTAATTTACTATCATTAAAACAACTGGATTCAAAGAATTTTACAACAATATTTCTATATTTCGAATACATCAAACTTATTAAAAGTGAAACCAGTAACGTTCAAAACTTCAAAGCCTACTAAAAAAAAAAAAAAGCAATTATTCAAAATTACATAAAAAAGAATAGTAGAAAATACTGAAAATAAAAAATTATTAAAAAGTAAAATTAAATTAAATGATTATCCTTAAAAAAAAAAAATTTGTAAAGAAAATAATTAACAAATTTTTTTAAAGAAAGGTCAAAAGAGAAATGAAAAGAAAGAACAAAAAAAGAAAACGTTTACAAAAATAAAATGAAATTTATATTTAGTATGTTTGGTCCCCTTTTTAGAATTCGATCAAAACTGCACATGGATATCGGGAAATTTATTTCGGGTGTATTCACGATGCATTAATGGTGAAGCTTTTAAAACAATAATCATGGTGTTCTTGAACAGCCTATTTAAGAAAAGACAGTTTTGTGTCTTATCGATGGCCCACCGAAGAAAACGTGAATTTCAGAAGAAGCTGCGAAACTACTAGGTCGATTTTAGTGATTCATCTTATCATAAAACATTGTTAAGTGAGCAAACTTTCTCAAAGAGAACAATTAGTATCTAACCCCGTCACAATAACGTCAGAAAATCCAGAGCAATCGCCACTTCGCTTTATGGTAAATAAGGATAACATCCACTACTTTCATTAACTTCATTCCTATCCCCTTCAAAATGCAGCAATTTCAGTAAATATCACTACGATGTGTAGTGAAATACGCAGTAAATTAGAACATACGTGACATAAGGGGACGTCCATTAATTACGTGAGGTCAAAAGGGGGGGTCAACGAAAATCTCAAGTAAACTTTTTTATTCAGAGAACATATATATTATAGCAAGATTTCTTTTTTTATTTTTTTTATTTTTTTTTTTTTTTTTGGTTGTTAAAGCAAGATTTCCGGGTTGTTTTTTTTTATGTTTTGTTTGGTTGTTAAAGCAAGGTTTCCGGTTTTTTTTGTTTGTTTGTTTGTTTGGTTGTTAAAGCAAGATTTTCGTTATATTTTTTTTGGTTGTTAAAATTTTTGAAATTTCACCAAGGGCGAGGGGGGGGGGTCCAAATTTTTTAAAAAACACCTCACGTAATTAATGGACGTCCCCTAATCAGTAAAATAGGAAACTTTGCTTTCTAATCTGACTATTTATTCAGGATTTTTTGGATTAAATGAGAACGGTAGCATGAATTAAGCACGAGATCACCGACGTTTTACTGCGCTAAATTGTTTAAGGTTAAATTTTTATTTTGTTACTTTTCTATTTCATGAGAATCAAAGCCATTAGCGAAATATGCGAACAAGATAAAATGAACATCAACCATGAATACTTGAGTTTGTAATGAGTTGTTTTCTATTTGAGAGCCTCTGAAATTAAACTGTAATGGAAATTGAACCATCAGTTAAAGTTCGATTTAGAAGCTGAATGTTGTTGAAAACTATTAAAATCATAGCGAAATTAAATAAATCTACAATGATTAGTTGTGAGATGACTGCCCGTAGCTTAACTTCCTGGAATCTCGCAAATGTAACCGAAAAACAACATTTTATTATTCATAAATACAAAATTATATCAAGTAAAATAAATTAAAATGTTTTCGAAAACTCAAATCTCTTCATTTCAAATCAAAAACAAACATCGAAAACTTCTGTTGCAATCTATATTTAATCACTCTATTTCAATTTCTTTAAGCAATTAAACTTCTTCAGGTGATGGAAAACAGGAAAATGTTAATCCCTCTTCCTCAAAAATTCGTTAATACAATTAGAATTTCATCAGGAACAATCTGTAGACATACAGTAATAATCAGCAACAATTTATAGACGTATTGTCCGAGAATACAACAATTACAATAACTAGTATATATACTGGAAGGTGTTTTACGTTAACATGGAATGACTCATGTTATTCATTTCTCCGCTTGAGAACGAGGTGTAGATCACCTCGAAAGCGCTCGCATTTATTGTATTTGTATTTATGTATTAGAACTGTACATAACCCAGAACCTAGTCATTCCATAGTATATATACTGTTAACAGTTCTTTAAAAACAATGTTAGAATCATTGACAATTACAAAAATTTCTCTGTATTTTTAATACATTTTCAAACCTGCTAAAGGTGAATTTACTTTTAAGAAAAGTGAATTTACTTTTTTAATTTATCTTTATTTATGCATGGAAAATTGTTAATAATGCATGATTCGATCATATTAGACTTTTTTTCTCATCAACAAAATGAAATAAAATTTCAACTAACGGGTCTGGATTATAATGGTTAATTTTGCAATGATCAGCCCAGTCAGATATACCAGTTTTATCATTATTAAATGCTCTTAACTGTTCTAAAATACGTTCTTTTAAAGTCCTCCCAGTGCTTCCATAATATATTTTTCCGCAACCCCTACATTTTAATTTATATATTACCCCATAGTGCTCATATTGTCATTTATAATTTGATCTTTACTTTTCTTTATTAATTTGTTGTTTCTACAATATACCAATCTAAAGTTAGTTTTTTTACATATATCTTTAACTGATTTTTCTAATTTAATTCCCAATGACAATTTCATTACTTTATTGTATTCGGTTTTTTTTTGTTTTTTTTTTTCTTTGAAAAATCTATTTATTATATTGTTAACAAAATTTTCAGGGTAATTATTCAATTCAAAGGTTTTTCTCACTTTATTAATTTCACTTGCCCATAATGTTTTATTCTCTGTGTTTTCTATTATTCTTTTAACATAATTTTGTGCAATTGCTTTTTTTAGTAAAAATATTGTGTTCAGATCGGAAATTCAAGTCTTGATTACTTTTGAGTTCTTTTCAAAGTGTTATACTGTTATTTTCATTTATTAATAGTAAATCTAAAAAAGGTAATTTACCATTAATTTTCTCTTCCATAGTGAATTTTAACTTTTTATCTACCGAATTTACGTGATGGTAAAATTTAGAAAATTGTCGTTTTGTTCCCCTCCATGAAACTAATATGTCATCAGCGTATCCTTGAAACGACAATAAGCCCTATTTTTGGTTGGAAGTTGGCCGTTCCCAAAACTTTTTGAGGTGATGTTATTTTTTTTTTGGAGGGGTTGTTGGAGATTCCGAAATAAGTCCTATGTAAGCCCTTCTTCCTAACCTTCAGTTCTTTTTATTAATTAAAAAAAAGAACTGCATTTGTTTGTGTTTGTTTGTGTACGACCATAACAATTGAAGTTCGCACGCGCGTTACCAGGCAACAGGAGTATTGTTGCGTGGTCAAGTCACTGCGCAAATTTCCAACTAAATTTCAGAGTCAGTATTGTATTGCATACAGTTTTCACAATATTAACTGTAATTTAGTTTTAAGTTTTCAGTTTTTAATTTACCTCAAATCAATAACAATCATCGATGAACTTCTATTACAATCTATATTTAATCACTACATTTCGTTTTCTTTAAGCAAGAAATTCTAACTTCTTCAGATGATGGAGGACAGGATAATTTTATCCCTCTTCCTCAAAAATTCGTTAATACAATTAGAATTTCATCAGTAACAATCTGTAGACATATCGTAATAATCTGTAACAATTTATAGACCTATTGTCCGTGAATACATACGGGTCATTCCACGTCAAATCAGCAAATGCCTCTCAGGTGACCCTCTCCGATTTTAATGAAATTTGGCACAAAGATACCTTCACTCCTTGTATGAAAGCCTACCAAATATTATTGTCCTAACCTTAAACATTTCTGAGAAATAGCATTCAGAAGTAAGGTCTGCAATTTGTAACTGGTTTTCCATAAACTTTTCGGGCATTTTTAAAGCTGTATAAATAAAGAACAACTTGAGCCAGAAAAACAAGCTTTCTTAAACTATGTATATATATATATATATCACAGTAAATAATGCATTAAAATTAGTTTGAGTCTTTTAGTTTGCCTGAGATAGGCTTACAAAGTAGGCATTTTGTAATGTTATCGAAAGCAAAAGTGAAGTTTAATCCTTCATAGATTTTGAGAATAAAGCTGGATAAGTATGAAATTTTAAACAGGAACTCTTTAGGTACTTTCTGATACCGTAAAATAAAAATTAAGCAATTCTGTTAGTTATTTAAAAAAATATGAGGTTCTCAAATTGGTAGTAAAAACAAGTTGAAACGGTTTTAAAAAGCAACAACCTACTTTATTTATGAAGTCAACTTTAATAACATCTCTGTAGGGAAAATCTATTTTAATACAATATTAAATACAATATTTATGAATTTTCATTTTGATAGAAGCGTTAAAATTTTTTTATAACAGTTCTCTGATCCAATTCAAACATCAGTCCACTGTGACTTTGGGAGCTTCCAGATTTTGTTGTTGTTAGCCATTTAGCCGTGTCCGACTCTTGGCGATTCTATGGGTCATCTCTCGTCACTCTTTCCGATCTTGTGCTTTCCTTCTTAACTGCTCTTTACTTAGGCCTGTGATTGCTTTAATCGTGTCTATCCATGTGATCCTCGGTCGGCCACGCCTTCTTTTCCCATTCATCATTCCCAACATTATTGCATTCTCAAGTGAATCTGATCGTAGCACATGTTCAAAATATTTTAGCTGCATTCTTGCTATCTTCCCTCCAAGTGAAAATTTCAGGTTTTATGCGCATCAAAACCTCCCTGTTTGTAACCTTTTCTGTCCCTGGAATTCTTAAGAGTCGTCGCCAACACCACACTTCGAACCCATCTATTCTCCTCCAATCAGCTTTCTTCATTGTCCAACTTTCGCATCCATACAATATAACTGGAAACACTGGCATTGACTAGTCTGCGTTTAGTCGAAAGACCGATGTCCTTACTTTTCCACACTGTGTTCATGCTCAACATTGCTCTGTGGCCCAATGCGATTCGACGCTTAATTTCAGGACAACAGCCTTCATTTTCTATAAGAATGCGTCAATTCTCTAATTTTTCGAAGGGTATTGTTCAGTGCCTGATTAAGAAGCTTTTTCTGTAGTTGTGCGAATAGTTTTAAGAATACCGGGTGAGACATACCTTAATACCGAGGAATTTCGGAGTTAGGTCTCCTCTTCTGAATAATGTGATGAATAAAGAAGCTGTTTTTGCTGAAGCCAACTTTCTGTTCAAACGGACGAAATTATTCGTGGTTTTTCGGACACTGGGTTGAAGGATATCTTCTAAATCTTCATAATAAACCACTGCAGTTGATTAAAATTATTAACGTGTGCGATAAAATTTTTTTTAAAAAAAAAGTTTTGAAATAGCCAACACACTGAGTTTAAAATTTAAAAAACTATTTACAGTTAAAAAGTTCAAAATCGTTTCCTCCCGTTAACGGACCATCTTCAGTGAAAAGATGTTACAAGCGATACGAAAAGCTTTTCTCATCGGTTGTAATACGGCTAATGGCCAACCCTCCTGAAGAATATCGTGATGCATTGGTAGGATGTCTTATTTTGCCTTCAGTACATTATGAAGTTATTAAAGAGTGACGATCTAGAACCCACCAAACATCAATACAAAGTCATCAGTAAAAAAAAATGTTGTAGAGAGTTCAAAGTTGAAAGTTACGTTGTTCTTAACAATGTTAATAAACTTAGTACAAGAATTCTGTTATCATAAATATTTTACTCCACAAATGATAGCCGATGCACCTGGTTAACATAAATTCTGCTATGTTCATTATTATTAGGATAGGATAAGGATAGACAGCGTCGGCCAATCGCCGTTAGTCACTCAGACCTCATAATTGGATTCATTGTGTCCCCTCATTATAAACTTTGACTATGTCAAAGATAACTTATCAAAACTATGGTGACATTCAGTGGTCATGAAAAGTCCTGTGGAACCCATGTAATCATCTTGCAATGTTTGCTTTCTAAATTTAGAATTGACATTGCAAAGCAATGGTCAGGCCTGTTTGTAAACAATTTGGCCTGCTTCATACCATGCGAGGCAATCCAATGCCTGTGGAACAGTTTTCCCAAGACGTTTGCCTAGATCAAAAGAGAATCCTAAGAAGGGTTCCGGGCCAATCCGAAGTGTAGAAGAACATCTCTTGGCCATCTCGTTTCCATCAATACCTAAATACCCCGGAATCCATACAAATAAACCAAATTTGTCCTGGCTAGACGAGATAATGCTTCCCTTCATTCAGCAACGAGCTGCGAAGTGCAGACAGAACTGCCCAGAGCATGCAATGCAGCCTGACTATTCTGAGCAGATATAAATAGTTATATTGACCTAATGACGGTTGAGGTTTTCAAAAGCACAAGAAAGAATAGCATAAACCTCAGCCTGAAATACAGTACAGTAGACACCAAGGGCATTAAAGAAATCAGCCCTTGGTCTTAGCCCGTAAATTCCGGCTCCCGTCTTGTTACCAATCCTGAAACCATTAGTAAACCAAACAGTGCATCAGGAGGGTAGAAGATCATTTAAGCCATTTTTAGCAAGCCATTTTTCCATGTTTGGATAATGGATGGCAAAGTTGGATATCATATTAAAATTAAAAGACAGAGCAGTTCTGAGAGAAAGCACAGGGCAAAAGTCCTGTGCCTCCTTCCAGATGCTGGAGTGATAAGAAGTGCTATAATGCCATTGGCCTTTGATTAACCAACCTAAAGGCGATTTTTTCTGGCTTGATGCTTGATAAAGAGGTGGCAAATCTAAAACAGCCTCTTAGGCAGCAGTAGGTGCCGTCCTCATAGATCTGGTGATACCTAAACATGCTAGACTTTGAACAATGCTCAAGAGTTTCGTAACAGTCTTTAGCCTAGTTCTGGTCCACCAGACAATAACTGCATAGCAAAATAAACATTTACGAGAGGAGGTGCAATAATCTCCATCCCTTTTAAAATGAGTGCTGCTTTGAAGGGTTTAAAGCTAGCAATGGCTTGCTTAACCTTTTCATAAGTAGCAATGCATTTGGCTATAGAAAAATCCTTGCCCATAATTGCATGTTTTACAAATCCATCAACTGCTCGTGAGTCTGGGAAGTGAACATCCAGCAAATGCTTAAAAGCCTCTTCCTCGGATGAGGTAAAATCCCCACTGGAAAGTAACAGCGATCCCAGTCTTAGAGGCTTCCACAGCAGAAAGCGCGGATTCTTAGATTGGGGACTATAGTAAGAAGCCAATCCCTGCTAAAGATGATATCTGCAGTGACAAAGATATACTCTGTCCTGCGTCTAGTTCCCTTGAAACGAGGTACTTGTCCTCCTTCAGGGATCTGACGGATCAACTGTCCTACGGCATAAGACAGCTCCATTTGCTCTTCTTCCGTGAAGATCCCTGCCTTGCTTGACTTCCGAATAGCCACCTTAAAGGCAGGGTCTGCAGCTGTTACAACGGCAAAGCTACTTGTACGGGGCTATCAGACTGTTGTCCCCGTTGATTTTTTGGGTCAAACTTTGCTTCAGGTGGTGTCTGTTCCCTTGAGATCCGGCACGGGCCCCAGCTGACGGTGCAACAGGTCCCGGCGTATAGGCAACCCTCCTTGTAGACCAGTTAGAGCAATGCCTCCACGACCCTTCCCTCTTGCACCGGTTGTGCCAGCTCTCCTTCCAGCAGACTCAAAAGAGATGGCCATGGCAGCAGCTGCCATCCTAGCCTTTTTCCTCTTTCTCCTTTCCGCACCACTGATAGTTTTGCGTTTTATCTGTGATAAAAGTAAACTCACGCCCTGCAAGTTCCCTTGATGGTTCCCTCCCGGAGTCAGAACTTTAAGATTCTGGAGGTTTCGGTGAAGACCGTCCCTCCGCTATGGTATCGAGGCAAATAGCTTCCTCGTTTTTACCCTGAATAGGGATATTGGGATGGAGGCACTTCATCAGGGCCCCTCCCCATTGAAATATTAAAACAATCCATATGGGACCGCAGAAAAGTTGGGGAGCCCCCGTGCTCAGGAGGCCTGAATACTCCGGGGATGCGGCCTGATTTCCCATTAAGACACTATATCCCAGTGCCATCCATCCATCGGCACGGTCCGCATGACACCTTAAATTGGGGGGAGTCTGGTTCGGGGTGCAACGCACTGCCTTGCCTCCCATAGTTCCTCGGGCACCTCAGAGACGAAGCTTTCCACTATCCGCTACCTGTGGACCAGCCAGGTTTGCTGACATCCCACCCCGAGGACCAACGACTGTTACCCGGCCTGGTTTATTATTATTAGAAATATTATTAGTTGTGTTTTTTTTTATTCAGACAAAAAAATAACTCAATAATATTCCTAATAATAATAAACCCTGAATGAATTGGGGAATTTAAAATGATTTAATTTCATAATCATTTAATTTCAAAAAGTGAAGTTGTAAGACAATCATTTAGAACTTATGATCGCCAACGAGCGTGAAACAGCTGTTCCATGATGTCACTAGTAAATAATTTGGTCTCACCCATTGTTATTTATTAATAATTCAAATGCGCAGCTTGAATTTTTATGCATTAAAAAATTCATTGAGGCCTGCGCACTGCTGGCACATGAATTTTCTCACTAATTTTCATTGGTGAGTTTTTCATTGTTTGTTTTATCCTTTGAGGCACTACTGCGCTTCCGATGTATCAGTATCAATTATATTATCTTATACATATCAGAAGCATTGTGATTGGTTTACTAATCTGTATCCCTACCTTGTTTTTTGTGGAAATTTGTTTCGCCTTCTCATTTTTCGACATGGATTTATCTCGAAAAGATTTCAGATATAAAAGTTAGTCCTCGAATATGCATACCATGTTACAAGACGATCTATGCAGGAGTTAAGAAGTTAATGGGGAGACGTACGTATACCTAAGCCTTGTCATTGGATGAATCTCATTTCTCTATTCGAAAGAAGGATTTAAAAAAAACGCTTCTGAACGAATAGATAATTTTTAGAAATTTTCGTATAATTTCGTTAAGATGTATGTCGATATATTGATAAAAATCAAATAGAAGAATAGGAAATGTAAATCATTTTTTTTTTTTTTTTGAAATTTATGATTATTATTATTATTTGTTTCTTTGCGCATTACTCTAAAACAGTTTGACTGATTACTGCAAAATCTGATCTCCACACCTCATAACTGTTCCCCGAAAATCCTTCACTAAAACGGCCAGATTTTTATTATTTTTTTTTAATTAATTACTATTATAATGAAGTTTAAAATAAGAGCATGAGCACATTTCTTTGGTCTCCTTTCTCCGGCCCCCAAAATGACAACAGCCCCTCCTTCTGAGCTTACACTTAGTTGTAATTATTAAATATAACATTAATAGGTAGCTGCAAAGTTGAAAAAAAAAAAAAACACTTCCGATTCGCCTAAACCAATCTCTCAATATCGTAAAATTGTATAATTGAAAGCAGTACTTTTACTGATATGATATAAAAGGATATTACTATATAACGTGTAATTCGTAGCAACGGGCTATCACTGGTTGCCAAGAGAGGCTTAAAATTGCTTCTGTTAATTCATGGCTCGGAAAAACAATGAAGAGATAAGGACATATTTACAAAGAAACTGAATTTACAGGATTCTGGAATAAATTCTGCCGGCATTGTTGCGTTAGGGCATTTCAAGTATTACGTACGTATTAATTGGGGGCGGGGGTTCAAGCTTTACTTAATTTTTGCAGACAAGGGGGAGGGGGATTAGAGCAATGCTTACATAAAGCCCCGCGAACACCATGCAACTTTCCAGCAACTTAGATTTTGACGTCACGAGTTGATCTAGACAGTCTTGAGCCCCGTTTTTCAGCAACTTGGCACCAACTTTAGTCGTCCGATTCGAGTTGTTTCTACACCAGCAACTTCGAAAGTTGCTTGGAATTCCGTCGGAATTACCTAATCACAGGGCAGCGTTGGAACACGTCAGTCGTGACGTCACGCCGACGGAAGATATGGCGTCCAAAAATGATGTTCGCCGATTCGATTCGAAGACAAGCGCGTACACAATGAATATCAGAGTATTGCGAGTTTCTTTCATGCGTAAATAAAGTTTATACTGAAATGCAGTAATTTTAGGCGGCAGAATTTATCAGAGAGGTTTCAAATTTTGGGTTGTCAATTTTGAAAGAGTTGTTGAGCTCTCAAGCAATCTACCAACTTTTAAGGAAATCAGTCGAAACGTTTTGGTGTGAGACCAATCTTTCTTTTTTTTTTTAAGGCCAAAATAAATAAACCTCTGTCTTAAGTTGGACCACAAATAAACAATATATCAAATCTTATGGAAATCTTTTCAGTCGTAAACAGATAAACGAACAAAAAAAAAAAAAATACAACAGATCAAAGAAAGCATGAAAAAATGTTTTAATTGGAATAGTAAGGCTTTGCTGCTCGGTCAGTTAAATTTCTGTTTCGTACGTACGAATAGTTGGGCCGCCAACATTAACTTTGTTGATTTACTACCAGTCCTGTTCCCAATTCAGTGAGATTTGACGATTCATCTGTCGGAACAGCTTTTTCAGATTTTGAAGAAATGTTGTGAAATTGTCAGCGAAATTGAAGAGAAGGATGGGGGAAGGAAAAAGGTAATGAGGATGAGTCATCCCTAGCAGTTAGGTTCAATTAGTCCTGATTGGCAATTGCTTGTGATCACTGCCTCCCGCGCCCACGAGCCACGTGAAGAGCACGTGCCGTACAAACCAAATACTTGTGGAGGCGTACGAAGAAAGGCTTTTATATCCTTTACAAAAGGGAAATGCGCCCTCGCATCTCTCTTTTTCTTTTTTTTTTAATCTGCTTTCCGGGGGATGTTTTTTTTTTTTTTTTTTTTTACTTGGAACTTGTTTGTGATGAAACTGATTGTCATTTGTCTCTTTATCTGTGCTGTTTTGAAAATGTCCTCAAACCGGATTTACCCAAGTGCCATCTCACATCCACCAATATATACCAATACATTAACGACCCAAAATTTATTTCGATTTTTCGGTTTAGATAGCGTTAAGTTAAATATTGATTTCGCTACTTCTTTTTTCATTTAAAAAAACTACAGTTTGACCTCTATTTAACGAACCTCTATTTTGCGAACTTTTCCTTGGAGCCAAGAACATTTTGCTAATTTCTTCGTAAAATAACCTCCAAATAGCGAAGTGCATTTTCTATTTAACGAACTTTTTCGAGGATACCAGCTGAGAGAAACAGAAGAAATTAACGATGATGTGCTGATTGATGATTATCTTTCACTTGATTATGATGTTGAGACCTCGGAAACACTAACTGAATCGGATATTTTGGACAGTGTGAAAAATAAAAACAATACAGCAGTGAATTGCGATGAAGATGAAAATGATGAAAATGGAAATGATCATGATGAAGAAATTTAAAAAAAAACCATCATATGATGAAATGCTAAAATCATTTGAAACAATCCGACGCGGATTACAATTTGAAGAAAATACGCCTGAAGGGGTTTTTGGTGCATTGCAAAGATACAAGACGTATTATGAGCGAAAACACTTTTTCAAAAAAAAAAAAAAAAAAAAAACTCAGACAAAATTAACAGACTTTATTAGTAAAATTTAAGTACGCATTTGGAAATGTTTGCTTTATGCCATTAAAATTATTACTTTTTAAATAATAATTATTGTTTATGTTTAATATGTTTTATGTAGTTTAAAGTAATTTTAAAAGGTGAATCTCTATTTAACGAATTTTCCGTATAACGAACTTTTTTTCGGGATTTAGCGACTTCGTTAATTAGAGTCCGACTGTATATCTTAAAAGAAAAAGAAAAAAAAAAAACTGTTTAGTTGGCATGCCAGCTTTTTAGTTATTGTTTGTTGAAATAAGGGGAGTTAGGTGACCAAAAAAAAAATGAGAGAACGTAGGAAATAAGAAATGGCTGTTGAGAGCTGTCGTAATTGAGAAGAAAGAAACAAGTGGCACTTGAAAAATCAACTGTGAAGAGAAGAATGTATTGTTACGATATGCTTTTTTTTTTTTTTTTATTAGAAATGAATAGCAACTTTTTCTCTCTCAAATTACTTATCTCCACAATTTTGTTTCAACCGAACCTTCTCTTTATTGAAGTTTCAGCTTCGTAGGATAGATACCTTTTGAGTTACCCATAGTTGAACGGACATGGAGGGTCGTTATTTAAAATAAAAGCCGATCTAATTTCAGTGTTTGAAATTTCTGCAGTATAAGTCGAGAAATAAGCGCCTGAAAATTCCCACAGATAAGAATTAGATCTGAAATATTGGATTTCTGTCGATGTCTTAAGCAATGGATGTTAATCCCGTCTTCATTTGAACGCCAGCCTCTTCCGAATTAAAAATTGCATTTTCTAATCGTTTTATTCTATGTTTTTATTTTGTTTCTGATTTTTTTTTTCTCTTTCATTGTATATTAAGGTAGTGACTCAAGCAAATGCAGGTGACTGCAACACCTTTTATTTCTTTTATATACCGGTATTTCTTTTTCCAATGCACCTAAAATTCTGAAAATTTAAATTTGAACTTGTGAACTATGTGGGATTTATATTTGCTTGTTTTTAATTTTCAAAATATTCTGTAAGTAATTAAATTAAAATTCTTATTTAAAATTCACAAGCTGAGGTAAATTAATTTTTTCTCCTTTCTCGCCGAGCTATCTGCTTCTGCAATACGGATCTTCAGTTAGTTTTGGAATGAAGCCGATCATCGCCAGGCTGTTATTTCTGTAAAGTCTATTTCTAATCAGGTTACCTAGGAATAGTGATGTAAAATATTACAGTAATAGTCAAAATTATCCTCCCTACATAAAACAAGAGTAGCCTACATATCCTTTCTTTATTTCCGCTTGATTTTTTTTTTCTTGTTTTCCTAACGTTCTTTTTATTTATTTATTTTTTAACTTTTTTTGTTATTTTTCCTTACATTAATATACTTACAAGGCACGTTAAATTTATTTTTCTTATTAACGAATTTTCTTTTGAATCTTCTATTCTTTCATTAAAATCCTTTTTGCCTACAGTTCCGTAGGAAAAGGTGTTGCTGGCGTCGAATGACGCAGCAATTTATTTTTCTTGCTTTTTGTTGTGAGTGGAACCACTGCCAGATTGACAGAGATTCTCACTAAGAAGATCTAGCCTTTCTGATTCGGTTAGGGTGAGGCAGGGTTGGGCTGATGAGTCCGTTGCAGGACGAAACGGTCGTTCCCAACTCCTCCCCATAATTTAAAATCAGAAAGGCAATTTCTTCTTCTTTTGTTCAAGTGCTGTTTTTCTTTTCCTTCATTTATTTACTTTTTTCACAGCACGTTAAATTTATTTTTCATGTTAATATATTGATACTTCATTTTTTTATTATTATTTTTAAATTTTTTATATTATTGTGGGTAGCTCGTATGCTTTAGCACAAAATTGTATTCTTTGAAGAACTTCTTGTAATTGTTAAAGCTTTTAGCTTTAGTAAAAGAAATTCTGCATTTTTCTTAAGAAATGCGAAAGTTGTTCAGTTTCGTGCACGACCTGTAACTAGTTCCTCCAAAATTTCTCTCTTTTTTTTTTTTGTTGCATTGTTTCGATTCAGTGTTTTTGGTTCAATCCATTTAACTCGGGGGGATTCTCCTCCTCTGCGCCCGACCACCTGTTACCGGCGTTTCAGTCTCGCGAACAGCGCGAGCAACAGGTGAATAATTGGTCGATTACCTGCGCCTCATCCTGGTCTTGCTTGGCTGGCGCACACCTCGTGCGAAAGTAACAACAGACCACCTGACCTTGACACTGGAACCGCGCTCGTTACATAAGCACTGAAGATCTGGGTCTTCGGTGAGCAATTAGGTATTGATTAGAGCTGTTGCCAGAAAGTAATAAAATCGCTGTTACTCAACTTTACTGAAAAGGAAAAAAAACAAATAAACAAACGGTGTAGTTGGCCTGCCATATCGGAAGATTGTATAAAATATTGTTACAAAAGAAAAAAGAAAAGCAAGCTATTATGTTGATGGTTTGTGACTCATTGCTCCTTTGCTACTGGTCCGATTTACGAGTAAATCAAAAATCAATAGTTTTTTTGTTTTTTTTTTGTTTTTTTTTTTTTGAAGATAGAGTAGGTTTTTAAATTTTCGTTGACTGTCGAATAGACTACAAATGGACGCTTCTTGTTCTTTTAGTTCTTTATTTGTTGGTCCTACGATTAACAAAATTAATAGGAACTTCCTTGTAAAATCGTATATCTTGCTTTAAAATTTTGCCTTAGTGGATATAACAGTATTAAAATGAAATAAAGACCGAAATATTGTCCGTTCGTCCGTCTGCTATCATTATGACCTAAATACTGTACATGTTCGACAGTTAAAATTGTAGATGTAAGCATGGGTTGAAACAAAGTAAATTTCTAAATATAGATATGTTATTATTATTATTATAAATATCTTATACGCATAAGGTAACTGTATGGCTTACCTAAGCTTTAAGTTTTTATTAAGCTTGTTAATGCAAAAATCTTTGAATGAATGGATCTGAAAGAGCAACAGATTGGCAAGTAAAGATATAAGTTTGGAAGGATACTTTTAATTAGAAAATGGATAAAAAAAAAAGCTCACAGACAAAAAGTGCATTTAGGCCATATTGGGTAGCATCCTCTTTTTTCTCCTGACCTCGCACCTTCAGATTACCACTTACTTCGAAGCTTCAACATTTCATTAATGAAACACAACACTGTACTTTAGAAGCCCTGTAATTGAGCCAATGCGACTTGTCTCCAAGCCTCCTGAATTCTATAGAAATGGCATTACGAAGCTTTCACAACATTGAAATAGCATTATTGATTCAAATGCAGAATACATTCTTGATTTAATTTAGCAAGTGAGTTATCTTTTAAATCCTTTCAAAACTTAATGCTGTAAATGATATTACTTTCGGGATGCCTGAAACAATGTATGATTTTATTTTTATTTTAATTAATGCGTTGTAAGGATATCCAATAAAGAACTGAATGTTTTTCTTCGGAAATTACACGTGCAAATTCGTTGCTAGGCATCCACAGGGAAATTTTTTTCAAATACAAAGAACAAAATCACCATTTCTTGTCCAAAAATAGTCATCCAAGTTTCATAAAGATTCATAAAATCTGATCCTGAAAAACTGAAGATTTTAAAACGTTTGCAGATCGCACA
Source organism: Thereuonema tuberculata (assembly GCA_023159025.1). NCBI lineage: Eukaryota > Metazoa > Arthropoda > Chilopoda > Scutigeromorpha > Scutigeridae > Thereuonema > Thereuonema tuberculata. The sequence goes on along the minus strand of JAFIDM010000005.1, from coordinate 13,822,018 downwards.
AAAGCAAAGCGGTCCCTCCCGGCTAATCTCAGATAGGTTACCTAAAACTCGGTTGAACCGGCAAAATCTGTTAAAAAAAAAATAATTAAACCTCTATCGGAATCATTTGTTTCTTCAAAAATGAAGGAATCTCGGCCTTTCGAGAATTTGTACTAACACAGGAAAGAAGGATACAAATCTTTTGAGGAACTTGAATATTTAAAATTGATTTTTTTTTAGTAAAAGCTGGAACATGGGCATATTGACTCAAATAACATTGTCATGTCTAGACGTAATTAAATTTCGGTTTATATAACTTCTTTTAAAAGTTTCTTAACTTGAATACTTTTCCACTGTATTCCGTATCTCAGTAATTACACTTGGTTTACTCGTGATAGGTATACTGCGGAACCTTGACTAGATTTTCGTTTGGTGCGTTGCAATTCAATGCTGTTTCACTTAAAACAGTACATTTTAAGGGTACATAAATGAGGCTATCTAGCCTAAATAGTAATAGGCTACTTATCAGGACGTATTTGGTCTTGATTTTCTTTTAGACTTTTGTGCTGATTATTACATTCCCATTATGCATCTGTCCGTCCGGCGCCATTTTTATTTCGTGAACAGCAACGGTTAGAGAAATGAAATTTGGTGGATAGATAAACCTCGCCCAGAGATTCCTAAAAATTCTAGAGGTAATATTTCCTGCATGAAGGCGCCATTTCTGTTAGTCCTACCTATCCGCTCAGCGTTACCTATCAACTCAGGAATCCTTGGAACCTTTACCTTCCCAAAAAATGTAGCTCCTACCTTTTTTTTTCTCTCTTTTTTTTAAATCTGAAATTAAGAAATATATCCTGCAATTGTCCGGACGAAAAATCAAATCATCAAAAAGAAAGCAAATATTGAATTTATTGAAAAGCAAGGTATTCGAAATAGTTATTTTTAAATAGGCCTACATATGTTGGACACTAAATCCTGGGTGTGCCACAGTGTGCACGCTTTGCAAATACAAGTAGACTTTTCCTTTACACTGTTTTCAATGCTGCGTTTAACATAAAATATGAAAGTAGGCTTCAAGATCTTGCAGCAGCTTAATGTTTTTTTGTTTGTTTTTTTTCTTTTTTCTTTAACTCTCATAACCTAAGTTTTTCGTTTTATTTATAGTACTGACGTCATTAATCGTTGGGTGCTTATCAGCATCAAATAGCAGTTAATGTTGATTTTGAATGCTTTAAACGAGACTATTTAGAGAATCCACCCCCAATAAAAGAAATCACAATAATAATAATAACCCTTGTAACTAAAAAAAACCCACGTTTTAGAGATACGATTGATTTTTATTATCGCTATTCTTAGCAACCCATCAAAATAAAAGCATTGCAAATTGGTTCTTTTTATAAAACTACAAACGACTTAATTGATGCTAAAAATACACCGCAGCAAATAGAGAACTGGGGAAGAAAAAAACGCCAATTACCTGTGCTTGGAGAGTGACACGACAAAAACATGGTGTGATTATTATCACCACACGACCTTGGCTACCTAATTATGCACTGGCAGAGGACAGTCAATTAATTTTTAGTTTTTTTTTTTTTTTTCTTTGCACGCTGTACTGCAAATAGTACATTTTGATTCTAATGTGAATGTGCGCATATTCATTCTTTTTCGCGAGTATTTGCAGTATTTTAACTTTTTATTGAACAGAAAATCCTGAAACAGCGTGAATCGTACAATCCTTAAACTACTGCGATTTTCTTTCTTCTAGGCTTCTGAAAGACGCCTTATATCCCCGGTTTGTCTGTCTGTGGACACATATCCCACAATGCTTCGCAATGGCTTCTGTTAGCTCAGTTGATTAGACGTCGTGCTAATTAGGCAAAGGTTGTGGATTCGATCCCCCTCATGGGCCATTCTTATTCTTCAATTTTTTCTCCTCATTTTTAATCTTTTCACAGTTTCTCAACTTATGATATTATGAGATATGGATTATGTAATCCTTTAGAATTGGGATTTTGATAATTACTTTATTTTCCCTAAAATTAGTATTACGTTATTTAAAGTAGATACTTAGGAAGCGACTGTTTTAGGATTTCTTGAATGTTGTAGGTGGCCTGTTAGCTCAGTTGGTTAGAGCGTCGTGCTAATAACGCGAAGGTCGTGGGTTCGATCCACTCATGGGCAATTCTCATTATTCATTTTTTCTTCCCATTTTAAGTCTTTTCACAGTTTCTCAACTTAGTTTTTTTTTTTTTTTAATCATTATTAGGAATTCAGTGTATTAACAAGGTTTTGAGTTAAGAATGATGATTATTCCATATAAATAGGTGTGCGTAGGATAGCATGGGGTCGCAAGCAAACTCGCGCTAGCATTTTCTAGACCACCCCGGCGCAATCTATTCTAAAGTGAAGGTGACTCAGAAGCCGTTGCGAAGCACTGTGATTGGTTTACTAATCACTATCCCTACCTTGTTTTTGTTTTTTTAATTAAGAAAATAATATCCACAAAAAATCTCCTACAATGCCAGCACAAGGTTATATTTATTATTATTGTATGTTTTAAACCTTGGGTTTCCCCAGCAAAAACAATATGGCGGGTCAAGGACCAAAGCATATACTGCCAAGTGTAAAGATGTGTTCAAGAATGATTAGGGATGTGTGCTTGTGTCCAAAAATTTCCTAACTATGCGTGTAGTGTTGAGTACCACAGCCTTCTGCA
>JAFIDM010000005.1:13795861-13814320 GCA_023159025.1 Thereuonema tuberculata | reverse complement strand
AACGCAGATTATAGATTTTCCTTTCCTGGCCTTTTGCTAACATTCAATAGAAGAGAAGCGACCTCTTCTATTTGAATGTTAGCGAACGGCCAGGAAAGGACAATCTATAATCTGCGTTGCATTCTGGGAGTTTCAAAACTCGTCGCGTCTACTATAGGCACATTAAAACCCAAGAAATTTACAGAAATCCATTGTTTTTGGTTCTATTATTGTTGTATGGTGATTCTTGTCATCTTTTCGCGCTAATTTTTCAATTAAGACCCAGACGGAAACAATTCGAGCATAAAATTTGGGGCGTCCTTAAATACGTAAGCCAAGTTTCAAGAAGAATCAAACAGAGGTTTAAACGTTAAAAATCAGGAAAAGACACACACGCAGTCTGACTACATGATTTGGTAGGAAATTTGCGAGGAAAGGAGGAAAAAAATTCTCCCGGGAAGGAACGTTTGTGTCGTTCTTTTTCGTGCAATCAACGAAACGTCAAGGCAAGTTTGGTCGTTGAAAGACCTTTTCGAGTTGTTTAAGTGGTATTGCCACAACCTGTATGATATAGCGTCGCAGTTTAAACAACCGGTTTTAGAATAACTGAGTACTACAGCAAGCCCTCGTTTGTCGTGGTTTCCCTTTGAGAAGAAGACCAAAAAGAAAGTTCAAGAAAGCCCACCTTACTGGGTTCCCCGTACTTTTGAGGATTTTAGAAAAAAATGTTGTGGTTTTTTTCTTATTTTCCTAACTTTTTTTTTGTTTTTCCTTTCGTTAATATACTTGCTTATTTTATTATTATTTTTACATTTTTTTTATTATTACGTGTCGCCCTTAAATGTATGCTTTAAGCACAAAATTATATTCACTTGTATATTTTTTCTAAGGTTTTTTTACAACCATACCTCATTGCACAATAACTCTTTTGTTTTTACGTTGGCGAATAAAAACTTACTTCTGCTTTCTACATAAAAAAAGGTTTCAGTATATAAAATTAGAACTTTAGTTTTCAGTAGCAAATACTTCAGTACGCTAATCAACAGCTCAGTCGCTGAAGTGCAATGTGGTATGACAGTAGAAATTTGAAACACAGGCAACAATACAACTTGCTTTATATTGAAAAAACAATCCTTAAATTCTCAGAAATAAGGAGAAAAAAGACCAATTAGGTGGAGCCTAGTACACACCAAGGAACAAAATCGCGGAACACGTGTCTCGGGACAGTCGCAGTACATTGTCCCTCGACAGTCGCTATACAATGTCGCGCGTCCACACCTAAACAGCCAGTTGCACTACAGATATCAGAACGCGATATCCCAACAGATTGCTCTCTGTGCGTTGAATTTGTGTTTAAATAATTTAATGCTGTTAAAAAGGAAAAATCGTAAACCTAAACGGTACTGGAGGAGAACTCTGTTTTCGGGAGGCATTACTGTTGCTATGAATCTTCTCGAAAAATTAAAACTGGAAGATGGCATGGCTAGACTTGTGATATCCCAAAGACATGGAAGGGCTTGAAAATCTTCGATTATTTTCAGTGTTGTTTCCATGGCGGACAAGTAGAAACTGACTCAGAAGTCTCGGAACACGTAGAGACTAAGAAATGTCGCGCAACATTGTCTCGTTCCCCGTTCTCGATGGGGAACATGAGACTTGCGACTTTTGTATCTCGACAGTCCCGGAACACGAGAAAACTGTATCGGAACAGTCGCGGAACAGCCTGCGACTTTGTCCCGAGACGCATGTTCCGCGACTTTGTCCCTTGGTGTATACTAGGCTTTAAAGTCTTAGAACAGCATTCTAATATTTATATTAGAATGGGTGTGTGTTCCTCTCAAAGAAAAACCACAACAAGCTCTTGCTGTAATACTCGCCTATTCTAAAACGTCCATTGCAATCGGTTGGTTTGAACTGTGATATCATCTCACCGTCATCGCTTGGTTTCCCATTGCATATAAAAGATATGCAAGTGCAAACATATCTTAATTAAAAAATACTGTATTCCTAAAAAATGCTAATTATCAACTGAACCTTTAGCAAAAGAGTACAGATCACTCTACAAGATACAATGACAAAGAAAAAGTTCAAAATAATGCGAGAATTATGAAACTGTGGACACGAAGTGAGCACATTCTATTAGGAAAATGGCGCCGATGTACTTTCTCGGCGCTGGGTTGCCACAAACCCAAAGTTTGTAAACAGCACAATCATTCGAGGTAAGCCTGTATTAACAGACATATAAACCAGTCATCGAAAAATGCGCTTAAAAATAACCTATTAGGAATAAATTAATAAACAAGAAAACAGACTGGAGAGACTCGTTTATTTAATAAACAATCTTAGCTTGAAAAAAAAAAAAGTTTCAAGTAAAGATAAACCCAATAAAACTTCGATTTAAGTGAAGATTATAAAAGTTTCAAATTTCATAATAAGCCTGACATTTTCAGTGTTTAATTTTTCCTGGAACTCGTGATATCTTATCCCTTGAGGACCTCATTTCACCCTTTCTAAATTCCTTTTTAATTAATGTATTACGAAAGAGTGCAATGAATTCCACATTATCTTGTATACTTCTTATTAGTATTTAATTGGCTTAATATAGCTTTTCTTTGTTTTAATCTTTTCTTAATTTCTTTTTCACTAAAGTAAAAAATTTAATCTATTGTGTACGGTTTTTGTAATTGCTAGAAAGTTATCTTTTAAGATTAGGATTTATTTTTATTTTCTTTTTTTAATTGGGACATTTTAAGTTGGGATGGGGCGGGGGCAAAGAGAAAATTGTGTTTGGAACAAAATTCAGGAGGTTCGCAACTAATGAGTCTTTTGTTTGTTTGTGGAGAACCTTTATTTATTTATTTATTTACTTATTACTATTTCGCTATTATAGTTTACTATTTAGCGATCCCAGTAGAGAAGTCATTGAAGTCAGACCCCAGTAGGTCTCATTTCAATATGGCAGCCTTCAGTGCATCGCACGCATCTCCTTATAAATATTTCAAAAGTAATTGTAAGGATCAATCGATACATAGCAGTGCGAAACAAATAATTTTAAATGTTTATTCCAAGTAAAGAGAATTGGAGTAGCACCTTACAGTTGATAAAGTCATTCAGGTAACGACATTTTGACCCTTAATCTCTTAAAGATGTACTTATATTATCAAATATTCCAAACTATTACAGTTTGTTAAGAGAAAAATATAATGTTCTGTGAATATTTGTTCCACCATAATTCGCTATAAGATAAGTTCTTATATCTTTTTCTTGACGCATTCCTTTCGTTGTGAGAAAATATTCTCTCCCACTATCCCTTATCAAAAAAAATTACAAAAGCACTTCAGTTCTTTAAGCCTATTATAACATTTAATAAAATATAGACTAATAATTAACTTTTCACCCAAAACGTTTTAAAATCACATTATTGAAAGAGAACATAATTATAAATTTCTTTTCTTGAAGAGAGTTTCCTGTCTGTCAGAATTCATGCCACAGGGTTGCCGATCGCTGGAGTTTTAACATCCTTTATTGTCCAGCTTCCAAGGATATCAGCGAGACGTTACGTTAAATAACATTATTTTTATTATTATTATTTAACTGACAGTAGTGTACGGCTATTTGTATAGGACTCTATCGTTTCAGTTGATTTTCGCTGATGCTTCCAGAGTCCCAATTCGTCTTCTTTGCAAAGCGCTGCACCTCGTCACTCTTTCTCGGTCTTAATTCTTGCAAATCTGCGTATGTTTCCGTGAATTCTTTCGGCGCTAACGAATTAGCATTCCGAGGTTGTTGAAACGTGTTATTTCCCTAACCGTTCGGCACGGCCTAATTGCCGAACACACCATGTGCCACGACCACATCAGCCTCATGCTTGCCGATCGCCGGCCTGCAACGAGGCTGAGGTGTCTGCGCCTTGCTAGGAATCCCGGTACCGGCAGGAATGTATGCTTCCTTTCCAGTGTTTGTCTTGTTTCCCTTCAGGTCAAGCCATTCCAGAAGGGTTTCCTGAGGAATGCAGTTGAAACTGCCTCAGTATTTATTCCCAGGATATATTTTGTGGATTCTTTTAAGGGTTCATCATGATGGAACGCTAGAGATCCATAGGACCCCTAAGGGGTTTCACATAAGCACATTTTTAGTCATTTTTACCTCGTCCTCCTCCCCCCCTGTAAGCAAAAATAAGGAGATGCCCCTCCCCTTTGTATTTGTGTAAGATTTTGCCAAATCCTTAACAGTATTTAGCACTGAACAATAAATTAAAACACTCAAAATTATATGATATTCCCTCCGGAATTAAAGTGTAACAAATTATATAAAAACGTACCCATGAAATACTGAGGGAAAAGTCTATCTTGCGCTGCGAATCCTCTCGCGTGCATGTTTGTCTTGGGTAAGCATTGCTCTGATCCCCCGCTCCCTGTTATCAGCAAAAATAAACAAAGCTTGAACCTCCCCTCCTCCCTCGAATGCTTACGTAATACTTGAACGGCCCCTAAGGAGATCGCCCTTCCTTAAATATAAATTATGTTAATAATTGTCAATTCATCAACACGTTCTCTTTCCTTCATTTTTTTTCTTGCAATTCTTTTGTTTTGTTATGTTGTATATCGTCTGTAGAATTTAAGATCGACTCCATCTCACAACTAAAACGGAGAAATTGGATGAAAATTAATATTTGTATGATTTTCCCCCTCATTAATATTGAATCATATTAAATTGATAATTATCGGTTTATATTTCATGGAATTTTACCGGTATTCTTGTAAATAAAGTGTAATTATAAATACAGTTATATCTTAAATTTAATACAACATCCCTCCCCTCTTAATATTGTAGCCACTTTCTGTATGGATTATGGCTGAAACTTAAATATGTTTATAATAGAAATTTAATTAGCTTTTTATCCTTTTTTTTTTTTGCCATTTTAGAAAAACTTATTATTTCTTAAATATTCGTAAAAGAAACGCTGCTATTTATTTAATTAACAGTTACTTATCTGTTAATAATACATTTTGAAGAGATAGTTAAATTTAAATTTCAGTTTAAGTTATTATTAATTTACAAATAATGATAAAAGGTGACCTTTTAAGTCAATCTGAGACCCTAGGACAGTTATTAAAGAGAGCTTTTTAGGCTCTCTTCAGCCAGGGCTATATCCAACCATCAGTCTCTGTTTCTATATTTTATAAGTTATTTATTTTGTTTATTCTTTATTTACTTTGTAATGTTTTTTAATATGTTGGGCCGTTGTATTATTTGCTTTTGTTTTCTTTATATGTTTTCTGAATTCACTGAGCTGTAAGATACTGGGCGGATCCAACTGACGATGGTCAGGAAACCTGAAATAGGCTGTCTTGGATTCCCGGTATCACAAATTCTAAAAACAGATCGGTGAACTTTCAGTCTTGTGCGTTTTTGTCTTATATTTCATGTTGTTTATTTCGTTTTAGCCAATAAGTTAATTTCGTATTTTACCAGGTTTCCTTTTTTTTTTCTTTTTGCTAAGTTGCTTGTATGGAAGACGAATTTCGACAGTGTGGATTATTCCGAAGTGCTGCGCAAACGGGAACAGATAGAAGACTCCTTCGCAGGACCAGCTCTTTACGACTTTCAACCTAGGGCCTTCCGTCGACCAACCATCGATGGAACAGAGGTAAAGAACCGTTAAAAATTCAAAAGTATCTAACAATAATAAAGCGAACGTTCGAATCTGTCATGGCAATGCTTGAATAGCAATATCACGGCATACGAGAGCCTGTTCTTTATTTCTTGATCTCTTATCTTTATTTTAATTTTAGCTTTTTTTTTGTAGAAACTTTATTAAGTAGGAGATGGGAAAAAATGCTTGTTTTGATCTGCTATCACTTTCTGTCTCACAGAGAGTGAACGAAAATGAAACATATGTGGGCTCGCTTTGGTTTCATACACTTCTTTTTGCCTCATTAATGTATCATATATTTACGCGATTTTTGTCATTATATCTTTATCCTTTTAGGAGAGCGCTGTTACTAAATATTTCTGATCTCATTCAATATGTCGCCAACCAATGTTAGTAAGAAATGTCTTAGCAATTATTTTTGATAATTTTACTCCATTTCACGCAGTTCCTCCAAGAGGACCAAGTTATCTTTGAATTCCTATAAAAAACTTAAAGCTTTGAAGTATTTTAGATATTTAAGAAATAAATTGTGTGTATCATCAGTTTTCGTTTATTTGAAAAACTAGGCCCCCCTGTCTCCCTCTGTGAGATAATCCAAGAAGAATCGATTCCAAGCGGTTATGGCAAAAAGTGCTATTTTATTCCTTAATTGAATGAACTCATTCAAATAACTGCAATAGTTAATTTTTTTTTAAAATAATTTAATCACACAATTTTTAAAAAATACAACCTTTATTTTTTTTTTAAAAATTAACTATTGCACTAATAAAAAAATATTTTAAATACAAATCATTATGTTAAAAAAATTTTATCATTTCAGGTTTTTGTTAAATTTTTTTGAGATGAAAATACTGAGTAATATCTCAAAAACACCCAAAAAAATTGACTGTTTTTTGAATTTTAATTTAATTAATTTTAGAATATCTTGAAAATTAAAAACAAGAAACTAGAAATCCCAGATGCTTCACAGGTTCACATTTAAATTTTCAGAATTTTAGATGCATTAGAAAAAGAAATATATAAATGACATAAAAGGTTTGCAGTCGCCTACAGTTGCAGTTGAGTCAGGACCTTAAGTGTATTTTGTTCATCACATCGCTGCGAAAAACTTGCGCAGGCCTTCACTTTTGTACTTTAAGTTAAATTTAATTAACATTCAAACAAAATTCAAGCTTAAAAGAAAGAAAAAAGACAAACGTCTGTTAATTATAAAATACAAATTCTAAACTAAAATTGCTTTTACTTTTCAAGTTATAAAGAAGTAAATGTGTGGCTTTAAAAGTATTTAATCTTTATTTGTATTTTGCTATCGTCTTCCTCTTTGGAGAAGTGATTTATCAATTTCGCAAATGTCCTTCAACAGTTTCCAGAATTTGTTGTGAAGATGGCAATGACCCGTTTAATATCTCTTTATTTTTTTATATTTATACTTTATTTCTATAAATAAATTTTTTAATCTTGTAAGATTATTTTTTGAAGAGTATGATTTTTTTATTTATTTCCTTTTTTTTTTTGTAAGCTGTAAACCACCTGTGATGAAATCCTGGAAAAAAAATAAAGGTCTTAGGCTGCTGTAATCCCCTAATAGTTTAATCCCGGTTATTAATTAGGGATGGCAGTGATGCATCTGGACAATTTTTAAACTGTAAGACCCTAAGTTACCGTTGAAGATAGGGTTGAACACACAAAACGACGATCCCTAAGTTTGTTGAGGGGGTGGGAGGGAAAGACAATGGAAAATGGTTTCATTCTCTTGTAAAAATTACGTTGATATCGATTGGAGACGAAAAGAGAATATCTTTATATCAATGGAAAAAAAAAATATATAAATTGGAAAAATACTACATTGATAAATATAAGATTAAATTCTAAATAACTTAGCGATATTAACGTTATCGCTAATGGATCCGATAAAAATTGGATTTTTATTAAAAAAAACTACACACTCAAAAGTACACACCTCTCATTATATAAGGATCTGGCAAATGAACTGGTTGATAAGTGCTTAACACAATTTATATAGATAATGAAAGAGATAACCAAGAAGTTCATGAGAGAACTTAAAACCTATTTTCTTAAAATATTATTCCTCAATTCCTTTATTACTATTGCTTACTTTTTTTTTTAAATTGTAATAACTCTTAAATATAAGCAGTACAAATTTTCTATCTTCAGAAAATAAATCAAATAGTGTAAAGAGAAATTGCTATTCTTGTAAATTTCATCTTGAAAACGAAGGATTTTGATCAAATGCAGTGAATCCATCGTTTTCGGTGCGAGAAAGCGATTTAGCTAGGTCTCGACTTTCGAGAAAGTATTATTATTATATTATTACATTATTATTATTATTATTATATTATTACATTATTATTATTATATTGACTACAGTATTCTTACTTTATTTTCATTTTAATTTATTCTTAATAAATTCGTGTTCTGTGCGTTTTAATACGTAATAAAATAATACTTTTATTTAATAATAATTTTTAAAACTTTTTTTCTTTCAACGTCGCTTGTATTCACTGCGAAGCTGTCCATTTCCCCCAAAAAGGTTCTTACTTTATTTTCGTTTTATTTTACTCGGTCTTTCAGATACTAAATAAATAAATTCGCCTTACTTACTGAAGTTGCCTAAATCGGATTAATCCATTAATCGCTTGGAAATTAATGGATTAACTAAAAGGATTAATATTCGTTGTTTAAGACTCTATAGAAACCCACTGTTTAGGTTCGAATGCTATTTTTTTTTTTCGTCTTCCCGGTTTTATAGTATTCTCAACAAAGATCCACTTAGAGAATATTTCGAATATAAAAGTTAAATCAACTCTTAGTCCTTAAATATATAAACCATGTTTCAAAAAGATCCATACGGCGGCTCAAAAGTTATTGGGGGAAAAGGGAAAACGCATAGTGACTGGTTTAGTTTAGGAGAATAGGCTAAAAATAATAAGGCTTATTGATAATCCCTTTTATTATTGGAATATTAATATTCTTTCATCGACTTTGGCCAACTATGGACCACGGGCTATCCCTATTTGACAACGTCAGGGTGAGGCTAGGAAATTCCAGAAGGGGTCGAGATTTCACATCCCATCCAGAAATAACCCTGAGATAGTAAGTCCCAGGGGAGAAACGGACGAAACACAGAAGAAGAAAGATGAAACATCCATGCTGTCGACCGGGATTTGAACCCGGGTACCGGCACATAGGCCGCACGGCAGACCGACGCCTGAGACCGCACGACCACGCCGACACGGCATTGAAACATTATTTTTATTTAATATTTGTAATATTCTTATTTATTAGAAGTTAATGTAACTGAAAATCTTTTGGAAATAGGAGTCACAATGACGGACTTGTAATAAATGAGCCTGAACACGATATTCAACTGTACACCTAGACTACTATGTCACATTTGGTAGCTATTTGAATTGTTGGCAGTTGCTTTCGACATTCACGAGTTTATATATTCAATTTAGGAAGAAAATAAAGAAAGAAAGGAAAGTAAGCTTTATGTTCGTTCCAACTTCTTGTTGGAGATTTCGCGAGGGAACTAAAAAGAAAATGCTCATGCCTTGGCTTATTATCGACGTGAATCTGAGACAGATGTTTCGTCCCTGTTAAGACTCATTAGCCAGATTTACCTTTTGGTTCCCGCTCTCGGAAGTGGGACCTCACAAGCAAACAAGAAAAATAAAATACTGCGCCAATACAGATTGAAAAACACAAAGGGCATTTAATTATAAGAAGCAAAACAAGACATGGACTTAATAGGACAGTTTAACGTGTGCATGAAGAGCTTTCTGGGCTTATATAATCGCGGGGTAAATCTGGCTGATGATTCCTCACAAGGACCAAAAGAGTTGTCCCAGATTCCCGTCCTGGCGTCAAAGCAAACTTAATGTACATTCTGTTATTTTCCCTTTTCCTGTTAGATTTCCCGCACGTTAAGCTTCCCTATTCCTGTTTATTATTTGAAATGCTTCCCTCTTACTCCTGGGATGAATTCTTGGGCCATCGGGATTATTTTTTTTCTCAAAAAGAATCGCTTGATTCTACTCACAAGGGAAGTGCGTGATCTTCAACGCTGAGAACCGCACGAAAATGTGCTTAGAATGTAAATCTCTCATGCCAAAAACAGTTTTATGAGTCATTCTCATGCGAAACTGCACGTCTTGCCACGATGGACATTTGAATGATCACCTATTGAAGGTCCAAGAGAGGAACTTTGGTAACGCAAAGAAACAAAATATCGTTACAATAGGACCAAAAACACACATATTTCAATGTCGTGACTATATTGCTACATTTCCCTCTATTTGGTCCTAATATATCGATATTTCGTTTCTTCGCATTACCAAAGTTCCTCTCTTGGACCTGAAGGTGATCATTCAAATGTCTCTCGTGGTAAGACGGGCAGTTTTGCATGAGAATGACTCATGCCAAAAACAGGGATAGGAGCTATTTATATTCTAAGCACATTTTCGTGCTGTTCTCAGCGTTCGAGGTCACGCACTTTCCTTGTCAGTATCTTGTTGCCTCGAATATCACCACCTTTGGCTCCTGTCCTGTTGCCTTATATACTCATAGACAAAAAAATTAGCGCACCAAGAAATAATTGCGGGATCGTAACGAAACTTGCAGTGAAGGTACATGTCGGGAAGATATGCAAATGATTAGAAATGCAGCGTGATTGCGCATTACGTATAGCCGGTAGAGGGCGTTGAACATCGTACTCTGTGGAGTATAAAACAGGTAACCAAAGCTTGTTTGAGCGTGCTGAATCATTTACAAAGGAAGAGCTGAGGTAGACATGCCATTACGCCGTGTTCGAAGACAGTATACGCAGTTGTCGCAGTTTGAGAGAGGGAGAATCGTCGGGATGATGGAAGCTGGGTGGTCAGCTAGGCGAGTAGCTCGTCAATTAGGCCGCTCTGATTGTGTTGTGAGGAGGTGTTGGGACCAGTGAACCCGAGAGATGTCATGTACACGAAGACCAGGCTCAGGACGCCCTCGACAGACCAGTCGTCGAGAAGACCGCCACATAGTCAGAAATGCACGCGTACAGCCAACTGCTTCATCGGCCGCCATCCAGGCACAGGTAGCACCTTCACTAGGGGCCGCTGTGTCTTCTCGAACCATGCGAAGGCGCCTGGCTGAAGGACAGTTGGTATCCATTACGCGCCCATTACGTGTGCTACCCTTGACGCCCACCCATCGACGCCTCCGTTTGGAGTTTTGCCGCGCACGAGGAAACTGGACTGCAGCGGAATGGAACCAGGTCGTCTTTAGAGACGAATCCAGATTCAATCTCGGCAGTGATGACAATCGTGCTCGTGTGTGGAGAGCCCATGGTGAACGCTTCAATCCTGCCTTTGCTGTACAGCGACACACCGCTCCCACAGCTGGTGTGATGGTATGGGGTGCCATTGCCTACAATACACGGTCACCCCTAGTATTATTCCGTGGCACCATGACAGCCCAGCGGTATGTTCATGAAATCCTGCAACCACATGTGTTGCCACTCATGCAACGGCTCCCAGGAGCCATTTTTCAACAAGACAATGCTCAGCCTCATACGGCAAGGGTGTCACAAGACTGTCTCCGCACTGTTACTACCCTTCCTTGACCTGCCCGATCCCCAGATTTGTCTCCAATCGAGCATATCTGGGATCATTTGGGACGACGAGTTGGGCATCCCACGAGTTTGAACGAACTAGAGGCAAGGTTACAGCAAATATGGAACGAAATGTCTCAAGACATCATACAGAACTTGTATGACTCAATGCCCGATCGTATCGCATCGTGCATTCGCGCTAGAGGGGGTCCAACGGAGTATTAACTCCTCCGTTCTTTTGCCTTTTTCTTTGATTTTCTAATCATTTACTTATATCAAAGTAGTCATTACGTATGTAAATTTTCGTTTCATTTTGACGACTCCTTCTTGGTGCGCTAATTTTTTTGTCCATGAGTGTAGCTCGCGCCACTTTTGTTTAGATCTGTAGTAGTGCTAAGTGATGGTCCGCCTTGCTCCGAATTGAATGAGGATTTAATTTTATACACATCCCGTTTCGCGATCTTTCTGCAGACAAATGACATAACCTTCCGTCTCCTGTCTTTTAACTGTTCTGTAATTTCCTCTGATTGACATAAAATAAAGGCAAGCAGTTTATATTCATTGACTAATTAAAAATAAAATAAAAAAATGTTCAGGATATTGACGCTTTGTTATAAGCTTGGAATTAAGACTATTTTATTTTGCGAAGTTACACAAAATAATAAGCTTTTCAAATTCTTCGCGAAACTTAGGAGGGTATTCAAAAGCCACTTGGCGACTTCAAGAAATTTATTGATCGACATAAATACAGGGTGTTTCAAAATGTTGTATACACACTTTAAAAACCTTATATTTCATTAACAGCAACGACAATTTTAATTTTCTTTGTTACGTTTCAAAGCTAAGATAGAGAGATTTTTTTTTTTTTTTTTTTTAAATTCATAATATCGTTGAAATGTTCAAAATGGCCGACATCAGCGTAAATAGACGAGCAATACATCTTAAAGCACACTGTATATTGAGTCACACATTTACAATAGTCTTTCCCTACACAAAAAGTTTTACATTTTCTGAGAATTAACCGGATTTATTGCCTAGATCCAATTAATTTTAACAAAACAGCATGCGCAAATTTAAATGGATAGACACCATAGGATACATACGAAGAAATTTGCAAATTCAGAGGATGGATCGTCGAGCCCCAGGGATGGGAAAAAGATTGGAAGGCCACGTGTTACATAGTGGAGACTTCATCAGGCCATAATTAGTAAAGCATTGCATACAGGGTGTTTTGGAAATGGTAAACAAAGCGAAGAGGTACGGGTTCCAAACATCATTTTGAGTCGAAAATGTTCTATGGCATTTTGCTGTACGGGCCGTAGTTTTAGAGTTCGGAAATGAATGCTTTGGGAATGGTCCCTAATCAAAGAAAGCTCACTTTCAGCATTTTCTTTAATATATTATCATATCTGTTTTCAGTCATGACGTTTGTTATCCGGATTGCTTTTTGTAATAAACTTTTACCTTATTTACTTGAACTTCCTCATGTGAACTGAGCTTTCTTTGATTAGGGACCATTCCCAAAGCGTTCATTTCCAGACTCTAAAACTCCGGCCAGTACAATAAAATGACATATAACATTTTCGACTCAAAATGATCTTTCCAACCCGTATCTCTTTGCTACCATTTCGGAAACAAATGTATTCTATTAAATTATTCCTCTCGAGAAAGGCATGTATTTAGCAACAAAGTAGAACGCATCTGAAATTATGCCTTCGGGGGGGAGGGGGGGAGTACGAAAAATTGTTCTTCGTTTAGCGAGAAATTAGTTTCAAGACAAGTTTTCGAGGACCCTAACTCGGTCATTAAGCGATGTACTTGAGCAGCTTTATTTCAAACGATTTTGAGAGTTTTCATTTTATTTATAACGTAACCTTTACTTTCTGTTCTCTTTGTAAGGTTCGTATTAAAAACCATAGAAGAATTTAAAATTGCACCCCCACAAATGTCCACACCAAGTTTCAGTTATATTGATTTCCTATTTATCTACAGGAACGTAGCTAAAAAACAAATAATTTTGACCTAGTTTCAAAAGGGATATTTGAGAACATAATTCTTTATGTATAAAAATACAGTATCTTAGTCTCCTGTGGTGGTTTTCTGAGCTCTGCCTTTGACGTTCGCTGATGCGGCTTATACCTGCGCAATTTCGATAGAGAAGCACCTTGATTTGAAATTTAAATAACATATCGTCATCCCAACGCCAGAAACTCCCAAGGGATGGAAGTAGGATTCCACTGCACTTGATCCATTACCCACTTAATTCAATTAGAAACGTCGTTCACTGACATATTGCGAAAGTCTTGGAATTGAAGCTTGTTTACTGTCAGTGAATACCCGTAATTGAACGCACGAAGAAAAATCATCTCTAATGGGTAGCATTTGTCCGAGGGTCAACAGATTCAGCTGCTTCTGCAGAATTTTCAATAAAAATACATTAAAACAATATCTTGTTGACGTGTAGGTCGAAAATACGAACACAGTAAGAGCGTAGAAAATGTTATTAAAACAATAATTAAAAATTAAACAAAAATCTATAAAACCTTCTTTCCTTATGTTTTTTTAAAGTCGTCAAAACGATAAGCCTGAATTCGTAGTCAGATTTGTTTTTGTTTTGTTTTTTTTTTGTTTTTTTTTGCACACGGCATATGTACTGTTCGTTTTCAAAAGCGAGACGCATCACTCGCGGACGATTCTACTCCGCAAAGGGGTGATACGCTGAGATGGGCACTTTCCTAAGACCTGTTTTTTTTTTTTTTTTTTTTTTAGTACCTGTTATTTTTGTAATAGTATTTATTCTTTCCATAATTCTTTCCCGAAAAGCGCAAATAGAACGCAACTACTAGTAAACTAACACTGATAAAAAGTAAACATTCCCTCTTTATTTCTCCTCACCCCTATTTTGATAAAATCGAAGGAGATCTGACGCATGCGCAAAAGCGCTGAAGGTTTTCGGAAACAGTAGCAGTTCACTGGCAGCCGAAGTTGCTAGATGATTCTGCGCAACCTAGGATGCACGGTGGGAGAACTAGCTTTTTACACAGAAGAAGAAATTGAAACATTGAAGCCTCTCATCCCGGTTCCATCACAGCAACCACTTAGAAGACAGCCTTCTTGACCACATGGCCACGTGGAACGCCATTCAAATTTGTAATATCTCCTGAATAAAAACAATATTAATTTCCTCCATCTCCTGAAAGAAAGAAAAAATTAATTACTTCCTTACTATTTATCAAAGCTGTTTAAAATATGGTTAATCCTGTACCGTGGATTTCATCAAGATTACTTCCCATTGTTGTATTGTTCTACGGCAATTTTTGCCGCCTTCTCGTGCTGATTTGTCGACGAGGAACCATTTGGTACAGATTTCGAAGATACCAGCTAAATCGTCATTAGTCCTCGAATATACATACAATGTTTCAAGAAGATCCAACCAGTTCTTCAAAAGTTATTAAGGACCGACAGACAGAATCGATTAACCTGTTTGAAAGTAGGCCTAAATGCTTTGCTAATGCTTTGACTAAATACTTTGCTAATTTTTGATCGTAACTTCTTATCTTGAAGTTCGATTTTTATTGGATAGGAATTCTAGTTTTAAACAATGCACCTGCTTCCAAAATTTCAGCTTTGTTGGATGCTTAGTTTTTAAAGTACAGCAGTTATGCCTTGTAAAGACAAAGTATTTTGACTGCTTTTTGCTCTTAGTTAATTGTCCGATAAGCATTGATCAAGAGAAAGAAAAACGAATATATCAGTTGAAGTTTGAAAAAAATTATTCGTAAGTAACTTGAAAGTAATATCTTTAATATTATATTAATAAATTAATATTTGTTTAAAAATATTTTTGTCGTGAGCAGTACAGCGATATTCTAGAATAATCTGTTGCTTCTGGATATGTGAGACACTTGTTTGCAAGACTGAACTAAAGAGAATTTGTGAAGACAAGTGGGCGGTTAAATCGTTAAGAATAAGTAAATCTACTGTAATTTAAGCTTCCATGGGGAGCTTAGTTTCCATTTTTAATTTCTGGCTGAAATTCGTTCAGTATTTCGGCTCAATTCTTGAGCCTTCATCGAGTTACCAAAACTTCTGTATCGATGTCAATGTTTTGAAGCAAAGGATTTCGTGTCATTCTTGTCCAAAATACACTAAGTGGGGAACAGAGCGACAACAAAAAACATGAAAAAAATAGTCCTTTTTGGGTATTTTTTTTTAATGATGTTAGTGGGGGGCAGAATGGACAAGTTAAAAAAAAATAATAGGGAGAAGTGGATTGGTGTTTGTTTAAAATCTCAAGAAAGGAGAAAAGTGAGATAAGAAGAAAATATAAAATAAATAAATGGATTTGTATTTTTCAAAGATACCCTTGAAAATAAATGCGTTATATACAAATAATATATAACTATAAAAATTGAATATCAAATGAAAACCTCTCATCAAAGCTTAAGTTATTTGGATATTTACTTCACATGGCCTTAACGTAATATACTTCAAATCCAAGTTGTATAATTAACCAACTTATTAGACAATTGGTGGTTAGTCTTTGGAGACAGAATGTGGGCCTTGTGGCTCAAACGGAAATACTCTAGGTGTTAGATGTGCTTGAGTGAAAAGCAGTTGAACTAAGTTCAGAAGCTTCCAAGAAAAGAATTCCTTAGACGTTTTCACACGAGATTTCATAATTACACTTAATTCAATTTTTCATTTAGAGAAATCATTGTTGGATTGGGAAAAGATTTGTATGTGAAGACTGCCAATAGTGGCTTGCCATCAAGTACGCTTCCAAATTACAACTTTTAAGTTACATTATTATATAACGGATGAAATTGCGTGTTTCTGTTTAAAGTGGAATAAAAAAGAGTGTTTAAATAAAAAGAGATTAGAACAAAAGGTTTTAGTGTGTTTAATGGACGATCTTATTGTTGTCTTCTGATAAGATCAGCGGACTTATATTCCTGTTTTGTCTGTTACGTATGCAAGTATCATTAAATATCATTAAGTACAACAATCGCAACAATTGCGCCTTTTTCATTCGCAACAATCACATTTATAGTGATTGTTGTAGAGCTGCATAGAGGCGCAATTGTTGCGTTTATTGGAAATTAACACAAGGAAATTAAAGCAATATCTATGATCAGAAGACGTTGCGCAGCATTGTGATTGGTTTACTACTCTATCCCTACCTTGTTTGTATTTGAAATCTTTTCCAGAAGGGTCCTTGTCCAGAAATAAATGCAAATGGGGAATAAAACCATAGACAAGCAGGAGAAACAATGGAATTAATCCTTATACCTACTGTCCTCCAAATCAGAGATGGCCGGCGGAAATTTTAACTGCGCAGCCCTTCCGGTAGCTGATCAATTATGTTTTCCTGTCACAATGGACGACAGTCTGTTTTCACTGAGAAAGACATGTTAATAACGCCAAATTAAAACTTCTCTCGACTATTTAGCGTTATTTCAATGCCAGTTACTAACAATAAGTATTTATATAAATAAATAAATATATATTATTTATAAACACAATGCTCTTTTGCAAAGTAACAAGCGTTTACCGTAATGGCGGCGTCCTGTCATAAAATCAGACGGAAGTGCCTGACCAGACTAATCGATCATGCATGCGCAGATCTCACAAAAACAGAGCGGCCATCTCTCATTGGGAGGACAATAACCGATTGCACCTGGTTTGATATCATTAAAATTTATCCGATTTGGATATTAAGAAGTTAAAGCAAATTTCAGGAATCTATATGTATGCACGTCCCATCGCAAATAACTTTAGAACCTCTAGTTGGATCTTCTTGAAACTTTGTAGGCATATTCGAAGGATTAGCTTAACTTTTTTTATTTGAAATCTCTTCTAAATGGGATCTTACCGAATGAAATCAGCGCAAAAAAAAAGACGACAAAAATTTCCCACAGAAAAGCATTAGATTCTAAACCATGGATGTCTATCTTATTTCTTTGTTAATATCTCTTTTACTGAAATATTAAATGTTAGTTAATCTTCTGCGCGAAGTAAGATCCCGATGAAAGTCGTATTTAAACAATTGAAGTAAATCAGGGATGGTTTACAATTTAAGTAAATTGAAATGGCGCGTTGGATGATTAGAAGTGGCACTTTGCATCCCGGTGATAACAATAAAATGAGCCTACTCATGCTTAAAGTCATGGCCAAATACAATTTGTATAAGTTCTGTGTAAAAAATATATCTTGGAAGAAAAAACGCTCTAAACAAAATTGAATAATGGTACAAGAATAGTTTGGCGGAACGTGAGAAAAATTGGCTCCTAGAATGTAAAAGGTTGTCAACCAAAAAATAAATAATGCGGAATTAATTATTTTTAGAAAATGGAAAATTTTTACTTTTATATTCAGAAATCTAATATAAATTTAGAATAAAATATTAATTTAAGGCCAATACACTTGACTAGATTAAAAAACTTGTAAGCAAGTTAATAATACATAAAATACGATCGATTTCGCTTCAGAAGAAGGTTTTGACAAGTGAAAGCTTTTGACTTGTCAAAGCCTCGTTCTGAGGCGAAACCGGTCGTATTTTATGTATTTTTAACTTTATAATGTTTTTAATCTAAAAAGCACATGTTATTTTATTTAGATAAATGTAGGCTTTAAGTTCTTTCGAATATCTTGTATTTTTCTCTCTGATGCATTTTAGGGCGTGTTATAAATGTTACACCACCGATAAAGTCGTGTGGTAGCTGGATGTCAAGCTGATATTTGTCGCTTTTAAAAGATTGCTCTTTTGTTCAAAATTAGTAAACGAATGTCCGGAAGTTAAAGAGGCCGCAGAGTTTCAGAGCTTTCACTTCTACATTCGACATTGGAGCGACGCTTTCGGCCAAGAAGATAATTAATAGCGTAGGAGGGGCAGTGGGGATCGGTGTCGATTTGTTTACAGGAGTTAAGTCCAGATAAAGCCATTTTAATACGAAAGCCTGTTTATCTTGGAAAGCTTTAGAACAACGACATCTCAAGGCTGGACAAACAGATCGGCTTTTGGTGACAACGAAGTGACAAATAGATTTTGCCACAGCTGAGCTTCGGAGTGGACTTTGGGCCTGTGGCCAAGCGGGCAAAGCACAGAATAGAAAGTTTAGGGGGAATCGGGTCACAGGTGGTTGCGGTAATGCCTTTCGCATTCTTTCAAATCTTTCTTGATCTAAAGGCTTTTACTTATTGATAA
>JAFIDM010000005.1:13772458-13785861 GCA_023159025.1 Thereuonema tuberculata | reverse complement strand
TTCTGATGGTAAAAATCAAAGTCGTGAATGTTTATTTACGTGCAATCTTTGAGTTTTCATTTCTTTATAATTTGTTCTGCACGGTAAATTTATTTCGTATGATTACTATTTCTACTTAGTTTGTTTTTCTTTGTATTTGAAAAGCCTTCTGATTTCTAGCGATTGTAAGGTTTTTCGTGTGAACTTGAGCTCTCATTTTTTATTGTTGTTTATTTTGTTCGGGAGTCACTTGCGGGTGCGAAGATGATTTCAATATTTTTTTCAAGTTTTATTAAACTCAAAGGCGTGAATTTTATTTATTTTCGTTTTTCATTTCTTAAAATAACTCAGTGTATTTCGCGACTTGGAGTGGGGGGGGGGGGGGGAAAGAGTCCCCTTGTTCCTCCCCCCCCCCCAATTTACGTTTGAGAGAAAATGCTTACATTGTTCCAATGATAGCTCGTTTTACGACCATTTAGCGACCTCCATCTGAACTTGAAGTCGTAAGAGCAGAGATCCTTTTCTTTTCGTTTAAGCAAAGAAAGAAGAGGAGTTCGTGTCATCGGAGCCAATTTAGAACTCAAGTGGTCTAAATACTGAAGGGCGGTTGTAATTACAAACCGATCGCAGCTCAGTTGAAGTATTGATCTAGCCTTAATGTTTTGTTGATTTGCGGAGCGGAGCACTGAAAAAGCAAATTCTTCTTTAATCCGGCGCTAATCCCTTGGGGGGGGGGGGATATCTATTTCGGGGTCGTACGTTTGTTTACACAGTCATTAACCTCCTGCGCTTGTCATTGTAACCGATTCCTGGAAGGATTTAAAACAACTCATTTGCGGCGCAGCAAACCTACATATTTTATTTCCTTATTTTATTTTACTTATTTTTTTTTTAAGATTTAGAAGATAAGTCTTGATAAGTTAGATTATTGTAGTTTTATTATCTTCTCAGCAGCTTTATATTTTTTTTTTATTTTAAAAGATTTAACGTGCGTGCTTTTCATAAAATTAAGATAAAAAGCTAACATACTTAACTGATTTTTTTTAAAAAACATTTAAACACGTTAAAAAGTACAGGATACGATCGGTTTCGCCTCAATGACGAGGCATTGACGAGTGACAATCATTTCAGAAAAATTGGATAAAAGGTCACCCCTCGATATAAGGACCTCGATATAAGGTCACCCCTTGGGACCTCGCGAAAGTGACCTTATAAGCGGGGTGACCTTACAACCGATTCATACGCATTTGTCAATAAATAAACATTATATAAATACAATATAATTCTTTGTAAAATTTAATACGTACAAAAATATCAGTTTATTAGATTATAATTTTTTAATTTAATTGAACCAATTAAAATTAATGGAATCAGAAAGAAATTATTTTTTAAAAAATTTAATTCGGAATAAAGTTGTATACAAATAGTACTAGTAAGCTCAAGCAAAGTACTGATATACAACTGACCATACTTAAAATAAAGGACTGTCGCGATTTTGGTTTCATCTTTTGTATAATGTTTTCTAAGTTTTGTAGTTTCTGAAAATGTTCTTCTGTTCCCTCATGGCTCGTAAAAAAATGTCTTACGACATTTAATACTCTGAGTGCTTCTGCTTGTGTCACCGCTTCACTTTCAGTATCTCTGTCGTTATCCTCACATTCTATTGCATTGGAATCTAAAACTTGCGAAACAATTTCGGAAATCGAAGCTTGAGAAGTGGTAGCAATTTCATCACCAATTCTCACGTATTCACTTTCCCCTTCTATAGCATAGCCGCGATTTCTGAGATATTGTATTAACACAGCTAAAGGAATATCGTCTTCATCTGTTATTTCAGCCACACTATTTGTAGAAAATTGAAAACCAGCATGTCGAAAGCAATTTGAAATGCATGTGTTTGACACCAAGCTCCAACTTTTATGAATATAAGAAATTGCATCTAATACAGACACTTGAAAATTTCTGAAATCACAGACAAAAGTAACCTTATATGCGATTATGGTATTTAAGACCTGACCATATATCCGATAATCCATACCTTAGAATTCCTATTCAATGAGCCAGGACTTTAGAAAAAGTGACCTTATATCGAGATCCGACTGTATTTAATGCTCTCGCAGCTTTACTATTATTATTATTAACTGAGATTTTTAGCCTGTATTCCAATATGAAATCTAGGTTTATCAGATCAGTCAGTCTGTATGTATCCCTCTTTAACTTTTGAACCGCGGAATGTATCTTGAAACTTGCTATTCAAGGACTATGGAAGATCTATTTACATGAAATCTTTTTCAAATGGGTCCTTGAAGGGAAATCAGCACCAGAAGGCGACAAAAATTCCACAGAAAAACATTGGAATCTTAATTGGATTTCTATCCTATTTCTAATAAATATCTCATTGTCCTAAAACACAGGTATTAAACTCTAGTCAATTGCACGTGTTGAGACCCAGTTACAATTAATCCGATTTACACAATTTGAAGTAAAATAATTCGTATTTAATTCCTTTTCGCAGATAATTTGTACTGTCTGTATTCAACAGATATTAATTGAATATAAATACAGAGACTTTTCTTTTGTGTCGCGTCTACGACTTGAGAGAAGAAAAAAAATTAAGAAATAACGTGATACGAAAGTGTAAGTTCTTTCGAAATCTCGAAAAAGAAAATATTGTCGAGGCATTGAAAACATTCAACAATAAATGTATTAGTATTTATACAGTGAAATATGATATGAAACCCATTAGGTTTTTTTTTTTTTCCTTTCTTTCTGTGACCGTGAAAAGCTTCTTAAAGATACCGTTACCTCAATATGTCTGCTTTGTTTGCCTGCTTCTTGTAACCTTATCGTCTCGTCTGCACCGATTGGGTTTGCAGTAAGTAATCTGCTCGAGTGATAAACAATACGTAAAAGCTTTTAGGTATCTGACATTGGTAGGAGTATGTCCTGGGGTTGAACCCCCCCCCCCCTTCCGCTTCCCCCGCCTTTGGCCCCGGTAATTTGGCCTCGGGGGCTTTGCAGCAGTATTTTTTCTGGGAAGGAAAATAGAATTTCCCGTCAAATACGAGGACCTTTTAGGAGGACTCTTAGGAGCGGACAGTTTTTGCATGGAAGCAGAGTTAAATTTTGAAATCGTAGTTGACGTGCCAGCTTTTCACGGGAAATCATTGATAGGTTGACGAACAGTGATGTTATTCTTTAAAGAGTCTGTATCGAAAGTATTAGGGAATTGGCTAGCACTCAGCTGCCAACAAAACTTCATTTTTCTAGGACTAAAAATCTTTGGAATGGCAGACGATCAGTTAAATTGGTAGATAACTAGTTCAGAAAGGGCGCGAAATCGTTTCTTGCTGCTTCACGCTTAAGTATGTTTACAATAAGCAGATAGCTGAAGAGTAGCACATCGGCGACTGGGAGGAAGTGAATTATTGAAGGACATGGGAAAGAACTGGTGTGTCCGGGGGAGGGGTCTAATCAGAGCTATAATCTCTCTTCTCCATTGCATTCACAAAATATTGAGACATAAAAACCGTGATATAGCATAAATTGAGCCGCTGTTTTTATACGAGATGTATTCCGCAAAGTATTAGGCCTACAAATATAGGCGATGTGTTGATCGATCTGCTCGCTGTAGAGCAACCCTTTTTCTACAGAAAAGGGTTTCGTTGTCTGTGTGTTCCCAATAAGCAACTTTGAACTAATGAACGAATGTTTTTGAAACTCTACGTGCGTAATTCCGCTTTGATTATTTATTTACTTCTTCTTTTATCGACAACGGGCAACTTTGGACCACGATCTAGCCCTACCTGACAACGTCAGGGTGAGGCTAGGAAACTGAAGAAAGGGGGCGAGATTCACATCTCAGCCAGAAATAACCCTGAGATAGTAAGTCCCAGGGAAAAACGGACGAAACACAGAAGAAGAAAGAAACAGCCATGCCCAAGCCGGGATTCGAACCACACGGCAGACCGCCGTCTTGACCGCTCGGCGGAACTGGATTTATTTACTTATTATTTTTATTTTCATTCGACGATTTAACGTGGCGGCGAGATAAAAAGAAGCGACGTGTGATGTCTTAATTAAAAAAAAAGAGCATTTCATTGGTTTCGTAAAGACTTTGAGAATCCTTACAAGTCTGAATTACAGATATTAGGCTTCAAGGTCTTTAAGAATCTGTTGTTTGTTTCTGTTTGATAGCACGATACTGGCTTATGTAACCAAATCATTCCTATATTCTCCACTCATATTTTAAAACTAGAGTGAGATTTATATATTAGGACAGGTTGATAATTAAAATGAATGCATTGCTTGGAACATAAATGAGTTTCTTTATTAGAAGGCGATACATGAAACTGATGGTGATTCACCTTGAATGACAACTTGACAGTTGGTTGAAAAATCGATCATGGGAATAGTGACGATATCACCTCTGTTGTTTTTCGAAAGAACTTCTGCGATGACACTCCTTAACGACCAATCGTGTGCAATTACAGAGTCCTTTCTTTGGATTGAGATTGCGAAGGAGCATCACAATTGATCCTTTCTTCAGGCTCAGCTGATGAGGTGGCATGCAGGAAAATGTGAGTGTTAAGAAACCCTGCACGATAGTTTCGTTCATCACTTGGATCATCTGACATTACTACATCTGCGCTGCAGTAGATGTGAGACATGCCGACCAGTTTCTATCTCTTGCATTACAGAGAAAGAGATATACACACAAAACTTTTATATAATATACGGTATATACTTTTCTAAGTGTTTGTATATATATATATATGATTCCATTATGGCAAGAGCTGCAAGTTTATTCTTTCAAATTACAACTAATTCTTTTTCTTTTTAGGAAAGTTAGTAGATGGCTGCCCGTTCCTTCGCTCCCGAAGCCTCGTATATATAATGGGAAACAACATTTTATTTATTAAAAAAAAAACAAAAAAAAAACACAAGTAAAATAAAAATAAATTAAAGTTTAATGCAATACAATATTGAAATCGTAAATTTGTAACAGTCGGATTTGCGCAGTAGAGTTTTTCCAAATCATAATACTCCTGTTGCTTGGCAACGCCCGTGGGAACTTCAGTTGTTGGCGAAGAACCTTTTTTTTAATAATATAGATTTCATATCGTCATGATGAACGGGTTAAAAAGAAAGCATTTGGATATTACAAATAAAATGATAAAAATACAGTTGAATCGCGATAATCCGACAGTTACAGGACCGAGGGAGTGTCGGATTATCAAAAATGTCGGATTACCAAAGGTTGATTTTTTTTAAAACTGAATTTTGACTTCTAAGGCAAGAAAATATAAGTTATGTATACACAGTACTGTATGTACTACAGTACGTATATTGTTTCAATACATATTGAGTACATATTTAATTAAAACTGAACAATTAAACTGAAACTGTTGTGAGTCACGGGGCAGACGGGAGATGTCTGCAGCAAGCGCAGTGACGTCATCCGACGCGGCGTCGGACTACCGAACGTGTCGGACTGTCAAATGTCGGATTATCGAGATTCAACTGTATTTCATTTTGATCTAGGGGTAAGCATCGCGCCACAAATTAATGTTTACCTTATCTGGGCATGACCTGATCGACCGATTACGCCTGAACTGCAAGATCAAATTTTTGAATTGTTGTTATTGAATGTTTTCGATCGTTGACAGATACTAGTTTTTACCTACAATTCTGGCAGAAAAAAAAGCTTTTAACAGGTGACATACATTGCAATGATATAAATAATAATACTTAAAAAAAAAACAAAAAAAAACGAATAGATGGCGCCCTAGAGATTGAAATGAATAACCGATACACTAACATTGTCGTTCTTGACGTTTCCAATAACAGCTAGTAGCTATTTTTTCTGTAGGTGATTTAGGAAATTCAGATTTAAATTAACAGACTCTATTATTATGAATATTATAAAAGTGATTTTATTAAAAGACAACAATGGGTGAGACCAAATTGTTTACCAAGTGACATCCTCGAACAGCTGTTTGGCGATCATCAGCCAGGATCAGTCACCAGTAAACAACGAGGTCTCCGTAGTGAGGCTTGCGACGATGATTTTATTTTCTATATTTATTTCCTTTTTATCCTACATTCGGATTGCAAAGTCAAATCTTCAAGTCTTCTTAATAAATTTTCGGAACGTTGGGTGGATCTTCTTGTAACTTTTAGAATGCATATTTGAGGACTAAGGACGATCTAACTTTACATTTGCAACCTTTACCAGGTGAGTCCCTGTCAAAAATTATGTCGCGAATGCTATGAAATAATATCTCATTTTCGTAAGCAATGAATATCAAATGTTGCATCCACTCCGCCAGGTTTGAAACGATTTTTTTTCTTTTTCTTCAGGGAAAAAAAAAAATTAAGAAGAAATAGCATTAAAGGGAAGTAGGTTTTAAGTTCTTTGTAACCTCTTCTTAATAAGGTTGCTCCGCGGAATCCCGTATTGGCGTCGTGGTTTCTCATCAGTTGCAAACTGACAGCCTGACATTTCACAAAGGATCATTGGTTTCCTATCCTTGAATGAATCTCAGCACAGCCTCAATAGGAAAGCCAAGGACACAGGGTTCAGTCCTCGACCAGTTTTTTTTTTCCTTTCCTCCAGAGCAACGCTCAAGGTATCTTACAGTTTTGGTTTGCGTAGACGTATCTTAAGGATGACAGCCTCGTTGCAAACGTAAAATACAGAACACAGAAACTGTAGCTTCCAATTAATATCTTTGTCGTCGGAATCCCAGTGGAGCCTCCAAAGCAAAAAAATAAACAATAAAAAAAACTCACTTAAAAAAATATTAGTGAGGAAATCCAAGTGCCAGCAGTCCACCGTTCTCAATGAATTTCCGTAACACATTGAAAACTAAATATGCGCATTTAATTGTTAATAAACATCAACGAGTAAGACCATGTTTGCTTTTTATTTAAGTCGTCAAAAAGATTACTACAAACGAAATTGGTACGTTTTGTTGTCAAATTGTAACATCTACTGAATACAGGCATCAGACAATTGAAGTTTGAGAATTTAATTACAGTAAAACTCGCTTAAGACGCTCTTCAAGGGACCAGCTCGAAAGAGCGTCTTGAGCGGGAAAGCGTCTTAAGCGAGTTTTACTGTACTTTTTTTTACTTAAATGAAAATAAAAAATTGTACTGTTTACACTCGTAAGGTATTAGAATTTAAAAATAGACGTACGCTTTTCGTTTACGTTGCTTTCACTTTAAATAAACAAAGAAAGAATAATATTTTACAGAAAATAGGCTTAAAATTTGTTCACGAACTTTCTTATTTCGTTTCATATTTGGTTTTGTATTTTGACAAGCGCAATAGTTGGTGTCGGATTTTCTGTGGATTACCATTGTAGGTGACCAATAACGATATTCACGTATGTTTTCTTTCTGTTATGGCGGCGATCACAGAATAACGCTATTGTAATACATTGTCACTAGATTTCTGTAATGACATAAAAAAAAACGGAAGCAAAGATCCCCATTAAAAAGAAAGATGCTAAAAAAGGACATAAATTACACCCCCAACAGAGAGAGAGATAAGGAATTCCACCCCCATCAGAGGAGACTTCAGTTATTTCCGTTTTTTTTTTAACTACCTACTTTAAATACTCTACCTTGATATTGTTTATTCATGTCTTGTTTCGTTGTTTTTTTTGTCGAGAAATACACAGCATCTACAGTGTGTGTGTGTGTATTTCGGGTAAAATGTAATGAATGAAAAATTCCATCCAAAAAATCCACACACAGGGTTTGGTTTTTTTTTTGTTTTTTTTTTTTTTTTTTTAGTTTAATGTTGATGTTAAGGTCCTGACTCAAGCAAATGCATGCGACTGAAAACCTTTTATTTCTTTTAATATATTTCTTTTTCCAATGCGCCTAAAATTCTGAAAATTTTAAATTTTATTGTTTTTAATTATATTTTGCGATTAATTTAAATTAAAATTCAAAAAAGTCAATTTTTTGGGTGTTTACGAGGTATTATTCGGTATTTTCAACTCAAACAAATTTGACGAAAACCTGAAATGATAAGAAAATTCGTAAAATTAATGTTTTGTATTTAAAATATTTATTATTAGTGCAACAGTTAATTTTTTAAAAAATAAAAATTGTGTTTGCTTAAAATTGTGAGAGATTAAATTACTTTTTTAAAAAATTAACTGCCAGCGACATTCGGAACTTAATTTTTTTTCTGCGAAATCATAATCCCATGGTCTCAATAGTATCTACACCAAATTTGGCCGTTTTTGGCCCAACAGTTTTTTGCTTAATTGCGCTCCAAACACCTCCTATTTATCACTCATAGCATCTACATCACAGGTTACTTGAGTACTTAATAGGACTGACATAGAAATTTTCAAAATGAATAAAATTTAATAAAGAAAAAGGCTCCCTTTTTATTCTATTCGGCCCTGGATTTTCATGGCATTTTTAACCTACTTTTCTTAAGTGAAGATTCAGTATCTTGTAAGTGACAATATAAAAAAATCAGTCTGTCTCCCAGTATCTTTTGAATCGCTGCTGGATGAATTTTCTTGAAACTCGTTACAAGCGCACTCGAACAGTAGGGACAATTTTCTATTTGAAATCTTTTCCGTTAGTGGGTAGTTATCGAGAAATCGGCACCAGAAGGCGGGAAAAATTCCCATGGAAAAGCATTGGAATCCAAACAGCGAGAATTAATCCATTCAGCTGGATTTCATAGGATTAAGACTATTCCTATTTAACACCTTCATTTTTGTCACCTCCCCACGCAAATTTCTCCACATAGAGGGAAACCCCTGAAAACACACAAGATCAGAAAAGAGGCATATCAAACTTCAAGAATATCCTGATATTGTTAAGGTGTAACACAAATACCGTATATTCTCCAATAAACGCCGAGTCTCTCATTGTCGCCGGTCTCTAATAAACGCCGGGCTGCAGAGAGGACACGGCCAAATAGTAGCCGGTCTCTAATAGTAGCCGGGTCTTTCATATTTGCCTTTCATATTTACGGTAATGTGTAAGCGTCCGTATCTTTATAGTCGTGCGTAATACTTTACGGTACATTGCCTTACAAAATGCCGCCGGAACGGTCATTTGACATTGCCTTTAAGATTTGCGCGGTGGAGTACGCCAAAGAAACATTCGGTGCGGCGGTCGCCCATCATTGCGGATTCGGACGACGAATAGCAGCGAAAGGTACAGAAAGACATTGCCATTTATCTTTACGTAGCAAGTGAAATTCAAATAAAAGTAGCTATTTGTAATATTAGCCGGTATTTATTTGTAAAAATATTGCGTTCTGAAGGTTTTTGTTAATAAAGGCCGGCCTCTAATAGCAGCCGGTCTCTATTAAGCGCCGGGAGCCGAGGCTAGTTTTGCAAATAAACGCCGGGGGCCTCTATTGGAGCATATACGGTACTCACAGTGATGTTAACAGTCTTATTTAGGAAAATAGATTAAGAAAATGTGACTTTCCCAACTTCTTTCGTTTTATAGAGAATACTACAGTTCAGCTCATGAAAGAAGAGCTTTTGATGACGTAATTTCTTTACAGATTGGTATATCCAGGACGTAACAACGCCATCTATCGCTAAAATCCGTAACTGACTCTTCGAAAACATTCTGGTCTTTGTATTTTGTACAGTTACGAATACATATTAATAATCACAATTGAAATAATTAACAACGTTTCACACTATTCCCCTTGCTTGGCTATGCAAAGTTTGTCCTTTCTTGGTCACGCTTATACGATCACAAAACGATGCCATCTTGGACTGACTGCTCGGAGTTCAAGTTGATGACGTCCTGGCTGGTGACGTTTGTTCCAGACAAATGCGATCGCTACATAATGACCTTGTACGGCAAACCCTTCTTTTTTAAAAATCACTATAGCATATACGCCTTTGCCAACAATGACGGGATAACAATGTGACTGCTTTTATTTTAGATAGAGTATATTGTGCGTCGTATATATGACTGATAGAAAATTAAAATAAATGCATTGCTAGGAACGTAAATGAATTTGTTTATTTGAAGACTTGATTAAAAGTCACATTGCCTTTTAATTCGAGCATCATTAAGCAAAATGACCTTCGATGTTGTCTCTGTTTCGTGAACGCGACAATGCAACGTAAAGCTGGCTATGTAAAAATACCGGTTCGCTCAAAAAAACCTCCCACGATTGACACACACAGATAGATCTGCCCTGTTGTACATGTGAGGTATACAGGGCAGCTACCCTCCGTTAAACACAGGAGGAGAGCGTTACGTTACACACAGACAGACAAATCTGGAAAACTATAAAAGAGCATAAAACTATTAAAAAAAAAAAAAACTATTTTAGATGCATTTCTTAGCCGTTTACTATCGAGTTGGTTTGTTTGGGTTTTTTTATTTGTCTAGAAAATGACAATATCAGAACTGTGTTAATACCAGTGCTTCTTAATTTACAGGTGGACATTCGAAAGACTCTGCATAGCTTTGACTACGATGCCGACCCGGAAATCACTACTCTTCAGCCACAACTGCTACAGGAACTCCAACAGGTAATGGACTTTCGGTCCTGTAGATTTATGGATTAAGAAATAAAAGGAATTTAAAATATTAAATAATAATAATAATAATTCATAACAATATTACAGTTGAATATAACAGAGACATTTTACCATACTATGAAATGGCCATAATTTTTAACCCTGCCTTGAAATTCACACGACAGCTTTTATTCAAAATACGAAGAAAACAAATCGTTTGATAAGTGAAATTGATACGTTAAAAATAAAATCAATAGTTAAACTTACCTCAACATTAACGTAGACATGTCCAAGATATAAAGAATTGCAATATAACATCGCATTGTGTTCATTTAGGAACATTTTACAGCAGTTCAGCTTTCAACCAATAGACATTGCTGAGATACCTGGATTGGTTAGTCCATAATTAAGCGACACCGCCGTTGTTTATTCTTTCTTGAACTGCACTTTAATACGTCTTTTGCCTTAATGGTGTCTTCCTATTGTTGACGCTGTTATATCTATAGATCTGTCAGTTATCTGCTGTTCGGAAATGGCCGTTCTTCTTTACCGGACAAGTAGAGCTAACACCGTCAAGCTTTATCTTGTATATAAATAAAATAAACACGAATTAACTGGAAGGAGGCATAATTTTAATAAATAAGATAACGTCTCCTTATTGTCCTCAAAATGAAAGATGACCGGCGGAAGTTTGAACTGCGCAGCCCTTCCGGTAGCTGATCAATTATGTTTTCCTGTCACAATAGATGACATAGTCTGTTTTCACTGAGAAAGACATGTTGATAACGCCAAATTAAAACGTCTCTCGACTATTTGCCGTTATTTCAATACCAGTTGCTAACAATAAGTATTTATATAAATAAATATATTAATATATATTATTTATAAATACAATGCTCTTTTACAAAGTAACAAGCCTTTACCGTAATGGCGACGTCCTGTGATAAACTCATACGGAAGTGCCTGACCAGAGTAATCGATGATACATGCGCAGATCTCACAAAAACAGGGCGGCCATCATTCACTGGGAGGACTTTAAAGAGCGAAACGGCGTTTGGTTTTCTCTTTCATTCCATGTTTCAATTTTGAAGAGACTTTGATTAGCAGGTTTTCGGAGATCGCGGCCTGACAGCGTTACTCGATTGCGAGCCCTTTTAATTGTTACGTTTGAATCGATGAAATAGCGACAGGAATTAAATTAAACGAATAAGAACTGCACGAACTGTTCAATCTTCAAGATCTCTTATGCTGTCCCCTGGACAGCCTTGTTTCGTAACTAATATCACTCATCAGCTAAGTTCTTGAAATTCTTCTGTTGAGAATGTTACACTATCCTGAACAAATCCAATGGCCGAAGAATTGAAGCGATAAAGTAACAACTGCAGTAAATTCTTCATTAATTTTTTATACCAGTTCGCATAATTGGTGAGTGCATGAAAATGTTGTTGTTATTTTTCTTTTAAATGCTTTAATAAGTAGCCATTGAACGGATATTTCTGGGCTACTAATTTAATATGTTTAAATGTGTGGTTACAGACCACGTGATATGACATCACAGTTCAAACAACCGATTTGGTAAAACAGTATAAACCTGAAACATATGCAGATAATACAACTTCCTTCGCTCTGATGTTTTTCCTAAAGTTCCCAAAAATAAAGAGGGGGGAGGGAGATTCTAAGGTAGGCTTTCGTGAACCCTTAAAACTACTATCAGATACATATCTTATTCTTCTCAAAAAGAAACTACTATAAACAAGCGCTTGCCGTAGTACTCTGTTATTCTAAAATGCCCATAACAACTGGCTCTTTGAAGTGTGACGTCATGTCACGTGGTTTTTGACGACACCACTTTAACGTTTAACATTAACATGAATAAAATTAACAATAAAAAGTTTCAATTAGTTTGAATCTTAAGCTGACACCTGTAAGAACCATTGTACCCTGTAGGACTACGAACATACAAAAATTAAAACTTAGGAGTTGAAGGAATTATTCGTACTTTTTTTTTTTAATTCTTTTTATTTGTTTACGTAAATTTTTATAAGATTTTATTTAGGATCTTATAACACGTTAAGGAAGTTAACAGATTCTTACTACAGTAAAATTGTAATGAATTATTATTTTTATTATAAATTCCTTTTATTTCTTATTGATCTAACTGTTTAATTTAATCCTTTAAAATATTAAATCACTTTTTAACCGTTGGATTTATTTTTTGATTATGTTACCGTTTATTTAACCATTATTTTTTTTGATTTGATTCAAATTTTAGCAAATCATTTACAGAACACGTGACTACTGGTTAACCAATCACAATATTCTTTAATATCTCTCTAATTCACGCTCATACCAAAGACAAAAGAGTAACCATTTACATTTTTGCCATTTTCTGCTCTATCATTCTTCCTCATGTGACAAGTACATTTTGGTTTGTGTTTAATGAATTGTCTTTTTTTGATTAGTCTTCTCCAAAGGAGACCCTTCCTTCAGCTAAAGATGGAGACAGGTCGTCGTTGGAGGGCATCCGTCTGAAGCAGTATGACGGTGTCGGGGAGGAGCCAGTGACAGCGCGTCTGACACCCTATCGCATTCCGCAGGAGCTGTGTGATATGTTAGAACATATCTGTGGACAACTCAATCTTTTAACGCAAGTAAGTAAACTAACTTCTTTCGAAAATAAACAATACTTTTTACTGGTAATTTCCTGATTTTTTGCACTTAATTCGTAATCACTCTGGATTCGGTTGAAGCGATGACAAAACGGCGCCGTTGTTTCAGCCGTGGTTTGTCGCTTCTTCACTGCCCCGCCGTGCTTGATAAGTGTTCACTAATGGCAGTTAAAAAGAAACTCTATAGCAAGTCTTGAATGCTTTGCAGTCGCCAATC
>JAFIDM010000005.1:13753460-13767458 GCA_023159025.1 Thereuonema tuberculata | reverse complement strand
ATTGTAGGCACTCCGTCTGGTGTTGGGGACAGCCCACCCAAAGATACGTCCCCGTCGTCTGCAAACGGTCTCCTCTCCTCCGAATAGCATCTAACGATGCACAACTTTCTCCTAGTCAATCCTGCCTCTTCCAAACTATTATTACTGTTTTTCATGGTTAGTGAAACTGTTTTTTTGATCTTTTAGATCTTAAACATAAAAATCCGTCCTCTTTTAAGTACTTATCTTCAATTTTTATCATCTAAGTTAATAATGATAATAATATTTTCTTTATATGGCAGTAAATTTTTAGTTGTCGTTTTGTGTAAAGATTTGATTCTTCCCTTTGAAAAAATTGATCTGTCTTTGAATCTTTCATGTGTAGCTGTATATAAGTTGTTCATCTAAATTTAAGTTATTATTATAAATAAAGATTATAATTTTTCAGATTTCTGGTTTGTTTGTTTGTTTTTTTTTTAACTTTTTATAAGATGAAGAGTAATTCATGATTTATTTTTTTTGTAGCTATCTTGTTAAATTTTTGTACACATAATAGCTAGCCAATGTAGGTACTACAGATGCGTGTAACACTTCTTAAGATACATCAGAAGTACAAGAGGTTCGTTTAAGAACTTAATGCCTGTTTTCCTTAAGATGGGTGAAGTCTTGAAAATAACACAAACGAAAAAGATACCATTATCTCCAAGTCCTAATTCAGGGTGTATCAGTTGAACCCGATCAATTTTTCATATTGTAGCAGCAATCAAATGAGCTGGTCAATTTTTACTTTTCACCAGCGGCGTTTCGCAGCATGCTGTGTTGCAACAGAACCATTATCTTCAAATTTCTGTTTGATTGCAGTCATTGTTTAACGTTTCGGAGAAAAACCATATTCCTTATCAAGTAAGCGTCTTGCTGCAGAGATGTTGCCCTTCGACTCATGAATAAACTTAATGACAGACGTTTCTTTAACGCCAACCGGAACGCACCACTTTCCCTGTCTGCCATTGTACATTTCCACACGGTCACTAACGCGTGTTCAATGCCGTAAGGTGCTCATACTGGCGAATAAACTGTTCTCGAAAATAGCTCCCAGGAAGATATTACCGCGTTGATCGGGTCCAATTAATACACCCTGTATAATAATAAAGGTACAGTAAAACCCCGTTATTACGCTCCCGCTTATAGCACTATCCCGTTCTTTACGCTCCTTTCATGCGGTCCCTGGAATTTTCTATATAACTCTGTATACTTTTACCCTCTTATAACGCTTCAAATCCCGCTTGTAGCGCTTTTTTATATCGGAAATTTTGTATCGAAAAGAAATGTAACACTGTAACGATTCTTTTCTTTCCCTGGTAGGAGGGAATCTTTGAACTCTTTGAAGTGCGGGTCTGTGATACAGTAAGTTAGTGCAAAATGTCGAAGCGGAAATCCCTTTCTATAAGTGAAAAATTGCAAATTCTTCGTAAGTACGACGAGAATTCTACACTAAATCAGAAGGTTTTCGCAGAATCTAAGAATTCCCTGATCCAGTCTGAGAACAATAATAAAAAATAAGAATGGAATTATCAATTCAGCGAAGGATGGTTGCAAACGTAAAAAAGTAGTGTGGAAAATGTGAAGATGCCGAGGAAATTCTAACTGAATGGATTCATCAGTCCCGTGATGCATCAGTGCCATTAAGTGACCCAATCATTCAAGAAAAGGCGCGTGAAATAGCGGGCAGTGCACTAAAACTGCTCCGAAAATATATTTGTATTGCTCCTAGTGGAATATCAATTGATGTTAATAGTTTCTTGAACCGCATTGAAAATGTCATAATTTATAACATTAGCATACACACACGGCAAACCACAATCAAAGATTTTTTTAATAGGAAATAAGCTCACATTTGCACTATATCTATTTCAGAATCAAGTATCTTTCCTGTAAAATGGTGTCTAAATGTTTCCCCATCATATAAATCATTCCCCGTTTATAGCGCTATCCCGCTTATTACGCTTGTAGGTCACGGTCCCTTGACGAGCGTAATAACGAGGTTTTACTGTACTATAAAGCATTGCATACATTTCTGTTTTCTGGAAAAAATGAATTAAATCGACATTATTTACTTAAGTTGATTAATTTTAATCCTATCTAACTATGCGTAATTTAAAGGATTAACAGCATTATTTGATTACAATCCATTGTTTAGATACTAATGCTTTTCTATGGGAATTTTTGTCACCTTTTCGCGCTAATTTTTCGACAAAGATCCACGAAGATTTTAAGTGTAAAAGGTGACCTAGTTTCCAAACATGCATACGAAATTTCAAGAAGATCCAACCAGAGGTTCAAATGTTACTAGGGTGGAAATACTTTTTTGATAAGGAACATGATCCAGAAACGCACCTCTTTCCTTTTATACCTCCTTTTTTTTATTTACTTCTTTTATTTTGAAAGACTTATGCAGGGCATAAAGACTTAAAGTTTTACTTATGCAGGGCAGTAGATTGTTGCGTATACTATTGTTGTCATTAGCACAACCCATAATGATCATGTGCTACAAGTAAGCGTTATGTCACGCTCATTTACCAGTCATTGTTGACTGAAGTTCTATTCAAGGACAGAGCAACTACAACGCTTGCATCGAAGTGTCACTTCGAGCATCTCTTAGAAACATGATGCAATGAAAGACAACGACAATAATACTCTGTACTCTTATTGGTTTCATGTGCTCATTGGCGTTGTGCTAACGACAACAAAGGTATACGCAACAATCTACTGCCTGCATTAACTAAAACCTGCCAAACAGTTGAAACTATTGAAGTGAATAAAATAAAGGGTATAATCGGTGCATTGGTACATGTTTCTTACCTAAAAGTGTTCCATTTTCAGAATCCCTCATGCTTCTAGAAGTCTGTTGCATGTTTTCATTTACATCCTTTATATCGGACCAGTAGGTAAGAAGTTTAACTGATCGGAACCAAACCTTTTGCATAGATAGCTTTTAAAACCATCATATCTTTTTTCATGGTTTTGATTTGCAGTAGTTTTTTTAATCAAAAAATAAATACAATGAAACAGAATGTAAAATTATATTTTTTTTAATTTAAAAAGTGTATTAGCAACACTTTTTTTAAAATACTTTTAACGTGTGCGAAAAAAATATAATAAAAAACAGCACATAAAAATTTTTTAAAAAGAGATTTATAAAAACTGGTATTTTCTACGTGTGTATCTTCTAAATAAATCGAAGAAAATTGAGGCCACCACACATTCACAACACATTTGATTTGAATGTGTGGGTTATTCCATGTCAAGTCATCCAGGCCATGTCACCCACTACCTAGTTGAGAACTGAGATTTTGTGTACCGCTATTATACTTAATTTCATGAACTTTTGCCAATTTTTATTGCTTTATATACATTCTGTTGGTAATAATAGCAGAAAGTTTGATGCAATTTGGTACTTCAAAGCGAATTGTGAAAATTTGAAAATTGGCTGCAGTTTTTAAATGGAAACAAGTAGGATGACAATTTTTTCCCTGAATATGCGTTGTGACATGTAGTTTATGAAAATATAAAAGAATTGGCCGTATAAAATTTTTTTTAAATTGTTTTATAATTTTTTTTGTTTTTTTTTTTGGTTAATTTAAAAAAAAAATTTGGACACTTGCTCTACTCTGAAAATCCTTGAAAAAATTAGGAAGTGATTTACAAATAGTAAAGTTTTGTCACAAAAAAAATCATTTTGTAGATATGAATTGTTCTTACCAAAAAAAAATCGTGAAAGAATTGGCCAAAAAAAATTTTGTAGTTTAATGTTTTTTTGGTTAAATTTCTAAAAAAAAATTTGGATACTTGCCCCCATCTGAAAATCCTTGAAAAAATTAGAAAGTGATTTACAAATAGTAAAGTTTCATCACAAAAAAAATCAGTTTTGAGAAATGAATTGTTCCTACCAAAAAAAATCGTGAAAGAATTGGCCATATAAAATTTTGTAGATTAATTTTTTTTTTGGTTAAATTTCTAAAAAAAAATTTGGACACTTGCCCCCATCTGTAAATTATTGAAAAAATTACAAAGTGATTTACAAATAGTAAAGTTTCCTCACAAAAAAAATCAGTTTTGAGAAATGAATGGTACTCTCAAAAAAAAAAAATTGTGAAAGAATTGGCCAAATAAAATTTTGTAGTTTAATGTTTTTTTTGGTAAATTTCTAAAAAAAAATTTGGACACTTGCCCCCATCTGAAAATCCTTGAAAAAATTAGAAAGTGATTTACAAATAGTAAAGTTTCATCACAAAAAAAAATCAGTTTTGAGAAATGAATTGTTCTTACAAAAAAAAAAAATCATGAAAGAATTGACCATAAAAAATTTTATAGATTAATTTTTTTTTGGTTAAATTTTTAAAAAAAAATTTGGACACTTGCCCCCTCTGAAAATCATTGAAAAAATTACAAAGTGATTTACAAATAGTAAAGTTTCCTCACAAAAAAGAAAAAATCAGTTTTGAGAAATGAATGGTACTCTCAAAAAAAAATTCGTGAAAGAATTGGCCAAATAAAATTTTGTTGATTAATTTTTTTTTGTAAAATTAAAAAAAAAAAATTTGGACACTTGCCCTCCCCTCTGAAAATCATTGAAAAAAATTAGAAACTGATCTGCAAATAGTAAATTTGCTTCACAAAAAAAAATCAATTTTGAGAAATGAATGGTACTCACAAAAAAAAAAATTCATCTTGAATTTTGAAAACATTTTCATTCAGCCATTAACATTCCCAAAATATCACAATAATAGAAATACTGTTAACTACTCAAGAAACATTAACAAC
The DNA here is from genome assembly GCA_023159025.1 of Thereuonema tuberculata. NCBI lineage: Eukaryota > Metazoa > Arthropoda > Chilopoda > Scutigeromorpha > Scutigeridae > Thereuonema > Thereuonema tuberculata. Next base: position 13,762,658 of record JAFIDM010000005.1, on the reverse strand, counting down.
ATAAGTGAGCATAAAAATATACAAATGTAAAAAAAATTGCAATATAAAACAAAACTACAAACTATAAAATATACTCGTACATTATATAAGATATGTATCTGCATTCAAGTTCATTTGGAAATATATATATGACAAGATGCTTTAATGCTTCACATTTAATATTTTTTTGTATGAGGACCACTTTTCTTCCACCAATCTAGAAGACTTTTTGTTTAGAGAATAAGTATGGCCTGTTGCTGTGGTGATTTCAACTTCAAATAGAATATGTGAGAATGGGACATCACAAACATCATTATCAGGCCAATAGAAGGACGGGGATGGTCCATGAGGATGCATGAACCTTACTGTAACATCTCCTTCTACACCATTTCACTTTCTCAACAATCCCCAGATACCAATAAGAGTCATATACAAATGCAACATAGCAGTTGGGCTGCACAGAGCATAATGGCATCAGTGGCGGAAGTGCAGAGAAATCATGAATGATACTAAAATCAGTATCATAGCTTAGCCTTTTTGCTCCAATCTTGGTTGGTGATAGTGGTATAATGTGATGCATAGATCGTGTTCCAGGAACAGTTTTTGCACTTTCAAAGCGTGGGAAAGAAAATTTCTGACTTGAACCATTTCATCTTTTGAAACAGAGAACTGAAATGCCTTGTAGGTTTTCCCGACAGAATTCAAATACCTGCGATGCAGTAAGTATTTGATCTTTATATAGTCTTTGCAAATTTGTTTTTGTGACAAGTCTTTTGACAGTGCCACCAATACCATCGCAGGGAGATTTGCCATGGCTGGTTGCAAAAAAAAGACCAGCTGCACTTTATATTGAAATCGTGTTCATGGTAGCAGATATTTCTGAAATTCTTACAATTTTTATATTGTGCAGCACATCCGTCAGAGAAATATTCAGCATAAGCAAGTGGAATTTCAGGAAATTCAAACTTCAAAAAATTCTACAGTCTTCTGAGTCTGATACACAAGGGTCACATCATGTTCTAGATCATCAGAAATGATACAAAAATTTTTTGCTTGCAACTGTTGATCTTTTTTGTAATACATAACAAGAGTGTGAAGAGTGCAGCACTCTTGTACCTGTACTTCATCTTGAACAACAAAATGGAGATTTTCACTGAAATCCATTAAAATTAACACTGATCCTTCATCAAGTGTTTCTTTCTTCATTTTCAGATAATCAGACTGTGATTGAGCAATAAAAGAGTGTGGAGTAAGTGTTTCAATTTTCTTAATTAGTGTGTCGCAGAATTCTCATAGAGTGGTGATTTGAACATTTAAAGTCATTCTATCAGTAATTGATACCCATTGACTGTACTGAAACATCACATCAGGATCATAGTCTTCTATTTCATTTTTTAAGTGTGTTTGAAGTAAAGAACTGGGAAGGGCGGGGGGGCATTTTTTGCACAGAAGGAGCATACAGGCTCGGTTATTTATATCATGTAACTGTTTTCATTAGATCATGGTATGTTACTTTAATAGAAATAGAATTTAGAAGCAATTAACATTTTGACTGTAAGTGGTGACACATACGGTAGGTGTTCCTGATGATCCTACGAGTATACACTGTTTTGGTCGAAGAGATTCAAATTTTGAAAATCCTACTTTGTCTTCAGGATACTTCTTTTTATAGAGAGAATACATTTCAGCTAAATTACTTAAAACAAGACGCTTCTGTTCATATATAAATTTTTATGGTGCTCATTTTACAGGTGACATGATAGTCAGAAATTATCAATTTAATTTTTTTTTTTAATATAGCGTTTTTTCTACACTTCCCATCATTTCTACAAACTGATTTTTTTTGTGTGACATAAAGAAGGATTTATAATAATATTGTAAAATTTTCAAAGGAATCTATGATGGAGCAATACCTTAAAAAAAATACAATGCTCAGGTATCGAATTTATTTGAAAAAAAATATTAAAATTTTTTTTATAAAAACAAACTTATGATTACTCAATAAAAGAAGCATGAACATAAAAATATAAACATTCCTCTTTAATTTAAAAAAAAATCAAGGTTCTACTGCAAAAACTGTAGGAACTATTGCATTTTTAAATTATCAAGGAGCTCGTCCATGGAACACCTGAGTTCCTGGATCCATGTAACTTCTGGAGACCATTACTGAAAAATTACTTAACTTGCAACATTTAAATTTTGGAAATGTTCATATATCTAGGTAAACTTCAATTATACAAAATTTCAAAGTTTTCTGTGAGGGTGGGTGACATTTCCTAAAATTTCTGGATGATTTGATATGGAATGACCCGTGTGTGTGTGTGGTGGCCTCAATTTCCTTATATTTATAAAAAAAAACATTTAAAAATACTTAGGAACCTTTCGACTTCCTCCGCGGAACTCCTCTTCAACACAATGGACTCTTACACAGTTCTAAATATGTATATAATTTCAACTGAAACAACCAATAAGATTAATAATTAAATAATCAGCTTCAATTGGTGCCAACTGGAAGCCACGTCATTGGGTGTGGAAGAGGGAGATTGCTGACTGCCATCTGTCGGAAGAATTGGGATTCAGTTATCATGACGTCATCTATCATGTTTCAGTTCGTCATTTATTGATACGCTCTTCAATTGGTCTCCTCTATCTATAAAATGTACCTGAAACTTATGACTGTCAATGTATTTATGAATGTTGTTATTCGGTACAGTGGTGTTATAGAACTCTAATAAAGTGATGAAATAAACAACACCTTTTTTTATTCTTTTCTTTTCTTTTTTTTTTCAGCAAGCACACATGATAAATGATAAAAGCTTTAATAAAATTAGTGTAAGAGTGAAGAAATAATAAAATAAAAAATGGCTTCAGCAAAACTTAAGGCTATTGAACTGAAAAGTCTTCATTGTAGCGATGCACTTGTGGTAGTCCCGACTTACGATATTTCGCACTTACGATCAACATTATCAAATACAAAAAAAAAATCGAACATTGTCTAAGAAATTGAGTACTTCCTAAATTCTTCGAATATTTTTCTTTCGAATATAAAAATAATTTTCTGATTCTCAGATTTTATATGAACCCTTATTACCGTTTCATTCAAATATTGAATAGGATTAGAAATCAATTTATTAGCATTCATTGCCTTAATTCTAACTCATTAAATCAACAATCTAGAGAAGCAACTTTAAAATATTTTTTAGTTCAATCCTTAGCTTCTTCCATGTTTTTATTTTGAGCCATCATTAATTTCTTACAAAATAATTGATTTATTATAATCATTGAAGATTTTAATTCCTGTACAGAGAAACTTGAGTGTATGTAGAACATGTGTAAACAGAATATGTTCACTTGTGTTTATAGACCGTTGTCGTAGCGCTTTTCACTTTTGCGTAACTGTTTCGGCACTAGAACTAGATGGCGTTGTTAGAGGAATTTCTTGGCAACAGTCGTAACTGGTGTTTACTGCAAAACAGTACTAAATTTACTCAGTTTATTTTACATTTACATAGTTAATATTTATTGTATCTACTAATTAAAATTTAACATTGTTCATTTCGTGCGTTCTACCAATATGTGTAGTTTTGCTTCTTTACGCTTTTTCGACTTACGAACGGAATCCGTACGTAAGACGGGGACTAACTGCACAGAGTTAACGGATTGTAGAAAATCCAAGTGCACAGTGCTCCAGGATCCCAATTAAACAAATTACTTACTCTAGGGAAATCTGTTTTAGATCAACATCTACTCTTTCCAAATCGGGATAATAATTTCCTAATCCATTTCATGTTTAATTTCAAAGGGCTTTCCGATTCATGATACGACAAAATAATACTAAGTTGTGAAATACTAGGCAGAGTAATTAGTGTAATATATTGCTGTCGTAGATGTACATAAGTAACTTTAAAGAACTTGAAACCTACTTTCCTTATATATTTTTTAATAGTCTCCGTATAATATAAATTATAACGCTTATGAAAAAAAAAAAAAAAACATTTTCAATTAGTGAAAATAATTACATTTACAAATGACACTGAATTAACAATTGGATTAATAAGCATTGTTAAATAGGATAAAATTATCTTTTCACTTGTAGTTCTTATACGGGAATTAACCCGCTGATATCTCGATCCGGAAAAAAGAAACATCCAAGTTCTTGTTCGTAAATGGGATACCAAGTTTCAAAAGTGTCATGTGGTTAAGGTCACCCAAACAAAATATTTAAATCGTACCTTCTTTCCATTAAATCATGTAACAATGAACTTTAATTAATGCTATTCATTCTTGCAGCGACCTAATAGGAAAAAAGCATCCATCAGTGTTATTGTTAGCTATCTATCACAGGTCCACGTAAACCTGAAAGATGCTGCATTGGTATCTGTACAGTAAAGGACGCGTAAGTCATTAAAGTAAGGAAAATAAATATATGCTATATATAATCGTTATGAACAAAATACAAATACGTTAAGAACAACTACAAATTCTTCATCATCACTGTATTTCGCAGGAAAAATTCTTATCCTGCTTCTTCAGGCTTAAAATACAGTAAAACATAGAATATTATAACAAACAGAAAAATGAGCAAAGTTTTAAACAACATAAGTACGGCGTAGGTTACAATGTTTACAAATAAGGATGGTCGTAAGTTATAATAAATAACGATTTGATGTGTCTATAATTGTTAATGGATTACAATAATTGATAATGAATACACAACAATTGAAAGATGTCATGATTTTTGATTTTTACAATTTTCGTTTTTCTGTTTGTTATAATCTATGTTTTCTGTATCTAAGCCTGAAGAAGCAAGATAAGAATTTTTTCCTGCGAAATATAGTGATGATGAAGAATTTGTAGTTCAAGTATTTTGTTCATAAGCAAAGTAAAGTACGCCATCTTTTGACTATCGGCTGATGGCAAGAAGATTGCCGTCCTTAAGTAACAACATGGCACCAATATCTTGTATCGAATTGTATCACTTTGTTAGTCCAATCGCATTTGCATCTGTTTAATCTAGATTACTATTACAAAATTGATATTCACGAATATCCATAATGGAAAGATGCTTCCAGAAAAACTATTATTAACCAAAATCATAATAGGATTTCGCCTTGAAAATCGGAAGCGGCAAAGCCGATTGAGAAACAGTTCGTCGCTAGCAAAAATTTAACGAGAATGTCGAAACTGAAAACGAAGAAATACAAAAAAATGAAAATTAAATAATAATTTTCCTGTTTTAATTAATTAAAAACATTCTCTTTATTTCTGATTCATTGAATAAACGATTTTTATATAAATCTGTGTTCAGTTTCGTAAGCAAAACATAGATAGGGGGGGGGGGCATTTATTTACAATGATCTTCTTACAAATGTAAATTTTCCATGCTGATGAAAGCCTGGAGCATCGAGTTTTAAAGCTTTTTATTCCTGGGCAATCTACCATCCGTTGCCATTGGTATTGTTCACTTCAATACAAGTCTATTGTCCTCCAAATAAGAAATGGCCGACCTGTTTTTGTGAGATCTGCGCATGTATGATCGATTAGTCTGGTCAGGCACTTCCGTCTGATTTTATGACAGGACGCCGCCATTACGGTAATCGCTTGTTACTTTGCAAAAGAGCATTGTATTTATAAATAATGTATATTTATTTATTTATATAAATACTTATTGTTAGCAACTGGTATTGAAATAACGCTGAATAGTCGAGAGAAGTTTTAATTTGGCGTTATCAACATGTCTTTCTCAGTGAAAACAGATGCCGTCGTCCATTGTGACAGGAAAACATAATTGATCAGCTATCGGAAGGGCTGCGCAGTTCAAACTTCCGCCGGCCATCTCTCATTCGGAGGACAATAAATCCGACTTGAAGTTTATTGCATTTACCATTCGTAGACCATGGAGAAGATACTATCCCAGCACAAACATTAGCTGTACTTCACGTTTGTTTGTTTTTTGGCGAAAGAGGGCTCTTTTCGAATTACATTTAAAATTTTAATGAACTAGGAGAAATGGTACTTAACGGCTTTGAATATTAACATATTCTTGCAATTAGCTTGAAAGTTAATAATTCACAAACATATTAGTTTAATAAAACAAAAAAAAGCTTTCGTGTTTTACTGAAATTATTACCTTGTATAAATATATCTTGAAATTATACAACTCATTAAGGGGATTTAAGTAAGAAACACGTCTTTGGAGGATTATTCCTCTGATGCATAATTCATTGTATGCAGGGTCTTAATTATTAAGTCTCGTCCGCAATTCTTTGAGGAATTGCCTTCAGGCCGCATCAATAATATCATTTTACTAATTGGCTATTGCAAAATTGATAATCGTTGTGGAGCTTTTCAATTAGTGTCTAGATAGCGCTAAGATACCAAAAAAAAATAATACAAATATAATAAAACTACTGCTTATTAAGTGAAATAATGTCTATTTGTTTCTCAAGGAGATCACAGATCTGTATTCTGCCGCGAAAGAAAATAGATTCTAGTTCGTTACACATGAAAGAGTTATTAATCTGAATTAAAATTTTGTAAAAATTGATTTCTTTTGTTTTATAATAAAAAAAAATCAATTATGGTTATTCTTTATTAAGTGATATTAATCGACTTTATTTTCCCTCATTTAGGACGCATCTAATTCAAAATGCATTATAACTTAAGAATTTATATACCGTATATGCTCCAATAGAGGCCCCCGGCGTTTATTTGCAAAACTAGCCTAGGCTCCCGGCGCTTAATAGAGACCGACTGCTATTAGAGGCCGGCCATTATTAACAAAAACCTTCAGAACCCAATATTTTTACACATAAATACCGGCTAATATTACAAAAAGCTACTTTATTTGAATTTCTTATGCTACATAAGACTGTTATAGATAAATGGCAATGTCTTTCTGTACCTTTCGATGCTATTCGTCGTCCGAATCCGCAATGACTGGCGGCCGCCTCACCGGAAGTTTCTTTCGCGTATTCCACCGCGCGAATCTTAAAGCCAATGTCAAATGACCGTTTCGGCGGCATTTTGTAAGGCAATGTACCATAAGATTTTACGCATGACTACAAAGATACGGACGCTTACACTAGTACCGGTAGGCAAATATCAAAGACCAGGCTACTGTTAGAGACCGGCTACTATTTGGCCGTGTCCCCTCTGCAGCCTCGGCGTTTATTGGAGCATATACGGTACGCTCACTTCCAAAAGTTAAGCACGGAGCGGTGAAATGCGAAAAAATGGACATGTACTGCTTTGATTGACATGAAATGCTGCAAGTAGCTCTACGTTTATTCATGAAACAAAACAAAGAATTACATACAGAGATAAACAAAATATTGAATTTTCATAAATTATAAGATGACGTCAGATTTGCGTCATTAACAAAATGATGTTTAAATTCAAAACAAACAATAAAAACCGACATTAATAGGGTTTGTGAGCACCTCTCACCTGCATACAAAGTTTACAGTGTGTGATCATGCTTGTTATGAGGTGATCAACCACTGCAGAGTCCAGTAATCGCTATTTCTCCTGTAGGGCAGTTTCTAAAGCTCTGAGAGTGGCTGGAAGTGGGAAACGTCGACATACGGCAAGGCAGAGGGCATCCCAAAGATTTTCAATTGGATTAAGGTCCGGCGAGTAAGCTGGCCACTCCATACGCGCAATCTCCTCGCTCTCCAGAAAGTCGTCAACGACGGCAGCTCTATGGGGACGCGCATTATCGTCCATTAAAACGAAAGAAGACCAACTGCTGTAGCGTACAGTTTCACAATGGGGTCTAGGACTTCATCTCGATACCGTACAGCCGTCACAGAACCTCGCCTGTAGATGTGCAGGTCAGTGCGATATCCCAATGAAATCCCTGCCCACACCTTGATGCTTCCACCGCGGAATGCGTGATGTTCGGTGATGTTGTGGGGCCGATTGCGTGTGTCTTGTTCCCTCCAGACCCTTACACGCTTATCATCGGGTTGTAGGGCAAATCTGGACTCAACTGTGAACATAACGTTACCCCAGTCAGACGTAGTCCAATTCACATGCTGGCGAAACCACTGTAATCGTGCCCCTCTGGATTGGACGGATAAATATTTTATATATAATTAACAACAGAATCACATCAGAATCAAAACTATTCTCTTTTTTTTATTAATTATTGAATTACAATACGGAAGACCCGGAATTACCGTATACGCGGCTTACGTACACTTTGCATTGGAGCCATACTTCGGTGTTTATTTCCGAACGACGTACACTTGATGCTCTGTGTACGAAATCGTCCGCGCAGAGTATTACTACTACTTACGTACGTTTCATCAATTGTTTTCAAAATCATTTCGCTTAGCATGTGATTGTGTATGAGAATTTATAATTAAAGTAAGTGTACGTACTGTGATATTGATTTTATAAATAGTGAGCGGGGTTTAGTACTGCTACTCTACTTAGCAAAAAAAAAAGCCTGCAGTCTTTCCTCTTACTTTTAAATGATTTATTTGTGGCAATTGTACATAAATTTCACGATCCAGTGCAGTTACGTAAACGTACAACAATTGCAGTGCATTACGTACATTGATAAGTAAAAAAGAAAATACATTGCTTCCACTTAAGAACACGCTCCGGACCAAACCTGCCGTAAGTCCGGGAAATGAGTAAACGAAATCCCTCAGTGAGTATTTTAGTTTTTAATTTCACAAATAAACAACCTTTTATTTTTATTTTATTAGAATAAGCATTTATTTGGTTGAATTTGAGTCGCGCTAATTGCGACTCAAACAGAAGTGAATGTGTTGTCTTAGGAGGAAAGATAAACTACGTCATTTCTGCAGAAATTTGACAGAATAGGATCTGATTCTAGAAAATTCTGTTTGAATTCTGATTTTCTTTATTTCGTATTTTAATTGTAATCTTTAAAACTGAAATTTTGAGATGTTGTATAATATAAAATTTGCAGAGTTTAAAAGAATAGTGGGGTTTCAAAGACGTATTCGTGTCTGGTGTCGAATTGTAATGCCTGCGTAGCGTCGACACGCAAATGGTCAAGTTTCTGTTTATTCCCTCTTAGTCTTAAACTCCGAAAATAATGGTGACCCAGAAGCGGAAAGGTAAGTAGGCACAACGTCCGTATCGGGGGGGGGGGGGGGGGGGGGGGGCGCCCCCCCACCTTACATCATCAATTCCTTGCCATTAAAAGCCGCATTCCTTTTTTTATTGATGCTGGCATTG